>ONZH01002007.1:0-367091 GCA_900303285.1 Rhinella marina
CAGGACAATGAC
This sequence comes from Rhinella marina, assembly GCA_900303285.1. NCBI lineage: Eukaryota > Metazoa > Chordata > Amphibia > Anura > Bufonidae > Rhinella > Rhinella marina. The sequence goes on from ONZH01002007.1 coordinate 13, forward strand.
CCCAAACACACCTCCAGGCTGTGTAAGGGCTATTTGACCAAGAAGGAGAGTGATGGGGTGCTACGCCAGATGACCTGGCCTCCACAGTCACCAGACCTGAACCCAATCGAGATGGTTTTGGGGTGAGCTGGACCGCAGAGTGAAGGCAAAAGGGCCAACGAGTGCTAAGCATCTCTGGGAAATCCTTCAAGACTGTTGGAATACCATTTCAGGTGACTACCTCTTGAAGCTCATCAAGAGAATGCCAAGAGTGTGCAAAGCAGTAATCAAAGCAAAAGGTGGCTACTTTGAAGAACCTAGAATATAAGACATATTTTCAGTTGTTTCACACTTTTTTGTTAAGTATATAATTCCACATGTGTTAATTCATAGTTTTGATGCCTTCACTGTGAATCTACAATTTTCATAGTCATGAAAATACAGAAAACTCTTCGAATGAGAAGGTGTGTCCAAACTTTTGGTCTGTACTGTGTGTATATATATATATATATATATATATATATATAATTTTTTTGTCGGAAGTGTCACTGATAAATCTCACATTGTTTTTTCTATCTTTGGTTGTCTTTTCTTGTATTCTGTAGGCCCATCTGTTTGCATCAAGGTAAATACGTTGTGTTACTGTGAGATGTTACGTAGTCATTATTTGATCAGTGATTTCTCTATAATAAGACTTTTCACTTTGAAATAATTGGAGAGAGGTGAAGAAGTGATCATTAATGGGAACGCTTTTAACCCTCCCTCTTCTCATACATTGCACATTGTCTTCAGCATGTCCTCTGATTATATGGGGACACATGTTGCCGACAACTTCTCTTAATCTTAAAAGGGATATGATTCTTGTCTTCTAGAGTCCAAAGCCCATTAAACATAATAAAGTTCTTACTGGTGCCAACAGCCTGTTGACCTCTAAGCAAAGTTCCTTCTCTCTGACAGATAGAAGATGTTAATCATTATAACATCATGTCGTCATTTGATACAAAAGACCCCAGTCTTGAGAAGAAGAAAATTTTGGACAATGCTCGGAACAAGCTGGCGTATACAGTGACGGACGTGCCCCCTTGGTACATGTGCATTTTTTTGGGCATCCAGGTAAGTCTATAAAGTTGGAAGACAAACCATGGCAGCTGTAATGGTGGCCATATTTGTAGTCGCTCTTTGTTGGAATAGCACCTGTGGAGAGAGCATTGATTAATTTGTCTCTGAATTCACCTTGCAGCATTACCTGACCGCCCTTGGTGGGATTGTCGCTATTCCACTGATCTTATCCAAAGACCTGTGCATAACCCACGACCCCCTGACACAGAGTCACCTGATAAGCACACTATCTTCTTTGTCTCTGGGATTTGCACCCTCCTGCAGGTTTTGTTTGGGGTCAGGTAAGCTCACACTTTTCCATACAATGATCCACGAAAAACAAGTCATCTAACCACAGTGCTGCAAGTAAATGCAGTGCTGCACCCCCAATGGACAAGCAGCCGGTTGTTGGGAAGGAGCGCTTCTCTTCTGCATGTGTAAATCCACCCTAATGTTTTACTGTTTTACAGTCAGAAAGATTTTGCTTTACTCAAGTCATAAAAGGGATTGCTCGTTGTGATAACACAGATAAGTGAGTTGTACAAAACCCAAGGACGGAGTCTGGACAAACATCTTATGAAACATAGAAATTATGTATCAAAAGTGTAATAGTAAATCATCTCCTATCAACCAGAGTGTAAAGGTGCATTTACACTGTATCAGGAAGGAAGCGTTTCTTTCCAAAAATCGCCAAGCAGCCATCACCTCCACTGTATGGGGACAAGCAATGGCTAATGTCATGTCCGATCCTCATACAGATCTGTTGTTTCTGGGCAGCAGAATGGCCATCCATAAATGATGATTTAGGTGACCGCACGAAAGATGAATTAATCCAATGAATGAGCATTTTTCTTGTTCATTGAGTGATCTGCAGAACTTTTACACGGGCAGATTATCGGAAACGAGGCAGTTGAAGTACGGAACACAGTATGTGTATGAGTAGGTGGACGTGCACATTACTATACATATTAAACACCAGGGGGAGCTATTGCAATGAAGTATAGAGAAAATCTCACAAATGAAACATTTTCATAAAATAAAGTAAATTACAAAAGTCAAAAGTTTAGTCAAATATCCCTTGACAGTACAGTCATGGCCAAAAGTTTTGAGAATGATACAAATATTAATTTTTACAAAGTCTACTGCTTCAGTTTTTATAATGGCAATTTGCATATACTCCAGAATGTTATAAAGAGTGATCAGCTTAACAGCAATTACTTGCAAAGTCAATATTTGCCTAGAAAATGAACTTTATCCCCCAAAACACATTTCAACATCATTGCAGCCCTGCCTTAAAAGGACCAGCTAACATCGTTTCAGTGATTGCTCCATTAACACAGGTGTGGGTGTTGATGAGGACAGGGCTGGAGATCAATTTGTCATGATTAAGTAAGAATGACACCACTGGACACTTTTAAAGGAGGCTGGTGCTTGCATCATTGTTTCTCTTCTGTTAACCATGGTTATCTCTAAAGAAACACGTGCAGTCATCATTGCACTGCACAAAATGGCACTAACAGGGAAGAGTATCGCAGCTAGAAAGATTGCACCTCAGTCAACAATCTATCGCATCATCAAGAACTTCAAGGAGAGAGGTTCCATTGTTGCCAAAAGGCTCCAGGGCGCCCAAGAAAGACCAGCAAGCGCCAGGACCGTCTCTTAAAAGTGTTTCAGCTGCGGGATCGGGCTACCAGCAGTGCAGAGCTTGCTCAGGAATGGCAGCAGGCAGGTGTGAGTGCATCTGCACGCACTGTGAGGCGGAGACTCTTGGAGCAAGGCTTGGTCTCAAGGAGGGGCAGCAAAGAAGCCCTTTCTCTCCAGAAAAACATCAGGGACAGACTGATATTCTGCAAAAGGTACAGGGAGTGGACTGCTGAGGACTGGGTAAAGTCATTTTCTCTGATGAATCCCCTTTTCGATTGTTTGGGACATCTGGAAAACAGCTTATTCGGAGAAGACGAGGTGAGCGCTACCACCAGTCTTGTCTCATGCCAACTGTAAAGCATCCGGAAACCATTCATGTGTGGGGTTGCTTCTCAGCCAAGGGAATCGGCTCTCTCACAGTCTTGCCTAAAACACAGCCATGAATAAAGAATGGTACCAGAATGTCCTCCGAGAGCAACTTCTCCCAAACCGTCCAAGAGCAGTTTGGCGATCAACAATGCCTTTTCCAGCATGATGGAGCACCTTGCCATAAAGCAAAGGTGATAACTAAATGGCTCAGGGAACAAAACATAGAGATTTTGGGTCCATGGCCTGGAAACTCCCAGATCTTAATCCCATTGAAACTTGTGCGTCAATCATCAGAGACGGGTGGACAAACAAAAACCTACAAATTCTGACAAATGCAAGCATTGATTGTGGCAAGAATGGACTGCTATCAGTCAGGATTTGGTCCAGAAATTGATTGAGAGGCATGGCCAGGGAGAATTGCAGAGGTCCTGAAGAAGAAGGGTCAACACTGCAAATATTGACTTGCTGCATTAACTCATTCTAACTGTCAATATAAGCTTTTGTTACTCATAATATGATTGCAATTATATTTCTGTATGTGATAAAAACATCTGACAAACACACATAAAAACCAGAGGGCAGCAGATCATGTGAAAATATAATATTCAGGGCGGATTTAAAAGTGGCCCTGGAAAAAAAAATAAAAGCGGCCCTATGTTGTGGGCACCAGATCGAGAGAAGGTGGGGCCAACATGGGTAGGCGGGCCAGAAATACCATAGAGGGAGCAGTATATCATGCTGCAATTTTTTATTTGGCTCAGTGCAGCACAATATACTGCTCCAGAACAGGCCGAAACCTCTCTAAAAGCTGCCCTCTGTGGTGCCCAGTGCCAACTGCCTATGTCCTGTCCCCCTCCTCCACTTTGCTCTAAGATATAGAGAAAGGGGATGAACAGTTAAAACATAGGCAACAGCAAGAGAGGCAGCCTCACCATCAGTATTCTGACGGTCTTTCAGAGTTACCATACTATAGGGTAATGCAGCGTCACTTACCTTCTCACATCCGGTGACGTCTCCTCTGATCTTCTTCTTTCCTCATCTTCTCCGTTAGGACCAGACAACACATGATGACATCTTCTAGCCATGTTCCATCTCTGCAGAGTTCACACACAGACATCTTAGCGTCCTCAAATTTCCATCATCCTCCCCACCATGGTGCCCCAACATTGTCATCCTGCTGCTACCCCAATATACTGTAAAAATAATAATGCCCCTATAGTGTCCCCAGTGGGCAATAATGCCTGCCCCCATCAACAACAAACTGCCTATAATTCCCCCAGTAATAATAATAGCCCTCAGTAATAGTAACCCCAGTAATGCCCCCCTGCCCCAGTAATGTCCCTATAGAGCCACCAGTATTGCCCTTCCTGCCCCCAGTAAAAGTCCTTATAGTGCCCCCAGTTAATGCCCCCTGCCCCCAGTAATGTGCCTATAGAGCCACCAGTATTGCCCTCCCTGCCCCCAGTAAAGTCCTTATAGTGCCCTCAGTAATGCCCCCTGCCCCCAGTAATGTGCCCTATAGAGCCACCAGTATTGCCCTCCCTGCCCCAGTAAAGTCCTTATAGTGCCCCCAGTAATGCCCCCTGCCCCCAGTAATGTGCCTATAGAGCCCCCAGTAATGTCCCCCCTGCCCCAGTAATATACAGTGGTCACTTTAATGCCCCACCCCCACCACCTCCTCATTGTCAAATGGCTTTGTAAAAAACAAAACAAAAAAAACAAACAACTTACCTGAGTGTGCAGACCTGCAGCAGCCTCTTCTGGCTTCTGTCCTGGAGCAGGAGGGGTAGGGATGATGACACAGCGTCAGTCGCGATGACGCTGGGAGTGGGAGGAGCCAAAGGTCCTTTGACCTGGAGGGCAGAGCAGTGCTCTCTCTCCTGCTGTCCCAGTGTCAAAGGACCTGGCAGAAGGAGGTACAGGGGCGGGCCGGCACATCAGCAGGGTGGGCGGCGGCCGTCTCTCTCAGGATAATACACATACAATCCCTACTTCAATACACATTGCGGCGGCCGACAGCCCTGTTGCGATCTTATTATCATGACAATGGTATGTAATGTGTATTGTAGTGTGGATTGTAATGTGTATTGTCGTGAGAGCAACGGCCGCCGCCTGCCCTAATTACCCCGACTCAAACATCATGCCGGCCCACAACTTGCTTCAAGCCATCGGCCCACCGGGAAGTGTCCCGGTGGGGTACATTGCCAATCCGCCCCTGATAATATTTGTGTCATTCTCAAAACTTTTGGCCATGACTGTACATCCACACAGGACAAAATCTGCAACGGATCTAAGGTAAAAACCAAGTTACTGCATAAGTGACTTTGTTTGGTGTGGATTTCATCCACTTCGCTGTTTCTGTTAAACGCTGAGGATTTTCGTACTGAAATTCCATGGCACAAAGTCTGTAACACATAAGTCCAGTGTGGATGCAGCCTTAAAGGCTATGTACACCTTTGGAGTCAATTTTTTTATGATTGCATTTAAAGAAGAACTCCCGACAAAAATTTTATTCCATGTCCTGCTAGAAATGTACATGATAAAATCTGTAGTTAATGTCATTTTCTTACTAGTGTCTGAATTTTTGACTTATATCATCCTGAAGTTTCTTATCTGTGTCATGTGACCAGCAATTAGACTCACCAACTCACACATAGACTTATGTGTGGACAGGAAGTCTAATTCTCTATGTATTCCTATGAGACTGAAAGTGAGGCTCCCATAGGAATGAATAGAGCAGTTACTGGCTTTCTGTCCTAGGTCAGTTGGAGGTCAGGGAGTTGGTCACATGACCCAGCTACAAAAAGAAGAGAGGTTTTTACTCACAGAAACAGTCACTGATAAGAAAATGACAATCACTACAGATTATATCATGCATCTTTCTAACAGGTCAGAGAATAAAAATTTTTGTGGGAGTTCTTCTTTAACTTATTTGTGGCTAAAAATCATATTTTCAACTGGTCTTTATTAAAAATATTGAGCTGTTTAGTTACAAAGGGTTAACTGTTTGTCTAGCTGGGTGACTGGTACTTTCACTTTCACTTTGTTCCAGTCATCTAATTACCCTTATCTGTAAAGTACTGAGAGGTCATAAACCCTTATTTAAGCCACATTATCAGTAAGGTAAGGATTGAGCTTTAATGAGTGTTTATAAGGTCAGAGAGAAGGGATAAGCTGTCCGTCTGCTCCTCAGATGACGGAATTAAGAAAAAATCCACAGGCAGCCTTTAATTATAAACGGGAGTAGATGGAATGTCAAGTGTCACCCAATATTCTATATTTTCTAGATTACCAATCTTACAAGGAGGAACTTTTACTTTCTTGACCCCAACCCTTGCAATGCTCTCACTTCCCAAGTGGACATGCCCAGAGTGGACCCAAAATGCCAGCCTGGTCAATGCAACATCTCCAGAATTTGTGGATGTTTGGCAGTCACGGATACGGGAGGTAATATAGTATATTAAGCTGAACAGAGATGGAAGGTTTGTTACTTGATTGGTTGGAACTAATCATTTTCATGTCATTACTTATCCTGTACTGTACAGGTTAAGTAATGTTACAGCTGTGTCATACTCCAGAGCTGCACTCACTATTCTGCTGGGACTCAATGTGTACATACATTACGTCACTTATTCTGTACAGATCCTGAGTTACATCCGGTATTATACTCCACCAGCAGAACAATGAGTGCAGCTCTGGAGTCACTGTGTACATACATTTCATTACTTATCTTGTACTGATCCTGAGTTAAAGCCTGTATTATACTCCAGAGCTGTACTCACTGTTCTGCTGGTGGAGTCACTGTGTACATGCATTACTTATCCTGCTCTGATTCTGAGTTACAGCCCGTTTTACACACCAGAGCTGCACTCACTATTCTGCCAGTGGAGTCACCATGTGTTCTTTATAGAGTTTAGTTAGCTACTTAAATGCTGTTTTAAACAACGGATTAAATTTCTTTAAAGGTTTCTGTCATCACATTTTACCATATTAAACCAGATAACATTTGCAATAATATGGTACAAATATACCTCTATGTGTCCCCGTTTTTATAAAAATTCATCTTTACTAATATGCAAATTAGCCTTACTAGGTGCAGGGGGCGGTAACCCTGCACCTAGTGACGCCGTTTCCCCACCTCTATTCACGCCTCCTCGGTTGTGATTGACAGGGCCAGGCAGCTTGCTCTTTCTGCTGCCGGCCCTGTCCGTGCTCTAAATCCTGGGCCTGCGCCGTTCGCGCTTATTCCGGCGCAGGCGCAGTGAGTGCCGCTGGCTGTCGGGCTCCCGGCTTCCTCACTGCACCTGCGCCGCCTTCTCTTCCGGGTGTAGTGTGACTTCATCGGCGCAGGCACAGTGAGGAAGCCGGGAGCCCGACAGCCAGCGGCACTCACTGTGCCTGCGCCGAAATAAGCACGCACCAGCAATTAAAAGCATAGAGAGAGGAGTGAATGAATTCTGTGTAACAAAATACCTTTCTGTGTGACAAAATGACGGAAATGAATTTGGTCACAAAATAAGGCTACATTCACATGACCGTAGTGTTTTGCGGTCCGCAAAACACGGATACCGGCCCGTATGCGTTCCGTTATTTGTGGACCGCACATGGCTGGCTCTATGATATAAATGCCTATTCTTGTCCACAATTGTGTACAAGAATAGGACATGCTCTATCTTTTTTGCGGGGCTGCGGAACGGAAGCACGGATACGGACACACACCGTGAGGTCCAACAGATTTAGTAACATAGTAACATAGTTTATAAGGCCGAAAAAAAAGACATCTGTCCATCCAGTTCGACCTGTTTTTCTACAAGTTGATCCAGAGGAAGGCAAAAAACCCCTGTGCGGTAGAAGCCAATTTTCCTCACTTTAGGGGAAAAAATTCCTTCCTGACTCCAATCAGGCAATCAGAATTACTCCCTGGATCAACAACAACCCATATCTAGTAACTATAACCTGTAATATTATTACCCTCCAGAAATACATCCAGGCCCCTCTTGAACTCTTTTACTGAACTTACCATCACCACCTCCTCGGGCAGAGAGTTCCATAGTCTCACTGCTCTTACCGTAAAGAATCCTCTTCTATTTTTGTGAACAAACCTTCTTTCCTCCAGGCGCAGAGGATGTCCCCTCGTCATGGTTACTGTCCTTGGATAAAGAGATCATGGGAGAGATCTCTGTACTGACCCCTGATATATGTATACATAGTTATTAGATCTCCCCTCAGTCGTCTTTTTTCTAAAGTGAAATAACCCTAATTTTGATAATCTTTCTGGGTACTGTAGTCCACCCATTCCAGCTATGACTTTAGTTGCCCTCCTCTGAACCCTCTCCAGCTCTGCTATGTCTGCCTTGTTCACAGGAGCCCAGAACTGTACACAGTACTCCATGTGTGGTCTGACTAGTGATTTGTAAAGTGGCAGGACTATGTTCTCATCACGGGCATCTATGCCCCTTTTGATGCAACCCATTATCTTATTGGCCTTGGCAGCAGCTGTCTGACACTGGTTTCTGCAGCTTAGTTTGCTGTTCACTAAAATTCCTAGGTCCTTTTCCATGTCAGAGTTACCCAATGTTTTACCATTTAGTATGTACTGGTGACTTGCATTATTCCTTCCCATATGCATAACCTTACATTTGTCAGTGTTAAACCTCATCTGCCACTTCTCTGCCCAAGCCTCCAGTCTATCCAGATCCATCTGTAGCAGTGCACTGTCCTCTTCATACGGCCGTGTGAATGAGCCCTTAGTCTGTGTGAAAAAAATGAATTCTATGTCACAAAATAACTCTGTGAGACAAAGTTTTCTGTAAAGACAAAATTAATTCTGTGATTACTACTTTCATTTTGTGTCACAGAACATATTTTGTGTCACAAAATACATTGGAAACTAACAGCACGTCATAGATCAAACTGCCAAAAGGTTTGCTAGATAACCTAATTATAAGAGCAACGGGTGATAGCTGCAGTGGAGGTTATAAAACATACCCACTTGTGCCCAAACCATCCCCCCCAGTAGGACCAGAAGGGACATCACGAGTCTAGTAGCACAATATCTGGAGAGAAAAGCACTGTTACTGGGGTTGCCTAGAGATGGCAGTCTATACTAGCGCTGCGAGTCCAGAGCGTGGAACTCGCTCGTCTGAAAGGGGCCTAAAGGGGTATTCCAGTAGGTACAAGTTATCCACAGGATAGGGGATGACAAGCAGATCGTTGGGGGTCCTACAGCTGGCACCCTCACCGATCACGAGAACAGAAGCCCCTTTAATGTTGTCTAGTCTTGCGTGGAACTCACTCATTTGAAAGGGGCCAAAAAGTGCTTGGTGCTTTGCACTGGTGTCTCTGGCCCCCACTGGTCAGCAGCCAGCTATACCAGGATTACTTCAAGAGGTAGTGGCTTAGCTGGTTCCCTGCGCCAAAGACCAGATCCCTGTACAGGGGTTAAAGGGTGAATACCACGGAACCACCAGGACAACGGCCTTAGGTTTAGCCCAAAGTCAAACTGGTTACTCGGCACAGTGGGTCCACATCCACTGTCGGTTACAATCAATTGCTCGTTGAGAACCTGCAAAAAAAAACCTCCCTCTCGAGGATCATCTGGTCTCAGTCCCATCCTCCCCCTTCCCCAACAGGGTTTTGACAAGTTCAAAGGGGACAAATTTTAAAGGGAATCTGTCATAAACCAGCAGTAAGATGCATTGAGAGGAATCCTTGTTGAGTCCTCTCCATTATGAGCATGAGCTCAGCAGTCCTCTCAATGCCATTTACTGCTGGTTTGTCGAAGCACAGCGTAAGAATGCAAGTGAGTATGAAGATACAAATTACATAATCTGACAGTGTGTTACTTACACTATACCCCGCTTGCTTTACTTTGGGGGTGTCTCAGAGCTGAAACATTCCCTTTAACGTAGACAGTATCCCCCCCATGATAAGTATTGAGATGTGTCTGCCCAGGAATCTCATAACAGTTTTACATACATTGAAAAGTATCGCAACTTGAATATTAACTATATATGCTACATGTTTCGTAACATTTTTACAGTCAACCAAAGGGTTGCTATAAAGCAACTAAGCTACTGAGATAGGGATGAGCGAGCAGGGCTACACATTTCTACGTAACCTAGGTGGCTCAGTGCAAAGTAATGTCTCGAATTACTACAATTTTTTTCCCTCATTTTAGCGATCATGCCTCTGCCGACTGTACATGACGTAAACATGATGTGCACACAGGTCATATAATAATGGAATTCAATCGTCAGAAAATGTGTGACACTCCCAAGTTCATTCTTCACATAGCAGAAAAAAATCATGAAAGATGACATTTACAAGTGCCATGATTACTGGAAAAAATGAAGATCAGACATCATGTAGTACATGGCAATCTAACAAAGCTAGATCCATTCCTGTACCTCACATGGATCCAGAGCTCTCAACATTCATTGCTCCAATTGTTCTGCTAGATTCTCTTCAGGCTGGTAGCTCGGGGGCATGACCTTTCTACTGCTAATCTATCTATGTAACAGCTTCTAGCAGAACATATAGGGCAGATGTAACTGAGCATTTGTGTCCAGTCCACCTCAGCGATGTTACTGAGGTGGACAGAAAAAAGGAGAAAAGAACAAGCAGCAGGTGGCACTATACAGATACATTTTCTTGAAAAATTCAGAGGATACACAACATTTTTTAATTATGAGCAATAATAAAAGTATTGATCTTGATAAAGGGAAATTTTGCTTATTAGAAATTGGAGATTTATATCAATCTCCGTACTCTGTCCTTTTTATTCAGTTCCTAGACTGTTATCTTAGTTTCCTATATAATCTTATTCTGTGTATTATATACACTCCGTCCAGTCCTTCATACACCCCAGGAGTAACATACAACCCTCGCAGATACTCATATAGAAAAAGACTTTACTGGTAATATAGACGTGAAAAAGAAAGACATTAAATGAAAATACAAGTATTACATGGAAAACACCACCACACAGTTGCCTCCTTTCCTGCCCTCTGTGGAAGCTAATGAAATGTGGCTAATAATGTGTATGTACATACAATATGTGATATATATCCAGATTCCAATATACTGTCTACTGGATCTAGACTTCAAGTCAACACACATCCAATACCTGACTATTAATACATGTACATGTAGAGACTCATGCATATATATTCTACCACTCCATAAACACGTACAAGCCACAGGATCCACAGACCCATGTATAAATGGAATACAACTAAAGACTACATATATCTATACACATATAAAGTCTACTGGTATAATACACTTATATACATACACAGAAAGCACACATATAATATAGCAGCTTGCTCCTGCAGTGCAGTGCTGTTCGTCCAGGGGTGGCAGGGACAGAGCCCCCCTCCAATTTCACATAGCCTTTATGTTCCTGTGTCTCAGCCCCCACAATCGACTCCACCCTATGACTACCCAAGTATCTTCCACTCTGTTGGCCAACTGCTTTTCCCCTACTTCCTATCTTTGATATGCTAACAAGGGACACAATGTCCAAATGGCTTCTGGGCATACCGATAGCTCAGTGGGTGAATATCACTGAATAATATCAGTATATACTATATTCAATTATTAGGCATATTTGTATGATCATTGGACTAAGGGTCCTATATTTTCCTGTAACAGATCTCCAGATGCTGGTTTGAAGAATGTAGAATATTTAGCGTTTGACAACCTGTTTAAGTGACCCAAGTCATTCATTAGTTACAAAAAAGGCACTCAAGGGGTTGTCCAAGCTTTTACTATTGAACACCTATCCTCAGGATAGGTCATCAATATCAGATCGGCGGGTTTGCTGGGTGTCGTACCTCTTCTCTCTTCCTGTCCGCTGCTGCTGTCTATGGTCTTTTCCATAGACCACAGCAGTAGACAGGAATAGAGAAGGGAGATGGCACGTGCACACTGCATGCATTGTCTCCTCAGTGCTGATCAGCAGGGGGTACCGGGGTCATCAATAGTAAAAGCACGGAGAACCCCTTTCGCTGTATCATATTTTCTGGTCAGTAAAAAAAAGTTTGACATCATGAGTCATGATGCAGTTCTGTTCCTACCTACTAACATATCTGCTGGAGTTTGCATGAGCCATTGCCTAGCAGCAGCCCATATTATTGCTCCTTCTTCCTGCATGATCTGCTGTTGCCACTAACATCTGCTTTAGAAAAAGATCATGGACATTTTATCCATGTAGTAAGGACAATAATACCACCTATATATCATATAGGTGAAATGATTTTCTATGGCTGGTGCAGTGACCTTTAGTGGACTTAATCAACACCATATAATTTTTTATTATCATTTACAATGATTACAATGACCTTGTAATTAACCATGTGATCTCCAATCCATACTTCCAGGTTCAAGGAGCCATTATGGTTGCATCCTGCTTTCAGATCATAGTTGGCTTTTCCGGTTTGATTGGCTTCCTCATGCGATTCATTGGTCCCTTAACAATCGCTCCGACTATTACTCTCATCGCTCTTCCCCTCTTCGACTCTGCTGGTCACGATGCAGGAACCCACTGGGGGATATCGATTATGTACGTAAATGTAAAAACTGTGGGGGAAAGGGGATAAGTAAATGATGCTCCTAGCATAAATTAGTTCTCAGTGCATCAGATCATTGTGTACTCAGCAGGTGACCATGAGGAGGGCTCAGGTGGCCCCATGAACATCAGCCTACTGGGAAATTTCCCTGTAGGGTCTATGGCCAGTCCGCCTCTGCCCCTATATACCTAATGTTGAATGACATCCTCCCCAAGTCGTGAGTCTGTTCTGGAAAGCTGGTTGACAATGAGTTCAGCTGCCATATTGGCTATCAGCAGGGATTGTCACTCATGTTTCCCAGATTCCTGAAGAACGAATCTGCCTGGTTGCACGCCAATATTTTGCAAAATTCACTTTTAAAGGGGTTATCCGGGAGTTAATATTGATGACCTATCCTGTCAGAACTAGAACCCCCGCCGATGTGATAATGATGACCTATCCGGCTAACCCCTTTAAATTTAACCATGAACCTGCTATAATAATTTTACTGATATAATTCTTAATTCACTGCCATACAGGACGACCTTCTTCATCATTTTGTTTTCTCAATACCTACGGAATATTCCTTTTATGATCCCGTACTACTCAAAAGATAACAGAAAGTGGCAGTACTCCAGAACATACATCTTCCAGATCTTTCCGGTAATGTGACTTCTTTTAGCTATCCACGATGATTACTAGAAATGTGACTACTTTCAGTCACATCTAAAACTGCCTTCAAAAAATGCTCCTGGTTTCTGCAACCAATGTATTGTGGGAAATCTGATGACCTTTATACAATTTAAGCTAGATTCAATAGAATCAATTTTACATGGATGTGAACAGTAAGAAGATGACACAATGTGAATTATCTTTTATATACACTCATTGACACACCAAAAAAAAATAAAGCCCCCATACTGGAATACTGGATTGCTGCAAAACTCTGCATGCAGTTATGTCTTAAGCAGATATGTAAATGATTACAGGTTTGGTCTGATTAGACACTGGGTATTGCCACAAGAGGGCACAGAAATGCTTCCCCTACTTTCCTATAAAAAGGCTCACAGAGGCTACTTTAGAGATTGTTGAATGCTAAACATTCCTCTAAAAGATAATCTAAGACACTTTTCCCAGTTAACATAGTTTTGAGAGGGGGAACATCATTGGACTAAGAGAAGCAGGATGGTTGTGTCGAATTGGCTGACATCTAGGCCATTCTGACCTGTTAGGTGTTGGGAGCAGTGGTTAAGTGAGGATGTGCACACAAGGCAAATAGGCTTCTGATGGCCCAGACAGACCACCAGTAGAGAGGATCATTTGATCCAGTGACTAGCAGCATCACAGTTTAGTTCTCCACCTTCCAGACAAAGGTGGCATATTCATTTCACACACCCCTCTCTCTGCCCAGACCATTTCTAGGTGCTTAGCAGAAGGAAAGTTGGTGTGACAGTACTCATTAAGTGTCTTGCCACTGACAGCTAGCCACCACTGCCTTTGTTTGCAGTGGCTTAATGAACAAGAAACCTTGACTGCTACAGGCTGGACCTGTATCGTCATTGGCGACGAATCCAGGTTCTGTTTGGATCCGATGATGGCCATTTAGAGTATAGAGGCCTGGTGGTGAGCGCTTCAATACTGCCTTTGTTGTGGAGCAACACCCCCCCAATTGCTGGCTGATGATCTGGGGAACCATTGTATATGACAGGAAGTCACCCCTAATAGTGATACGAGGGACACTGATAACTCAGTTGTTATTTCTTTCTTTTTTTTTTGTCAATGAGTGAATTTATTTCCATGTTCTAAAAACTGAGATTTTTTTTAGCTGTCCCATTACATCTCTGCCAAGCACTTCTCCTGATCCACATTCATTATTTCTTCTTGTCTTGCTCAGGTGCTTCTTGGTATCTCCATTTCTTGGTTGATCTGCTATATTTTGACGATCACCAATGTCTTCCCATCCAAGCCTGAGACTTATGGGTATTTTGCTAGGACCGATGTCAAAGGGAATGTCTTATCTCAAGCTCCATGGTTCCGTTTTCCTTATCCAGGTATAAGTAATACAAGCCTTTTATACACAGTCGAGTGACGTTATTATGACCACCTGCTAATAACCACGGTGTACAACAGGGTAGGCAGCTAGACGGCCTGAGAGTGACTCAATAAGGTCCTGGTAGGAGCAATGCTTCAAGGTAAAAAAAAAAAATGGTCAGATGGCAGTCAACTCTCTGTAAGGGCTCATGAACATGGCAGTTGCTGTTTTTTCTGTCTGCAAATTGCAGCTCCACAAAACATGGATACCGGCTGTATGCGTTCCGCATTTTTCGGAATGAAACGTCTTGCATAGAACTGTCCTATCCTTGTCTGTAAAATGGACAAGAATAGAAAGTTCTATTTTTTTGCCCCTGCCATGTAATGGACATACAACACCGTGTGCTGTCTGTATCTTTTGCGGCCCCATTAAAGTGAAAGGGTCTGCAACCGACCCGCAAAAAATCCGGATCAGTTACAGACAAAAACAGTGGTCATGTGCATGAGCTTTTTAAGTCAAACTGAAGACAAGGAGACATTAGGTTCTCTGTAGCTGTATAATGTCTGATAAGTGTGAAACACCGTTACAAATCAGAAGAATATAAGGTTTCAAAATGTACTTTCTTCAGAAAATCCCTTGGTAATTGTGAAATCTTTCTTCTCTTCCTTCCTTATAAGCCTGAAGAATTTAGAAGGACTTTAAACTGAACAATAAACATCTTCCTACAGAACTATAGGGCCCATTTACATGGGGCAATGATCGACCAAACAGTTGTTTACATAGAAGTTCATTCCCGATCATTGATCCATTTAAACAGCCAAGGAGATCAGACTACAAAAAAGTGAATGCCCTTTTGTCATTGACTGCAAAATTTATGAAGGCTTAACAATAATTTGTTAAGCAGAATATCCTCTTTGTTAAGCAGAATTTGGCAGAATATCCTCTTGTGTAAACAATTGTAGGAACTGTTGTTCTTGTAAGTCCTACACTGACTGTGACTAACACACACTTCTATCATAGTCATGAATTCCAACTTGTGTACGAGTCTTGGTTCATTATAAGTACTATATGACTATATGAAGTCAGTGCCCATTAACATTACAATCTGACTGATTCCTTGCTAGGTTCTATTTTACAGAACCATGGCTGCATTGATGAGGTCTAACAAGCCTCCTTGTCATTTACCTATTGTTTATCTAGGTATATTATTTATATATACACTCAATAACAAAAAATAACGCACCAAGAAGTTGTTGGAATAGAATGACACTTTCTATGTTTGAATGCAATGATGATATACAGTGGGGAAAAAAGTATTTAGTCAGCCACCAATTGTGCAAGTTCTCCCACTTAAAAAGATGTGAGAGGCCTGTAATTGACATCATAGGTAGACCTCAACTATGAGAGACAAAATGAGAAAACAAATCCAGAAAATCACATTGTCTGATTTTTAAAGAATTTATTTGCAAATTATGGTGAAAAATAAGTATTTGGTCACCTACAAACAAGCAAGATTTCTGGCTCTCACAGACCTGTAACTTCTTCTTTAAGAGGCTCCTCTGTCCTCCACTCATTAACTGTAGTAATGGCACCTGTTTGAACTTATCACTATAAAAGACACCTGTCCACAACCTCAAACAGTCACACTCCAAGCTCCACTATGGTGAAGACCAAAGAGCTGTCAAAGGACGCCAGAAACAAAATTGTAGACCTGCACCAGGTTGGGAAGACTGAATCTGCAATGAGCAAGCAGCTTGGTGTGAAGAAATCAACTGTGAGAACAATAATTAGAAAATGGAAGACATACAAGACCACTGATAATCTCCCACCATCAGGGGCTCTACGCAAGATCTCACCCCGTGAGGTCAAAATGATCACAAGAACTGTGAGCAAAAATCCCAGAACCACACTGGGGACCTAGTGAATGTCCTGCAGAAATCTGGGACCAACGTAACAAAGGCTACCATCAGTAACACACTACGCCGCCAGGGACTCAGATCCTGCAGTGCCAGACGTGTTCCCCTGCTTAAGCCAGTACATATCTGGGCCCGTCTGAAGTTTGCTAGAGAGCATTTGGATGTTCCAAAAGAGTATTGGGAGAATGTCATATGGTCAGATGAAACCGAAGTAGAACTGTTTGGTAGAAACACAGCTTGTCGTGTTTGGAGGAGAGTGAATGCTGAGTTGCATCCAAAGAACACCATACCTACTGTGAAGCTTGGGGGTGGCAACATCATGCTTTGGGGCTGTTTCTCTGCAAAAGGACCAGGACGACTGATCCGTGTACATGAAAAAATGAATGGGGCCATATATCGTGAGATTTTGAGTGCAAACCTCCTTCCATCAGCAAGGGCATTGAAGATGAAACGTGGCTGGGTCTTTCAGCATGACAATGATCCCAAGCACACTGCCAGGGCAACAAACGAGTGGATTCATAAGAAGCATTTCAAGGTCCTGGAGTGGCCTAGCCAGTCTCCAGATCTCAACCCCCTAGAAAACCTTTGGAGGGAGTTGAAAGTCCGTGTTGCCCAGAGACAGCCCCAAAACATCACTGCTCTAGAGGACATCTGCATGGAGGAATGGGCTAACATACCAGCAACAGTGTGTGCCAACCTTGTGAAGACTTACAGAAAGCGTTTGACCTCTGTCATTGCCAAAAAAGGATATATTGCAAAGTATTGAGATGAACTTTTGTTATTGACCAAATACTTATTTTCCACCATAATCTGCAAATAAATTCTTTAAAAATCAGATAATGTGATTTTTCAGGATTTGTTTTCTCATTTTGTCTCTCATAGTTGAGGTCTACCTATGAGGCCTCTCATCTTTTTAAGTGGGAGAACTTGCACAATTGGTGGCTGACTAAATACTTGTTTCCCCCACTGTATAATATATGTATATGTAAGTCATTACAATATTACAGCAAAATGATAAGTTTATTGGGGAAAACTGTACAACTGAAAGGAGGATCAAGGAACCCTGTTGGGCCACCTCTTGCCTTGACACAAAATGAGTTCCATTTGGGCATGGAGACATCCAGGTTCCTTTTAGTATCCTGCAGCACATTTGCCCACTGATGTTGCAGCTAAGCCTAGGGTTGGGCAATATACCTGTGATAACGATATACCGCTGTAATATGAAACAGCAATATGGTGATATCACAGTTTCTTAATTACCGCGGTATTTGAGTGACGTCATAGGGGTGGTCACACTTGCGCTGACCACTTCTAAAACATCTGTGTACGGCCGTTGCGCACATTACCTGTCAGTTCCCGCGGAAGCTGCTCCCTCTTTACTCCTTTACTTCAGTAGGACTCCGCCCACCGACCAGAGCCAATCAATGGCTGACCTGAAGGCCCAGACTCGTCTGACATAGACATGCCAGGCAGACATCAGCAGCCAATGAGAGAGGTGAAAAGGCGGCGGCATCCTCACAGGCCAGTTGCAAGACAGCCCTGGCCTGGCCTGTACCATTGTCCATGGCGGGGGAAGACATATACAGACTGTAAACAGCAGTGCCAGGGTTCTGAATAAACTTGTGGTAATACTATCTCCTATTAACATTTGTTGTCAGGCACATCATTTTTTCAGAGGCCAATAGCATCTACTTAAAAAAGTGACACTGTGATGGATTATTCTACTTACTACCCCCTCCATATACATTAACTATCCTCCTCCCTGTATACAGTGTATAACACCCGACCGACTTCCCCTGTATATAGTGTGCCCTTGACCAACCCCCCTATACAGTGTACTCAGTATAGTGCCCATAGATATGGATGCAGGAGGTGGGGACATTATAATGTATGCGGTCCACAAGGAGACATTATACTATATTGGGGGGAAGGGGGGGGGGGGTAAAAATGTACGGCCCCCATACAGTATAACGTCTCCTTGTGGCCCCCATACAGTATAACGTCTCCTTGTGGCCGCCCCCATACAGTATAACGTCTCCTTGTGGCCGCCCCCATACAGTATAACGTCTCCTTGTGGCCGCCCCCATACAGTATAACGTCTCCTTGTGGCCGCCCCCATACAGTATAACGTCTCCTTGTGGCCGCCCCCATACAGTATAACGTCCCCTTGTGGCCCCCATACAGTATAACGTCCCCTTGTGGCCCCCATACAGTATAACGTCCCCTTGTGGCCCCCATACAGTATAACGTCCCCTTGTGGCCCCCATACAGTATAACGTCCCCTTGTGGCCCCCATACAGTATAACGTCCCCTTGTGGCCCCCATACAGTATAACGTCCCCTTGTGGCCCCCATACAGTATAACGTCTCCTTGTGGCTGCCCCCATACAGTATAACGCCTCCTTGTGGCTGCCCCCATACAGTATAACGCCTCCTTGTGGCTGCCCCCATACAGTATAACGCCTCCTTGTGGCTGCCCCCATACAGTATAAAGTCTCCTTGTGGCCGCCCCCATACAGTATAAAGTCTCCTTGTGGCCCCATACAATATAACGTTTCCTTGTGGCTGCCCCCATACAGTATAACGTCTCTATGTGGCCCCCATACAGTATAACGTCTAAGTGTTTTTTCTTCTAATGGGTATTTATCGCGATATATCATTAGCGTGATAAATTTCTTAATATCGTTATCGTGGGAATATTTTTGATATCGCCCAACCCTAGCTAGGCCTGTAGATCCTTCATGCCTGCAGGTTACTGATGCTGGTGTCCCAACTGGTCCCATAAATGCTTTATTGGTGATAAATGTGGGAACAGGGCAGGCCAAGGAAGTGTTGCAATCTGGCAAAGACATGCCTGGAAAACCCTTGCTGTGTGGGCGAGCATTATGCTGCTGAAAAATACGAGAGGCAAAACAAGTGGCTGCAGGATTTCCTACACATATCGCTGAGCTCTTAGTGTCCCTCGTATCATTACTAGGGGTGACTGACTATTGTATGTGATGGCTCCACAGATCAGGACTCCAGCAGTTGGGATTTTGCTTCCCAGCAAAGGCAGAATTGAAGTGATCACCACCAGGCTTCCATACTCCAACTCAACTGTGATTCGAACAGGATTAGTCACTAAAGATAATATGGTTCTTGCCCATAGCAGTCCAGGTTTCTCATTCATGAAACCACTGCAAATGACTGCAACAGTGGCTATCAATGGCAGGAAATGTAATGGGCGTTGTGACACCAAATTTCCTTCTACTAAGTGTCTGTAAATTGTCCAGGCAGAGACATGGATGTGTAATGAAGGTGCCACCTCTGTCTGGATGATGGGCAATAAAACTGTGAGAGCTGTTCATGTTTGTTAGCAGATAAAACAATCCTCTCTTGTGGTGGTCTGTCTGGAGCCTGTTCACTACAGCACCGCCTAACAGCTAGGTCAAAACAGTCTATAATAAGCAATTCTTGAAAAAAACATCCTGCTTCTCTCAGTTTAATGATGTGTCCCCTCTGTCTGTCAACGTAGACAAAATGTCTGAGTTCTTCGTAGTGGCAAGTCTAGCAGTCAACGATCTCTCACCAAGAGGTACACTACCCAAAAGTAGCCTCTGAGAGCTCTTTATAGGGAAGAAGGGGATACACCTTTATGCTGTCTTGCGGTAACACCCAGTTTCTACACATATCTGATTGAGACGTAACTGCATGCAGAATTTTGCAGCAATGCGACATTTCTATCTGGGTGTGTTTTTATTTATATATATATATATATATATATATATATATATATATATATATATATATAAATTTTTTTTTTTTTTTATGAGTGGGCGTCAAAACAATAAATCCAGCAGGTGTGTATCACAATGCCAGCCACAGCTATGGCTGCCTCAAGAGATGGATCAGAGGTGCTATTGCCATGAACACTGTTCCGTATCACTAATGTAGCCAAAGGAGCTTTTATTTATTTTTTCCCTCCTCTCACACTCCCAGTTAAGGAGCAGCACCCTGGTTGAAAGCAATGTAGATCATTTCTTCAAGAAAATATGACTCCTCACTATAAGGGCCCATTCACACAACTATGTGAATGGAGCCGCATCTATTCCGCAATTTTGCGGAATAGATACGAACCCATTCATTTCAATGGGCAGCATTACATCACGGAGAGCCACGGCTCAGTGAAAAAACATAGAACATGTGCCGGCATTTTGTATGGGGTGTCGGCCATGTGTGTTCCGCAAATTGTGGAACACACACTGGTCAGCATACGTGTTTTTGCGGATCCGTAACAACACGGCCGTCTGAACGGCCCCTAAGTCAAAAAGCAATTCAAGTCTTCTGTGTTCATGATTTATACTTTTGTCTTTTAGGCCAATGGGGTGTGCCTACTGTCAGTCTGGAGGGGGTGTTTGGAATTTTGGCTGGAGTAATTTCATCCATGGTTGAGTCGGTAGGTGATTACCATGCATGCGCACGTCTTTCTGGAGCACCACCCCCACCAAAGCATGCCATAAACAGAGGAATTGGGATAGAAGGGATCGGTTGCCTATTAGCCGGAGCCTGGGGCACAGGAAACGGGACTACATCTTACAGTGAGAATGTCGGCGCCCTGGGAATCACAAGGGTAAGCGTTCATGGTCATCAATGCTATCCAAATTAAAAATGGAAAAAAGGCTCTTAAAGGAAATGTGTCACCAAAAATGTTATCTGCCAGTTAAAATAATTAGTAGGACATATTCTTTTTTTCCAATGTTTTTATTTTCTGATTGCAGATTTTTTTTTTATTCTATTACCTGAACTTGAATATGGGGGCTGCCATCTTGCTTGAGTTGTTCTTAACCACATTTAGAAAATTGCTTTATGGCAGCCCCATGGGCCATAGACACAATGGACAGGAGGGGACCTCACTGACTTCTATGGGAGAGTTTTCTAGGCATGTTCTGTGACCTGTGAAGAGGTCATCGTACAAGGAAAGAATAGATAAGTTCCGACTACCACTTATTGTGAATGGTGGATCCTGTCTTATCTACACACAGAGGTGGTATCATTACAGGCAGGATTAGAATGGCAGATAATTATAGTAAAGTGATTTGTACAGACCAATAAGTGACACCAATTATTAGACATAGTGACCAGTGCAAAAATTGCAGGTTTTATCTTTTTTGTTTAAATATATTGAATACAAAAATTCTTTAAAAACATGTTAAACAAAAAACTGATTTAAACAGCAGGTCATTTTCTGATGACACATTCCCTTTAAAGGGGTTGTCTCATCTTGCCTAATGGGGGCATATCGCTAGGATATGCCCCCATTGTCTTCTAGGTGCGGGTCCCACCGTTGGGACCCGCACCTATATCGAGAACGGGGCCCCGCAAGGTGGTGGCTGGAGGACTCCGGTCCGGCCACCACCAAGCCGGCTCCCCATAGAAATGAATGGGAGCGCACCGCGCTTGCGCGGCCACCGCTCCTATTCATTTCTATGGAGCCGACGGAAATAGCCGAGCCAGCGCTCGGCTATCTTCGCCGGCCACATTGAAAATGAATGGAGGCGGCTGCGCATGCGCAGTGCGCCCCCGTTCGCTTTCGGGGCCCCGTTCTCGATATAGGTGCGGGTCCCAGCGGTGGGACCCGCACCTATAAGACAATGGGGGCATATCCTAGCGATATGCCCCCATTAGGCAAGATGAGACAACCCCTTTAAGGCTTCTGAGCTGACCACTCTGTGAGGCCAATGTCCTAATGTGAAAGAAATCTGCCTGGAATCTAGTACTATGTAATGTATAAGAATGCCACAATAGTCTGTCAAATTGAACTACAATTCACCAAATGTCTATTCATTGTGCCAAATTTTCAAAAAAGTTGCTACAATCTGAATGACTGGCACAGGGGGAAGTTGTTCCAGTCATAGCAAAATATCTATTATCTTATAGGGGGCTGGAAATCTCTACCCAAAACTTAAAGGCAAAGTCCAGCCTGGGTAAGAATACAGGGGGTCATTTATTAAGACCAACATTTTAGATGCTGGTCTTAATAAAGCCCCATGGCTGGCGGTGGATCCGCTGAATGAGGCGCAGGACTCTCCATAACTTCGGCACATCCAGCACCAGTCTAAATGTAAGCCAGTTTCCTAGCTGTCTTACATTTAAACAATTTTCTACGCCTAAAACAGGCATAGAAAAAGATGAATGAGACGGGTCTGCTGGTCCGCCCACTTCCTTAGACCTAGCGTGAAATACACCTAATATATTTCAGGCTAATAAATGACCGCCACAGTTGCCCTTTCAGATTTTCTTTTGCATTGGGCTCCCCCTTCTGACCCGGTGGTGTGTAAAAGATTTTTTTTTTTTTTTTTTTTTAAGCATCATTCACTTGAATAGGACAGTATTGTTGAGTCTGGTATTGTGATTGGTCAGGAGTGGCACCATTTTCCATAAAAACAGAAAGGGCTGTTCCCCTTCATTCTTAGGGGAAGTCAGATCTCCATTGATAGACACATTGAATTACACTATCAAGGTCTACAATCGGAAAACCCTTTTTAAACAAAATTATCCAGTCCAAAACTATAAAGTTATCGGAACAGCTTGTACTGGGTCCCATAGAGATATTATCTGGTGGTTGAGCGAGGCCAGTGGTATATGTGTAAGTTGCCATTTTTTGTGATGTGCTGCTTGGGAAATTGAATAGAAGTGTGAGAATGTGGCCTTGTGCAGATATATCAGAAATAGGTCTGATGCTTGTTGTTTTTCAGGTTGGGAGTCGGATGGTGATCATTGCTGGTGGGGTACTGATGCTCCTGTTGGGAATGTTCGGTAAAATTGGTGCTATTTTTGCCACTATCCCAGCTCCGGTGATCGGTGGAATGTTTCTGATAATGTTTGGAATAATATCTGCTGTCGGAATGTCCAATTTGCAGGTAAATGGAAGATGAATGACCAAACGTCCTTTCCAGTCAGTTGGGTTGTTCCCTTGGCATAGAATATTTTTGTTAAATGCACTCAGTCATATATTCTTAAAGGATTATTCCTGTCTCAGCCTTCCATGGCTGAGGTAGGAAAAACCTGAGGAAACACTGGCCCGGGGTAGACAAGTACTAAAATGGGTGGGTAGAGCGTGGCTGTTTCAATAACACCTATAGCAATGAAAGAGGGCTACACAAACGGCATAGCACAGCAAACTACAATACTTCCATAACTAGAAGTGTAGCTTGCTGTGCTGCACTGTTCTCCTAGCTACCATTCACTGCTATGGGCGTTCCGGAAACAGCAGAGCACAGCATCAGAATGCACTAGGATCCGTTGCAGGATACTGAGCAAAACTGCTCCAGCGTGAAACACAATGTAAATTAATGGTTCCGGTCCCTTTTTTTGGTCTTGTTCATTTTGGAGATAATACAACCGGATCCATTCAGAACGGAAGCAAACGGTTGTATTATTTAAATGAAGCGTTTTTTTTGCTGATCCCCTGCTGGATCCAGCAAAAACATAGATGTGAAAGTAGCCTAACTCTGACCTCCCCCAGCCAGCGGTTTATTCCCATCTCAGTCATGAACGGCTACAGAACAGAAGCAAGAGGGTTGTATCTCATGTGTAAGCTCTGACTGGTAAAGGGGTTATCCCAAGTTTTGTCGGCGTACTGTCAACTTCCTCATGTTCAGTTTTTAAATGTAGTCCTTCAATAAATTTTGGAAATGGTGCCCCTCGATATGCATTTTTTTTTTACTTGGCTATGAAATCCTTTAACAAACAAATGGTTTGATAACCCAAATGTGGTTCCATCTACAGGAAATAACAATCACCGATTAGTTCACCACTCCACCTGTCTGCCAACCCGTAACCGTGTGCGGAAGATTGAGGGAACAATCTACTTGGACAGAAGAAAACGTCCAGCACCAGACAAAAGTCTTAAAAAAAATATTCTCTATGTCTATTTGAAATCAATCGGTACAACAGGATTCCCCGATAGATGACCCAGAATTGTACCTCTTACGGTGCATGTCGGCTTAGCATGCATGTGGAGTGCATCCTCTATAGTTAATGGGGCTGCTATGGCACCTAGTGACTATGGCGTTTAGTGTTAGGTTCCTGTCTTAAAGAGATCGCCTTGATGTATGGCAGACAGGCACAGATAATTTTTGTACAAAATTATCTGCCAAGAATCTCACATTTACAATGTTCGTTAGTATCGTGTAGATGGTGAGTATGGCGGTATTATATGTACTCAATTTATTGTCTGTGTTCGATAGATGACCCAGAAGGGTCATGAATAAGGACTTTAAACAGCTCAAAATGCGTAGACCAGCCTGCTCTATTGCAAGAATCTGGTGTTGTACTGCTGGATTTTAAATGGACATTAGTAAATTGGAGCATGTTTTAGTAAGACCTTCTGGTGCAGGACTATATCCGTTTCTTCCATCTACAGGAAATAGTCCAACAGTTGTCTGGTAGACCCTGCTGGTCACGTTACTACACTCCCTCTACCTTGAGTGCATGGTTACTGCACACAGGGTTTGTAGTCTGTAACCCTTGGTCTACATAGTAGCTGAATATACAAAAAAGCAGGCCACTTCTAGTCAAGAATATTTGCAAAGTTGCAACAGTTGATATTTGGCTGCTTTGGATATTTTTCTTTAATTTTTGCAACATAATGAAGAGCTTTTGTGTTTTACACTTACAGTACGCCGACATGAATTCGTCAAGGAACCTATTCATTGTTGGATTCTCCATATTTTCTGGCCTTACTGTTCCAAACTGGGTAAACAAGAACCCAACACTGGTACAGACAGGTAAAGATCCAAACTGGCAATCGAGTTCTGTGGTTTTTATAAAATTGCTAACTTTCCTTACACCTCAATGAATCCAGAATGGAGTTGATAGTTTCTCAATAGAGAAATAATAGTGTTGATTTAGTTGTCATTTTCTAGAACCTGAAGAGTGAATACAACAAGCAAAGTCTGAGACTTGACTTTTATTTGGTTTTCCATTTGTGCACAGGTATTATTCAACTAGACCAAGTCATCCTGGTGCTGCTGACCACAGGAATGTTCGTAGGTGGGTTCCTAGGATTCTTCCTGGACAACACTATACCAGGTAATTGTCCGGAGATCCTTCTAGACCACAGACATATATACCTACTCATGGGCAATTCCGCTATTCATTTTCTTTCATTCCTTACACTGGATCCTACAAACGTCTGTACCAGCATTTAAAAAAAATCTGATAAATAAGGTGGTAGATGGTTTAAGGTCCTGTCAATATTTCTCTCCTTTTTTTTTCTCCACTTAATTCATACGAACTGTAGACCTGACCTATGGGCATGCCAATATAGATGTCCTCTTTAATGACGCATTGCAAGACTGTGTATATTATAGTTTGTAGCTATGTATAAGGGGTGAGCAGCAAAGGTAGGAGACCGGTTAGCCATTGGAATGGACGAAATGCAAGGGGAGAAGCGGATGGACTATTTCAGTCTCACTTGTAGACGATAGTTGGCAAAAACACAAACTGAGAGATGACAGACTGTATAGCTTTAATTGTTTTTCAAATAGACAATGCGTTTCAGGGTACCCAGGACCCCTTTATCAGGTCTTATTAAAGTGGTGTGTCTCCTGAATGAAAGCTGCTTGAGATCGCGGCTGAGCAGAATTGGCACAGAACACGTACGTCGTCTGGAGGACCAATTAAAAAAAGGTATACAGTCCATCATCTCTCCAGTCATGTTTTTGCGCCTGCCAGCTATCACCTAAAAGTGCGACTCAAATAATCCACCTGCTTCTCCCCTTGCATAACTCCTGATGTAAGCAGCTCCTGAACTGCAGATTTTTCTTACATAAAAAAAAATAACTTTACAACTTCTTTAAGATGAATTGATTCAAACATCATCCTTTCCTTCTGTTTCTTCATAGGTACAAAAGAAGAAAGGGGAATAGCCGCATGGAACGAAGTCAATGAGGCGAATGAGGAGGACTGCTCTGATGTTGGAGAAGTCTATAATCTTCCATTTGGCATTGGCACAAAATTCTGCACTTCTTCTTGGCTCCGATATGTTCCTTTCTGTCCGAAACCCAGAGAGATGCCCTTTGTCACTCATGAAAACGGCGATCTGAATAACTACACAGAAACTAACCACTGATTGTAAACATAGATTTGGGACCAAATGCCAAATGAATAGGATCATTGGAGAAGCCTTGCTCCACGTTTTGAAAGCTTTGTGGTGTATGAAAGGCGTTGAAGGCCAAACCAGACATTAGCTGCATTGTTAACAGTCCATCATCATCATGCTTTTGTGCAGATGAAAGTGGTGATCAGTCTTCCTATTACACACGTAATTAATTATTGTCATTACAGTACCTTAAGACTTCTTGTAAGAAGTTTATTAAACCCCATCTGCTGGAAAAAAAAGTCTTCATCCAGATATACTGTGATAATTATCAACATGGACAATAGAGACAAGTCATTATGGCCAGACCTGTGGTTTAGGTCAGATAGTGTGCAATGTACATAAAAACTGTTCTTTGATCCCTCAGCATCACTGAAAGGTTAATGAGCTTGGGTGCCCCTAAGATGCGGGCATCTGGTGAGGAACTGTAGGTCTGAAAAGAAGGCCACTAACTAGGGCATGGCAGAACTGATTGCCGCTAAGAGCATTTGTAGGCTGCAGTCAAAATTTCCATGGCACTAGAAGGGATCCAAGATGCCCCAATGGCATTCTATAACTAGTTTGCAGAATTTCTGCTTCTATAGAAGCAATACTCTTCACTAAGGCTGGGTCTACAGAGACTATGGCTGTGACAAGTGTTGTGCAACCAACAATCACTGTGCAGCAGAGCAGCCACTGAGCTGAATGAGCTGCAGCACAATTTGCAGGTTGCCGTGACTGACTCCAGAATCGCAAAAAATCCAGCAGTGTAGGTCACGGTAACTTGAGCTGCGCTCCAACCCCATTCACATATGAGGCTACACTGCTACCCAGTGATCTGTGGTAACCACAGCTTAAGGGCTCATACACACGACCGTTGTTTTTGTCCACATCCAATCCAAATTTTTTGCGGAGCAGATGTGAACTTATTCACTTCAGTGGGGCCGTATGTCCATTCCGTGGCACCTGCAAAGAACAGAACAAGTCCTATTCTTGTCCATTTTACAGGCAAGGATAGGACAATTCTATAGAGGGCAGGATGTTAGGTTCAGCAAAATGCAGAATGCATGCAGCCGCTATCTGTGTTTTGCGCACCGCAAAAATGTCAACAGCCGTGTGTATGAGCCCTAAGTGTCAGTTGAAAAGTAGCCTAACCACAACAAGCCCTTCGTCCCACAAACACTAGTTATTTGGCAACATGTCTCGCCTTGGTAGATTCCACATTCCATTCTATAGTTCCAAACTCTCATCTTTGTGAACCTTAAAGCATACCTGAGTTTTCAAAAAAAGTTTGCATAATGGCTATGTTTCATTGTACAATCATAACTGTGAAGGTATGGGTCTTTTTTGGGCTTATCTAATGTCCTTTTCAGCCATATTATTTCCTGTTTCAGCTTAACAGCTAGATAAATTTCTCTCAGAAGCAGGGGAAGTCTCCTCTTGCTGTGGAATCTGCCAGCACTGTACTGCTGTGATGTCCTTTTCTTTACTTCCTACTATGTTTGTTTTCAGCTCCGCAGCTCACATAACCGATAAGGGGGGGGGGGGAATCATGCTTACAGAAAGGCAGGAAGCTCCTTTTCTAAAGCAGTGTGAGAAGCAGTTCTTTTATCAGGCTCAGGAGCTCAGCTGGCTCTGACACTCCTCCACTTCTTCTCAAACGTCTTCTTTGTCTCTGTTATTAGGGACAGATTTTGCCTTACAACAAGCAGTGTACTGCACAATTAGGGGGAAGTGAGACCCCTAGTGGCCATGACTTTACAGCTTTTTTTCAGGTGAATGGCAGATTTTTTACATGAAGTGATTTAGAAATGTGCTAGTTATACCATTCTCTACTAAATTAAATGGTGTAAAATTACAGTGACTCTTTAACTCTAGCTTTGCTCATTCTGAGTTTGTATTTCATGAACATCACTGAAGGCTGTCAAATACACAGGCCAGTAAGGCTACTTTCACACTAGCGTTGTTTTATTCCGGTAAAGAGCTCCGTCCTAGGGTCTCAATACCAGAATAAAAGGCTTCAGTTTTGTCCCCATTCATTGTCAATGGGGACAAAACTGAACTGAAGAGAACGGAATGCTCCTGAAAGCATTCCATTCCGTCTTCAGAACACAGAGCAAACCGGTTTGCTGCGGTTTGCTCTCCGTACTAGTTATCCGCACCTAAACGGATCCGGAATGACCCCCAATGCAAGTCAATGGGGACGGATCCGTTTGCTGTGACACACTAGATCCGGATCCGTTCATTACAGATCCACAAGGTTGTATTAATACTACGGATCCGGCGGGCCCCTTCACCCGCCGGATCCGTAGTGAAGGCTAGTGTGAAAGTAGCCTAAAAGGTTCAGTAAAAGACTAAGTGATGTCCCTCCTGCTTGATGCATCAGGTACTGTGATGGGGCCCTGGTTAAAGTGGACCTGTCACCAAATAATGCAATGCAATCTAACAGCGCCTTGTTGTAGAGCAGGAGAAGTTGAGCAGATTGATATATAGTTTTGTGGAAGAACATTTAGTCACTGATAACACCCTTCCCTTCTGTACCCATAACTATTCACAGGGCTGCAGATATACACTGTAAATGTAAAAATTACAAGTTTTACTGAATACATCATTCTGCTCAGCTTCTCCTGCTCTATAACATGCTGCTTTCAGATTGCATTGCATTTTTGGTGACAGATCTTCTTTAAAGTGTAATTGTCATTTCAGTTTATTTTTAATATAGTGTAGGGACAGGGATGTAAAACACTTTTGCAATACACTGTATTAGAGAAAGATGCTTCTTTGTACTGGAAAACAGGGTGTAAAGATCTCAGCATTGCTAAGTAGAGGCAGTCTTCAGCATTATACTAAGCACTAAAGAAGCTCTGTTAGTTTAGCTCCATCCTTCCCTTCTCTCTTATTTCGTAAGCACAGGAAAGGGAGTAGGGATCGGGGCTTTCTTAGCTATGATGGCAAGTCTACAATGTACAGAGGTCCTCTCTTTATAATTCCAGTATTGTCTGTTAGCACCAAGAAGATACGGCGATGAACAGGGCCACAGCATTCTGCACTAACAGTAAGTGCACTAAGTGACTGTAGACTTACTGTCATCACTAAGCACTGGAAGCCCTGATCCCTGCACTTACTAAGAGAGAAGCACAGGGAACAGAGTGAAACTAGCAGAGCTGCCAGCAGTTGACACTGTGGCAAGTCAGACAGACAGCGAGATGTACTTAGGGCCTTTGTATGTTACACACAGGTGTCTTCAGCATTCAGTAGAAAGCTGAAGACAGACTCTCGTTAGCAATACTCAGTTACAGCTTTGCTAATGATGCTAATCCTTAACATCCCTGTCTATTACACTTTAAAGCGTAACTGCCATTTAATTTTTTTTATTTTTATTGCTAATGTGTAGGGACAGTGACAGGGAACATTTTTGTAATATACTTTATTTAGGGAAAATGTTTATTTGTAGGAGAAAACTTGACCTGAAATGTCCCTTAGAAGGGCTCTTTCAAATTAGGCAGGGGAAAGCGGCTATATAGTATATAAGGGCATAACTGTTAAGCATCGCTTCCGGCGGCTGGTTCATTAGTCAGCAAGCTGGGAGTGCAGGGGGAAGGCTCACTGACAGCGCTGGCCACATAGTGTACAAGTTCACAAACAAAAAAAATTAAACAGCTCTTTAACTCAAGATCAATCTGTATCTTCCAATTTCCAATAACCTGACACCACAGGCTTCCAAACATACTGTTTTTTTTTTTTGTTTCTTTTTGGGGCAAATGGCCACATTTGTCACAATCAGATGCTTTAGGTTCCGTTCATACGGCAACATTTGCTGGAAGAATTTGGGGTGGATTCTGCACCAGAAAGCTGTTGGACAGCTGCACATCCTATTATTTTCATGGTTTAAGGCCACAACCACTCCAAGAAGAACATGAAAACATTGAGAGGCGGATTATGCACGGCTGTTTGTGGCTTTTTGGCGCAGAATCCATTCCCTTAGGGTAAGGCCACATGGAGCCGCTGCCTGAAGACCACACCGACATGCAGTTTTACCATAAATGGGGCAGTTTGTGATTTGACTGACCTCATGATTTTGTAGCCAAATAGTAGTTTTACCTGCATGGCTGTTTTAATAAATCTGACCACCACACAGATTTGTGGTTTTCATCCATATCATAGCCACATATATAATTCTGAAAAAAGCAAATCAATCACATTTGGCAGATAAATAATTTTACATTTTACTGTATTTGCTCAGTAGTATAAACAGTCCAACAGCAAGTCATCAGAAATCCTGAAGGCTGTCACTCCAAGACATCACAAAAACATCCCTGTACATATACTGTAAATCTTGAGTGCATAATCTTACTCGGCTTTCACAGGAGAAAGAGATATCTACCTAGCTGTGCAGTGAAAATGGAGTGGAATCTGTATCACAACACAGTTGTGTAGTAAAATTATTGGGGCTGGAATATTGGCCATATTGGTTGCCACCCAGTTTTCCCTGAAACTGATATGACCAAGAAAGGAATGAACGGAAGTAAAATTACATTTTTTTGTGTCAAATAAAACAAATACTTAACATAAATAGCATATCAACAGAATATCAAATAAATATAAACTTTATATATTTCCCTGTTCATAAATACTGGTATTTCCCATAAAACTATTTTTTACATATATATATATATATATATATATATATATAACATTTATATTTATGCACATAAATATCAACATTTTTCTTTTGATGAATAAAACTAAACTGGTTCACATAAATAAGTATAAATTAGAAACAGATGATATCGGAGAGGTGGGGGCATACTGAAAATCCTGAACCAAGACACCTAAATGAAATGTGTTGTAAATGGCACCTCTCAGTATTGGTGCCCAAAAATAAACGGAAAAGCCACATGTTTCCAATACACAATGGTGGGCTTATATTTATGGGGAGATGGGGTACATTTCTGTAAAAGTAGCCACCAAATCTACATACAGTGAACAGAGCCAAGAGACTAAGGGCAGTGACCAGGTCCTATAAATGCGCACCAGCATCATAAGTTGCCAGTGATACCGGTAACCAAGGGACGTATCTGATGTATGGCTGTTTGGATCTCTGGTCACGAAATCTCAGACAACAATGAGGCTTATTAAGGCTTGCCTCACTTCAGTAAGTGGCATTTATCATGTAGAGAAAGTTAATACAAGCCACTTACTAATGTATTGTTATTATCCATATTGCTTCCTTTCTGGCTGGATTCATTTTTCCATCACATTATACACTGCTTGTTTCCATGGTTACAGACCACCCTGCAATCCATCAGTGGAGGTCGTGCTTGCACATTATAGGAAAAAGTGTCCGCCTCTCTGGTGGCCAGGACCATGGGAGTGCACATAGACTGGGCCTTTTTCCTATATTGTGCAAGCACGACCACCACTGATGGATTGCAGGGTGGTCTGTAACCATGGAAACAAGCAGTGTATAATGTGAGGGAAAAATGAATCCAGCCAGCAAAGGAAGCAATATGGATAATAACAATACATTAGTAAGTGGCTTGTATCAACTTCCTCTACATCATAAATGCAACTTACTGAAGTGAGACAACCCCTTTAACATGTAACTAATAAATAGGTGAACATCATTTGAGGACACAAGGAGTTGTGATTTTGTAGTTTGGGGGGGATGGAGATTTTAGTTAGGGTCCATACAAACTCCTGAGGCTCCTACCACAGAGTGTGAATCTTTTCAGGAAAGTTGGTGACCAATCTGGAGGTAGACGTAATAAATAACATCGTACTGTATGTCTAGACAGAGCTTGACTCCTCAGAAGTCGTCTTCATCATCAAAGGTTTCTGTACACCTCAGAAACACAGTTTCATAGTCACACTGTAGGTGAGATGCCTTAAGAATAAAGAAGACATGTTATATACCTGTATACAGAAGCAATTACGGTATAGCAGACAGAACTTTCTACTTCAGTACAAGCCGGTGACCCAGACAGGAGAACAAATGATTGCTAGGAAGAAACACTCCACAGTCTACAATAAGGAGCATGCAATAACAAAAATCAATATATACCCTCAAATAGGTCTGTGGTACCAAATAAACTCTGTGGGTCAGATTAACTTACCCTGTAGATGGTGTAAGCTTAGACCTCCATCTGATTTATCACAGGGCCTCAGGCTGGATGAGAAATGTAGTCAGACATTTTTCTCTGACTGTAAATCATCTATTGTCAGCCTACTATGCGACTTACTAGAATTCCAATTCTTTGCATTTTAGGTCCTGGCCCTTCTCACTAAGTCCCACCCCTGGTCTGTGTGTGTACTTAGGCTGCGCGGCCTGCAGGAGGGAGGTGTGGGGGATAGAGAGAGGTCAGGAGTGGTGGCCATGGCAATGAGGGTGGTTGTAGTCCTCATGATGGCTAACCCTGGTGCCAGCGCTTTCCCGGGTAGCGCGGGCAGTGAATGGAGGGGCACACACTAGATCTGGGGTATTCTACCTAGTAGTGGCCACAGTGCCCTTAGTGTTGGATGGGTAGCAGGATGCAAGGCAGGAGAACAGGTGTAAGGCCAGCATATGGTGGAGGCAAAGACCAGGCAAACTCATAATGCATCTATTTACTGAATAGATGATGGGAGTTACAGTATAAATGCAAGCAGCAGGCACAGTTCTCAGATTTCTTTCTGCAGAAACTAGCAGTCTTCCCGAGTTGACCAAAGGTATAGTAGACTTTCTGCAGTTCTCAGTTGCAGGGTGCAGTCCAAGATCGGATGGCCAGTCCTTCTCAAATGTGTGGTGGGCGACAGAATAAATTAACCTTTTCCATGTGCAGTAAAGTCTATTGCCATAAACATGCGTTTACCATCCTGTCTCATTCCAGCACAGTTTTTTTTATGATCTTCAACCTTCTGTAAATATTCAGAGTTTCCTTCTCTCAGAGAATAATTTCTTGGCAAAGTTTTTGTTCCGGCAGTTTTCCACCCTGTCAGTTTTCAACTTCTGTTTTGGTCTACTTTTAAGCAGCACACACAAAACAGGTCTTGTCTCTTGCATGTTTAGTAGTAGACTTTCTACCAATGAACCAGGGGATCATGGGACTAGCCCACTACCTGGCAACTGTAACTAACGACTGCAAGTTAACTTTTTCCTACCTATTAGAGATGAGCGAGCAGTGCTCGTTACGAGCACTGTAGCGCTCGTCTCACTGCGAAAGAATGCCCGCAGGCATTGCGGATCCGTCCTCACCCGACTGAAAGTCAATGGGGACGGATCGGTTTGTTATGACACTCCTACCAAACGGATCCGTCCCCACTGACTTTCAGTGGGGTGAGGAGGACGGATCCGTTTGGTATGAGTGTCATAACAAACCGATCCGTCCCCATTCACTTACATGCAGTTGAGGACGGATCCGCAATGCCTGCGGGCATTACGCAGAGGAGCCGAGCGCTACAGTGCTCGTAACGAGCACTGCTCGCTCATCTCTACTACCTATACATAGCCTTTTGGGATACACAGTGCACAGGCCATCTCAGTAAACATTTTAACAGCTTTTAAAATGCAAAACACAGTATTAACCTTAAGCAGTGAACCACCAGATCACTGACCTTACTGCATTGGAGCCCAGCTTCAACAAGTCACAACATTTCTCATTAAGGCCTCATCCAGGGGTAAAATTGTCTCCAATAATTAAAACTGAAGAACTGCATAACAAAAAGTTCTGCAAATTTGTAATATACTTTGAGGCAGGGCTATCTATGCTATAGATGGTGTAAACTTATAAAGGCTGCCTAGACCTGTGCCAGATTTATCACAGTAGCTAAATTGAGTAGATAAAGTAGATAAATTGAGTACAAGGTTAGGCTGTTTTCAGACGAGAGAGTGTCATGCTCCGGACTTGCAGCACAGCACCCGTCCTGGTCATAATACTGTCAGTGTTATCCAATACATTCGAGAACTGCAAGGGTTACATAGCATCATAAATCAATGTAATGCTATGTAACCCCGGCAGTGCTGGAAGTTCAGGATGGGTGCTGCACTGCGAGTCCGGAGCGTGACACTCGCTCGTCTGAAAGCGGTCTTGGACACATCTGTTTAGCTCTATACCAACTACTGGTTGGCTTAGGCTACTTTCACACTGGCGGCAGGCCTGATCCGGCAGGTGAAGGGTGCTGCCGGATCAGGCCTGCCGCAGTGACATGTGTGGAGCCGGAACCGCGCTCCGGCCCCACACATGTCACACCAGTACATACATAAACATAAACATACACACACATATAGACATACAAACACACATACATACTTACATGCTCCCGGCAGGTCTTCGGAGCGTCAGAGGGACAGGACGGCTCACACAGGTCACGATTCCGCACAGCGCCCTCTGCTGGGCGCCTGGTGGAATCATGACGATTCCACCAGGCGCCCAGCAGAGGGCGCTGTGGGGAATCGTGACCTGTGTGAGCCCTCCTGTCCCTGACGCTCCGAAGACCTGCCGGGGAGCATGTAAGTATGTATGTGTGTTTGTATGTCTATATGTGTGTGTATGTTTATGTTTATGTGTGTGTCCTGTGTCTGTATGTGTCTATGTGTAGCCGGATCCGTAATGGACTCCACTGAAAGTCAATGGAGGGCGGATCCGGTTACCATTATGGTCACACCAGACGGATCCACCCCCATTGACTTGCATTGGGGGTCATTCCGGATCCGTCTTGGTGCGGATGCCTGGACCGGAGAGCAAACCGCAGCATGCTGCGGTTTGTTCTCCGGTCTGAAGACGGAACGGAATGCTTTCAGGAGCATTCCGTTGTCTTCAGTTCAGTTTTGTCCCCATTGACAATGAATGGGGACAAAACTGAAGCGTTTTATTCCGTTATTGAGCCCCTATGACGGAACTCAATACCGGAATTTTAAAACGCTAGTGTGAAAGTAGCCTTAGTTGGAGGCAGAATTTTATGCCAGATGAGAAATTGTGTTGCTAAAAGGCACATATTAGACCATGCCCCTTTCCTGCACCCCTTTACCAGTAAGAAATGTGCCAAATTGAGCAACATGCCACACAGAGGATGAAAACTCACCCTGACTAGACATAGCAATTTGTCAAGTATTTACTTGTCGCTAGATTATGTACACCAATACAACTAACTCTTACCTACATTGTACGAGTCTGGGATCAAGGGCAGCATTTTCGTGCACTGAGACACTGTAACAAACTGCAGCCGTGTCAGCAGGACTAGGTAAGAATGCATGGCCTGCTAGCCTATTTCAAGACATACTGGACCACAGGTTAAAGACAACTGCTGTCTTTACTGTTACAGTTTTGCCATGTAGGACCCCACCATGGTTGTTATTCAATCTTTCTTGGCAACTTACCTCTGTGAAGGAATAGAATTTGGCTCTCAAGAATTCAGAAATGTGTTGGTGAAGCTGTTTCTCTCCTGTGGGACTCTGCCACGGGGAACTTTCATTTATGGGAGTTCTGCAAAAGCAAGATATTAATATAGACTGAATTACAGACCTTATTATACTCCAGATCTACACGTACCTCTTCAGAACTAAAATCTCCCGGCATTCCCTGCTTGTTCAGTTGCTGCACAGAGCTTGTTTTGGTGATCTGCATTTTAGGGAGTGTTATCTTTACAACAGCCTCTGTACAGTCATCAGATATCAGAAAAATTAACTGGCACCCTTCTCTAGACAACCACTTTTTACTGGAGAGCAGATCCAAAGGAGTTCCTGTCCCCCAAACTGTGGGGAATCTACTGAGCAATCTGCAGGTTCTTCTCACAGAATTCCAAATCACTGATTGATGACATAAATGGCCTTTCTCCCAGAGTGAAAGCCTCTCTTTGCACCTACTCTCTGTAATAAAGGGAGAGTTTGGATGTGACAAATCCAGGGGAGTTGCTAGGCTAAAACATTCGGGCCTGGGCCCCTGATGCTTCCTCCCAGGCCCGGAATGTCCTGTCTGCCAGCTAGATACAATTGTATTGCCATCCTCAGGACGGCAATACAATTGAATCTAAAGAACTGCAAGAGGTGACATCACAGGTCATGTGATCAGTGCAGTAGCTGAGAAGGACCTGCGATGACGTCACTGGTCACATGTCATCATGTGACCAGTGCAGGAGAGGCTCCACAATGAAGAGAAGTCTAGGGGAAGAAGCTCTGCTGAGGTCTGTTATAAGGAGAGGTAAGTGAAGGGAGAGGCAGAGTAATGCTGGGAGTTGTAGTTATTTAACTGGGACTGTATGATAGTGCTTAAAGGGGTATTCCCATCTCACAAATGTAGTTTGTATAATTAGATATAGCCATACCAATATTATTCTAATAGAGTGTGTATTTATATAAAATGTACGGTTTAGAAGATTTGCCTATTTGTATATCCATTGTCCCACACACATCAGTCAGGCCGATGCCCCTAGTTACGACCACCGCGGCCGTGTAATAATGGTGGCCGGCTTATTCTTGTTCAAACCCGCTCTGAGGTAACTGCTGTATTGTGAACGCACATTGCATGCGGAGACACATCTTAGAATACTTTCACATCTGCGTTTTGGACGCTACCAGTCAGTCGGTCAGGATCTGTCCAAAACGCAGACTTTATAAACGGATCCTGCTCCATAGAGATGAATTGATCTTGAACAGGATCCGTTTCTGTGCACTTTGGAAGCGCAGACAAATATGCTACAACCCTAAGATGTGTCTGCGCGTACTCATGCAATGTGCATTCACAATACAGCAGTTACCTCAGAGTGGGTTTGAACAAGAGCAAGCCTGCCACCTCTACTACATGGCTGCGGTGGTCGTAACTAGGGGCAACGGCCTGACTGATGTGTGTGGGACAATGGAAATACAAATAGGAAAATCTTCTAAACGGTACATTTTATATAAATACATTCTATTAGTAATAATATCGGTATGGCTGTATCTAACTATACAAACTACATTTGTGAGATGGGAATACCCCTTTAAGAGAGGGATGTTATTTACATGGGACTGAACGTTGGAGGGGGCTGTGGGAGGGGGTGATGTTATTTTCATGGGACTGTATATTGGAAGGGCTGAAGGGAGAGGAGTGATGTCATTTACATGGGACTCTACGGCGGAGGGAGGGAAAATAATTTTATTAACATGGGATTGTATGGTGGAGGGGCTTAGGAATCATCATTGCTGAGGGCACTAAAGGGAGGAATATAACTACAGGGGGGCAGTATGAATACTGGGGCACTTCAGGGCAAGCATTATAACAGGAGGGGGGCGATATAATATTGGGGCTCTATATGAACTGTTTTATAGATCCGCCTTATTTCTATAAGAGCACTATGGATGGCCTTATTACTACTGAGGGGTCTGTAGAGAGCTTTATTACCACTGAGGGAACAATAGGGGGCCTTATTTCCTACGGGCGCTCTGTAAGGGCATTATTAATACTGGAGGGTTCTTCTACTAATGGAGGCACTCTTGTGGAGCATTATCACTGTTGGGGGCACTGTAGGGCAGTATTACTAATAAGGGAATTACTATTGGTGGGACTTTGAGGAGCACTATTACTATGGGGGGCACTGATATTTCTTCAGGATAGCATTTGGGGGTATTGGGGGCACAGCAAGCAGCAGGATAACACTGTGGGGACTCCAGGTTGGGGAATGATAAAATGTGAGAAATCTAAGATGTCTGTGTGTCACACTCTGCAGAGATGAGGCGCCTGAGAGAAGTTGTCCAGACCGAAATGGAGAAGATGATGACAGAGAAGATCTACATCAGAGGAGATGTCACCTGAAGGCGCTGGATGTGAAAGGTAAGTGCTGCTGCGGAAGGGGGGGCAGGTGGTTGACTTAGAGAATTGGACCATATGCATTGGGGCTTAGACCCCGGATATTTTGAGACCTTAGCAACGCCCCTAACTATCTCCATATACAATAACAGGACACGTGATGTCCTTTAACGAAAGAGAATAGTCCAGCACTGGGTATGAATGGAATTTAAGAAAAAAAAACATCTGGAACTGTGTAAGCCAGTATAAAAACGTTTAACTGTTCTCAAGATACAAGTCAAGGTTCTTGATATTGCTGACCTATTCTCAGGATAAGGCTTCATTCACACGTCTGTATTTTGTATCCGCATCCTTTCCACATCCGTTTCCGCAATTTCGGACAATTATGCGGATAGGATGCGGATCCATTTATTTTAATGAGTCCCAAAAAAATTTTCCAGGAGGGTAGAAAAAAAAAGGAAGGAGGAATCAAATCTTTTTTTTTAAATGACATATGGATACATCCTTTCCGTTTTTTGTGGAAAAACGAAACGGATGTGCTTGA
The DNA here is from genome assembly GCA_900303285.1 of Rhinella marina. NCBI lineage: Eukaryota > Metazoa > Chordata > Amphibia > Anura > Bufonidae > Rhinella > Rhinella marina. The sequence continues at coordinate 39,027 of ONZH01002007.1, forward strand.
AAAACTGAGTTTTTTGCGGCACAACGGATCTGCAAAAAACTGACCATTTTCCAGAATATGCACAAATACGGACGTGTGAATGAAGCCTAAGATATCAGTATCCGATCAGGGGGCTCCACCCAGCACCCCTGCCAATCAGCTGTTCCCTGCAGCCTATGGTGTCGGAAGCACAAGTGCAGTGGCCGTGCCAGGTTACTGGAGCACTGCTCCCATGTAAGTGGATAACAGGCCATAAATAGTAGAAGCCTGGAAAACTCCCTTTAATGTTTAACAATAAAGCTATAATGTTACATAGCAAGCTTGTAAGACAACTTGTGTCTTTTCCTTAGGCATAGTATCATACGGATATGAGTGCTCATGAGATGTTATAGATAAGGGCTACAGATCAAGTCTGATAGAATTCGGTGAGGAGAAGCAACAGTCCGCAGATGCAGTCACCTGTAAGGCTATAGAAGACAAACAATTGAAATTTTTTTTAATGAATACTGACTGGAAGAATGATCTTCAGTCCCATATAAGTAGAATGTAATAGTAAAATATGGACCCAAAGGTGTCCATAGCCTTCAAAGGGGTTATCTGGGCATTTTATCTAATTACTGTATGGTGCTAACCTGTGAAGGAAAGCTTTTACTAGCACTAACCCTTCCTCTCTACCCTAATGCCGTTGTCCCCACTGCCTTGGTGTGCACTGCATGCTCTTATGCCCGGGTCCCAAATGGATGGGGCTGCTTCCTTTCCTGTTAGGCTACATTGATTATAACGCAGTCAGAGAAAAAAGTGAATACCTGGGCGGAGAGCCTGGAAGGCAGAAATGGAGGAGCAAGGGAGGGTAAGTGCCATGTAAAAGAGCTTCCCTCCACATGTTACCATACGATAATAGAAAAAAATACCCGGAGAATCCCTTTAAGATCAGCCAAGATACATAGTGGGGTAGATTTACATTTACAAATTCACCAGAATTCGAATACACATGCCTTAGGCCTCTTTCACATTAGCGGCAGCACAGATCCGGCAGGTGAAGGGTGCCGCCGAATCCGTGCTGCCGCAGGGACATGTGTGGGGCTGGAACCGCGCTCCGGCCCCACATGTCACACAGTACATACACACAGACACACACACACACAGATATATACACATACAAATACACATCCATACTTACATGCTCCCAGCAGGTCTCCACAGCGCAGGAGGAGCAGGACGGCGCACACATAGGACGATTCCCTACAGTGCCCTCTGCTGGGCGCCGGGTGGAATCGTCCTATGTGTGCGCCGTCCTGCTCCTCCTGCACTGTGGAGACCTGCCAGGAGCATGTAAGTATGTATGTGTATTTGTATGTGTATGTTTATGTGTATGTCTGTATGTATGTGTGTATGTATGTATGTGTGCAGGTGACGGATCCGTCATGAACTCCATTGAAAGTCACCACTGTGTCACACCAAACGGATCCGTCCCCATTGACTTTCATTGGGGTCATGACGGATCCGTCTTGGTGCGGATGCCTGGATCGGAGAGCAAACCGCAGCATGCTGCGGTTTTCTCTCTGGTCTGAAGACGGAACAAAATGCTTTCAGGAGCATTCCGTTGTCTTCAGTTCAGTTTTGTCCCCATTGACAATGAATGGGGACAAAACTGAAGCGTTTTATTCCGGTATTGAGCCCCTATGATGGAACTCAATACCGGAATTATAAAACGCAAGTGTGAAAGTAGCCTAACACTACATTTATTAGAGGGGTATTCTGCTAGGTAAAAGTTATTCCCTAACCACAGGATAGGGTATAACTATCAGAATTGGTGGGGGTCCTCCCCGTACCCCTTGCAGGCCCCCTGCTGCTCCCCTGAAATGGAGCCGCTCCATTAATATCTATTGGATTTCCAGAGATAGCCGAGTACAGTGCTCGCTATCTCCGGGACTACCTGTGGATGGGGGATAACTTTTACTTACCGGAATATCCCTTTAAGGGTTTTAGACACTTTTTCTGCTATACTCGACAATGGGGTGTGGCTTAAAATTCACAAACATTCAGGTGCAAACCAAGCCAACTAAGAAGTGGCGAAGCTGTTGCAGAAATACAACTCCCAGCATGCATATTTGCTCTGCTCTTCTCAGAACTCTCACAGAAATGAATGGAGCATGCTGGGAATTGTAGTTTCACAACAGCCGGAGATGGCTGACCCCTGGACTAAACAGTTTAAAGGTCCGCCTACCTGATTTATTCTCCGGCATCAGCCACAGTGATAAATCTGCCACATTTTTAAACTGTCTGGTGTACAGTCCCTTTTACATGGGGTGAGGATAGGCAAAATTATCTGGGATGAGTGATCATACAATCGTTCATGATAACTGTCCGGCTAAATGTTCACTGATCTCCCGATAATTAAGCAAAATGCTTATCTGTCAATCAGCTCATACTTCATGTGACACAAAAAACATGCATGTGCTGCCACCAAACCGTAAATGTATATGGGGAGGAACAATCTCAGTAGCAATCTGTTGTCCCCCTACAGAGAATAAAATTGCTTCATGGAAATGCAGCTATCATCTCTGCTCAACGACAAAGGCAATGATTGAGCATGAATGGTTCCTTCCCAATCAATTCCTATGCATCAGCCTATGTAGAGGGGCCTTAAAGGGGTTATCCAACCCCTATAATGACACACCTAGTGCCCAGGCCCCTCATATAGGTTATACTTACCCCGCTCCCCGACACACACATTGCTACTGATCCCCGCACGTCCGCCACATCTTCCCATTGCGCAGATCAAAAGGTGGGGAGGTGGCGTTGGCAGCAATTAACAGGCCGCAACGGGGACGAGCCTTCCTACCATCACCCCTGGGGAGATCCAGTGCGGCCGTGCGAGGTCCAGGAGTGACCGCGGGGTGGCCCAGGAGCGGGGTTAAGTATAACCCTGTATGAGGGGGCCCGGGATTATAGGCGGTTGGATAACCCTTAAAAGGCTATGTACGACTGTTGTCTGGCCTTTTTTTTTTAAATTGGAGTTTACTATTTTGGGTTTAAAAAAAATCATTTTTCAATTGGTCTTTATTAAAAATGTTTAGTTGTTTATGACATACAGGTGTCCCTTTCTGTTTTCTTTGAATCCCTTCACCTCCTGACCTCATAAACACTTATTTAAGCTACATTCTTATCAGTTTGACAAGAATCGACCTATAATCAGAGTTTATGGGTTCAGGAGGTCATAGCTAAGAGTTACACATGAGCGGCGGCTGAGCAGACAGCTTGCAAGACGAAATATTTTTAGTCTTGTGTATCTCAGAAACGACTGAACATTTTTTCAATAAAGACCAATTGAAAAATGTATTTTTAGCCTAAAATAAAATCATACAAAAATTGCCCCGAAGGTGGCCATAGCCTTATTAAGTTTGCAGAGTCTAAATCTGACAGCCCTTATACACATTAGTTATTGTCAGCTGTCTAATGTGTTTGGGGAGTTCCTGACTTTCCCCAACAGATGATGGCGGGTATGATCAGGCAAAGTGACTATTTTCGCCCCATCCTATTGTTGTCAGCAACTTTCTCCACTCTCTCATTGAATATTGAATACACATAAGTATGGTTGAGCCGAATGTGGATGTGTATGAGGGAGTCGGGAGACATAGCTGTTGGCCAACCGACTGCTATTGAATGTGTATGGCCATCCTTAGACAGAATTAGTAAATCTGCCCAGAGTTTGCAAATTCACTCCACATTCTATCTAGATACAAACTATGATTCATGAAAAATAATTTGTCTCAATATCTGCAGAGATGTAGCGTCTTACCCTGGACTAGACAATGTCTGCTTTGCACTGCAATCTAGAAATCCAGCAGCCAAATCAAATGCATCGTCGAGAAGAATCTAGAGGCACAAAAGCAAAGATATTTTCTGTACAAAGAAACCAAGGTGACAGATAAAATGGTGCACCCCCAAAACATTAGTAAGAATATGCAGTGAATCAAACAATATAGCTGGGCAACAGATTAAAGGGGTTATCGGGGACTTAGATATCGAAGACCTGTCCTTAGGATTATGCGTCAAAAAGGCTATGTTGTACCTGAAACGTTGCAGATGCTGGTTTGACCCAATAAAGTCAACTTTTTGGATCTGTCCTTAGGATTAGTCATCAATATCAGATCAGATCAGTGAGGGTCTGACACTTCCACCCATCATATTTTCAAGGAAGCCACCAGCCCCTTAAAGGGAGTCTTTCGCCCGTTTTTCACTAATATAACTAAGAGCACTGCCCCACAGAAGATTGCATACACATCCCAGACATACCTGTGTGCACTGTGTGTCTGTATTACATGTCCAGGAAAATCACTTTTATTCCGCAGGAAAACAGCTCCCAAGTGCCCAGCTCTGTTACTACAAGTGCCCAAAGCAAACCAGACTGAAGAGGGGAGGGCTGCTTTACCTGCTCATATCTTGGGATTGGTAGCAGATAGAAAAATGGTTCCAAAGTCACAGCAAATGATACCAAAGTCACAGCTTTATATCCAGTATATCAGAAGATATAGCTGTTAGAAATTGAGTCGGGAGAGAAAGCTGTCTTTAGTTTCACTTTCAGCCGGGCACTTGGGAGCTGTTTTCCTGCAGAATAAAAGTGCTTTTTCTAAACATGTAATACAGACACACAGTGCACACAGGTATGTCTGAGATGTGTATGCAATCTTCTGTGGGGCACTAGTTATATAGGTGAAAAACAGGTGAAAGACTCCCTTTAAACTTTAAAGTGGATGGAAAGCTCCGACCTGTTGCAGTGTCCGGCACTGGCATACTGCAGCTCAGCTCCCATTCACTGGCATAAGCATCTGATCACTGAGGGGGCAACTGCTGGAACCAACAGAGATCAAGAGAACAAGGTCCCGTGCCCACACTTGATTAGAATGAATGGCTAGGCATGCTCCATTCATTCTTTGTAGGACCATCGGAGATAGCCAAGTACAGCACGTGGTCATTTCTGGCATTCTTACAGCGAATGAATGGAGGAGCAGCACACAATTCACACAGGGCATAGGACCTCCTGTCCTTGTGATCAGTAGGGGTCCCAGGTGTCTGATTCCAACCTATCAGATACAAATGCCCTATCCCCTGCCTAGGAAATATGTTCTATTTTGCCACAACCCCTTTAAGTAATCATCACTTACATCTTCAGGAGTAGAAGATAGAAATGAGCTAGTGGCCTCCTGACTCTCTGCCCCACTATCTCTTTTGGTAGACCCCGTGTCTGGGAGTAATGTGAAGGAGCATTCAGCAGTGTTCCTGGCTTGGGACAAACACTCCTGATAAATATTGGTTTTCCCTTCCTGTAGAAGCTCTTGCCACAGGCTGGAGATGGCCTTGGACACACCAGGATGAGTGACCTGCCCCGTTGACACCACTCTGTTCTCGACTAACATATCCACTGTCTGCTTATAGAAGTGCAGGTACCTGGAGGGGAATATGAAAAAAAAATGATTTAGCAGTTTCACTATACAGTTTTTCAGTTCTTTCATTATCACATTCCAAGATCCATTCATTTTTTATTTCTGTTGACATATTAATGCTTGTCTTTTGCAGGATGAGTCATATTTTTCAATGGCACCGTTTTTGGTACTCATTAATTAACTTTTATTCATTTATTTTTGTATGCCACTGATTGTATGGTATAAATAATAATTTAACTGTCTTCTACCAGTCAGTATGATTACACCAACACCAGATGTTAACTATCTTTTTATATACCGTATTTATCTCTTTAAAAGACACACTTTTTTCCCTAAAAGTGGGGGAAGCAATCATCATCCCTCCCTCGTCTTCTTCTGAGCCCCACACTGCAATGTGTCCTGACTGCGTATAGCATCAGGAAGTAACGACTTGACACTGTGCATCATCAGCTCACAGTACAGCGCGGGGCCGAGAAGAGAACCATGGAGCGGTAATTTCAGGAAGAGCGCATGGTCTGGAGCAGGAGAAGTAAGTCTGAGGTCTGATGAGGATTGGGGGTCTGATATGAGGTCTGATACAGATTATGGATCTGATTGAGGGTTTGATCTGAGTTCTAAATGAGGATTGGGGGTCCGGTCTGAGATCTGATGAAGATTAGGGGTCTAAATAGAGGTCTAATAAAACTGGTGGTCTGTTACGAGGTCTGATACAGATTAGAGGTCTGACTGGGGTAGTTTGAATTCTGATGAGAATTAGGGGTCTGATCTTTGGTCTCATACAGATTGGGGGTCTGATCTGATGTCTGATACAGATTAGAGGTTTCACTGGGGTAGTTTGAAATCTGATGAGAATTAGGGGTCTGATCTTTGGTCTGATACAGATTGGGGGTCTGATCTGAGGTCTGATACAGATTAGAGGTCTGACTGGGGTAGTTTGAATTCTGATGAGAATTAGGGGTCTGATCTTTAGTCTGATACAGATTGGGGGTCTGATCTGAGGTCTGATACAGATTAGAGGTCTGACTGGGGTAGTTTGAATTCTGATGAGAATTGGGGGTCTGATCTGTGGTCTGATCCAGATTTGGGGTCTGATCTGATGTCTGATGAAGACTGGGAGTCTGATGAACATTGGAAGTCTGAACTTAGGTCTGATAAAAAATATTTTTTCTTCTGATTTTCCTCTTCCAAAACATGAGGGTGTCTTGTAATCAGGTGCATCTTATAAATCGAAAAATGTGTTATATTTTTCCAATTTTTGCATTTTTTAAAAATCCTCTTCCAAAAAATAACACCAGCACAAGCTCTATATTGACAGTGAACAAGCAGGCAATGCTGGGACATTTCAGTTCTGAAGTCTGTGACTGCAGCTTGGAGTACAACATCCAGCTTTTCACATTCTGACATCAATGGTTCATAATCAGGCTTGGACTGGCCCACATGTGAATTCAGCAGTGGGCCCATGAGCAATGTGGGGCCCTAGTCGCCCACCCCCTGCACAAGTGGCACTGGCAAAGTAGACTAACTGCACCAAATGTAGATAGGCAGCCTATAGCATCTCAGCCATCCTATGTTCATATAAAAAACTGTTTACGTTATTTAACAAACTACCAGTTTCTTATCATAGGTCCATCGGGTGAATGACATGACATCTAGGTACAGAGGCAGGCAAGTCAGTATCCTCTTTCATCATGGACCTGCTTTCTCAAAGTTGCTGCAGGGACCCCTATAATCAACCATATGCAAGCAGGTAATATTTGCATGTGCGTTTACAGTGAGCCCCAGAATGAATTTTACTGGTGGTCCCTAGGAACCCCAGTCCGACATTGTTCATAATCCAAAATATTATACTTACCGTTCAAATTCCATTAGATCTGGCGAGGACAAAGAATGTGTGGAATTTTCTAACTTTAACTCTTCTACCGATTCTTCAAGGTCCCTCTGAACTTCCGGTTGAAGGTACAATAGCACAGGGTCCATCTCACCCTCCACAAGGTTAGCAGGTCTGCTACTAACATGAACAAAAAAAAATATGGTATTAAAAATATATATTTAACCCTTTCCAGTCACAGCCATTTTCCAGTTTTTTCACATAGCGGTATGAGAGCTTGTTTTCTTGTGGGACAAGTTTAAGGTCCTTAGACACATGTATTTTGCACTGAAGTTTTTTTTTGGCCACCTGAGGATTTTTCTTTTGTGATGTGTTTCCCCACCAGCATTTTCTTCATGGCATTTTTCCTCTATAAAGAATGTGAGTAAGTTAACAAAAATGCAACTAAATTAACAAAGATGCCAATAGCAAAAAAACCTTGTGTGTTCAGCATTTCATATTGCTCATAAAATTTGAAGAGCCAAAAAAACCACAGGTGCAGAAAAACACCAGTAAAGACCTGTGTGAAAGCATCCAAACGGTCTTTTTACATCAAAAGGGCTTATGCACACAAATGTATTTTTTGTCTGCATCCGATCTGCATTTTGTGCAGGTCAGATGCGGACCCATTCACTTCATTGGGGCCGCAAAAGATGCACAGTTCCATGGCAACCGCAAAAATATATTGTGGACATTGTGGACAAGGATAGGACTGTTGTAGTATGGCCTGGACATTCCATTATAAAAAATGCTGAACACATATGGCTGTTCTATATGCTTTGTGGACCGCAAAAAAGGCAACAGTTGTGTGCATGAGGCCAAAGACATTGCAAAAAAATGCAGGTCCAAAAACGTCACTAAAACCGCAAAAGTGCAGAAAAACCCCAGCAAACACTTACGTGTGAAAACACCATAAATATTCCACATGACGTATTGGAGTGGAATTAGAAAAAAAAAAACGCAACGCATTACTGTTTTACTTGTTTTAATTTCACGGTGTTCACTAGGGATGAGCGAATCGACTTTGGATGAAACATCCGAAGTCGATTCTCATAAAACTGAATCATACTGACCAGCAAAATAAAAGTAAGAACGTTTTTGCTACATGGTGAACACTAGGGATGAGCGAATCGACTTCGGATGAAACAGCGGGAGCTCCGTACAGTATTAGAATGTATTGGCTCCGATGAGCTGAAGTTATTACTTCACGAAGTCTTGCGAGAGTTCGCATAACTTCATAAATTCATTTTTACTGTAAAAAACTGTAATACTGTAATGTACTGTTAAGGGGGAGGGGCACTGTGGAGGTCACTGTTAAGAGGGCACTGTGGAGTTCACAGTTAAGGGGAGGGGCACTCTGGAGTTCACAGTTAAGGGGCAGGGTGCTGTGGAGGACATTTAAAAATAATAAACAGTGTGTAACTGCCAGGGTATAGTTTAACCTCCTGGACACCCTTGGAACAAATCCAATTAACACACAATCAGACCAACACTTCATACTCGGGTAGCGCCGGGTAATTTTTCTAGTATTTTAATAGTTTGGGACACGTAGATCTCAATTTTACATTTTTTTTTTTTTAATACTTAAATTTTTTTAAACTTTACGTTTTGCCTCACTGGATCGCTTGTACCACAGACTGCTGCAGTCTATGCTAAATAAAATATTGTTGCAGTTCTTGATTGGGGTTAGTGTCTGCTGTACAACACAGCAGCTCCATATTTAAATGTGCATGTATGGCAGGTGTTAGGAAGGGGTTAAAGGGCTGGTCCCTATAACCTAGCCAATTTTTACAAAGGTGATGTTAGTGCTCTCACACACACAGTACAATGCCAGACCACTGAGTTCAATGTATAGAGACTAAGAAAAGGTGGAGAACCCCTTTAATGAAGCATTCATATCCAGGTCACATACCCCTCATCATTATTGATTAGCTGTAGATATTCCAACTTGATGTCCTCCAGGCTACAGGAGCTGTTGTCTTCCAGGAGAATGTTACCTTAGGCACAAGGCAATCACATGATAGAATACTGTTATGTATATACATAGAACGTTTAATTCATTATATAGATGTGCTCACTTTTCATTTTTAGCAGCGAATCCAGCGTGTTCTCCAGCTGCAGTATGTAGTGTTTAGTCTGCTGAAGAACCTGCTTCTGAAATATGAGAGACATTGGTAAACCAACACATTGTAGGAACGACCCCGGGCATTACAGATAAGGGCTAAACTATCAGCCACATTGACACTTGTGTACATTTATCTCATTTTATAGGATGTACTGACTCATGCACACACATTTTTCTTCCTTTTCTGTTCCTTTTTTTACAGGTCCTTATGCGGAACCATTCATTTCAATGGGGCTTGAAAAAAAACTGAAATGACTCAGTGTGCATTCCGTTTCCAAATGTCTGCATGTCCATTCCACATGTCCTGTTCTTGTACGTATTGCGGACAAGGACATGCATTGTTAAAATGGATTGGCAAAAAAAACGAATGCAACACGGACGCCATCCGTTTTTTTTTATTTTTATGGATCTGTGTTTTGCAGACCGCAAAATACATATGGTCGTGTACATAATTCCTAACTCTGTTTTTGTATGCTGCCTCCATTTTGGTCCGGCACCCTAGCTGCTCATATTAATTAGAGCAGTATATAACTGGAGCCCAATTTCCCTAAATTCATTTGAGACCTCTTGGCACAAGAAGGGGAGTCATTATAGTACCATATAAAAAAGGCTACCTCTTTGTGGTGGATGGGCAAAAATTGTTTTATTCAAAATATATTTGCTAAGACCTCAATTCCTTTATAAAGTGAATACAGTATTATTAGGACAGTGGTGGCGAACCTATGGCACGGGTGCCAGAGGCTGCACTCAGAGCCCTCTCTGTGGGCACCCGCACCCTGGAAAAAGGTGTACCAATATGCCTTAGACTTTTCCTGCCATTCATCAGCGCAGGGCGCACTGTGAACAGCACAGGCAGTGCACTGAATGTAGGCAGGCTATTATAAATATATATAGGTCCAATGGAAGATACAAAAGGATTCCGGCTTCCTAACACTGACCATAGTTTGGATTCCAGGTTCTGAGAACCTTCTGGCTGTGATCAACAGCCATGCCGTTAGATGTAGTGAAGGTACATTCAGATGACTTAAACGATCCTCGGAAAGAAGCAGGGGTGGACTGGGAACTTAAAGTGGCCCTGGAAAAAATACTAAAATTAGCCCCATTTTGTAGTTGGGTCCAAATTGATGGAAGGCAGGGCCAGCAATACCTTATTGTTGCACATTAAACCACCCCAGGAGAGTCAAATACCACAGTCCATCACAAAATACTGGTAGCAGCACAAAATACATCCCCAAAAACTTCCATTGGCCAGCCATAAGGAGGGCTCAGGTGGCCCCCTGGGCATCGGCCCACCGGGAAATTTCCCTGTAAGGTCTATGGCCAATCCGCCCCTGGAAGGAAGGTCCTCTCGAACTGGAAGTGGCCAAGGTTCGTCTGCCAGAATCACCAGGGAGATGTACCATACTCAGTGCAGGTAGTCTGGAGGGGCGCAAATGTGTTACAGACGGTGGCTGTGGACCCACTGTGCCAACCAACCGATTTGACTTTGTCCTGGGGACGTTATCCTGGCAGTACTCTGGTTTTCACCCTTTAACCCCTGTACAGGCATCTGGCCTCCCTGCAGGAGAGCCACTATGCTCTTGGAGTAGTCCCAGTGTGTTTGGCTGCTGCCCCATGGGGGTCTGAGACACCAATGTGTGGCACAGATGGATCAGGCAATACACGTAGTCAGGAAACAGGCAGAGGTCAGGGCTGGTAGAGTTTGTACAAATCTGTGAAACTAACCAGGTCAGGGCAGTCGGCACAGGATCAATACTGTGAACTGGCATCGGTCAGGTCAGGTGGCAGAAGGTTAGGAAACAGGCAGAAGATGGTAGACAGGCAGACAAACAGATATAGCTCTTTTACAAGTTCTAGCAGGCTAGAGTGACCTAAAAGATGTATAGAGACCAACTGCCTAGACAAAGACTGAAGGAAACAGCCAGGTATATATAGATGCAACTCATTAGCGATTGGCACTCGTGCTTGCCCGAGACAGTGGCAGACATGGCCCGCCAGTGTAAGAGGATGATAGGCAGATCCTCAACTTGGATTTTCTGGAGTAGCTGCGGTAAGAGAGGGTAAGAAGAGAACATATAAGGGAATGTGAACTGACTCCACGGAATGACAAGAACATCTACTGCCAGAGCTAAATGGTCAGAGCTCATGAGACCAAGCAATAATTGTTTTTAGTTGCCTGTTGAAGCAAGAGGCCATCAAGTCCACATCTGGATGACTCCATTGGTTGCATATCATCTGAAAGACCTGCAGATGCATTCCTAGCTCTATGCATTCCTTGCTTAGAAAATCTGTGATCCAGTTGTCCACACCTGGGATGTGAATGGTTGAGAATGCTAGTACGTGAGCATCCACCCACTGGAAGATGGCTGCCAGGCTCAGAGTTCCACCATGGTGATTGAGGCATGCCACCATTGCAGAGTTGTCTATCTGGACTAGGACTGGATGACCTGCTAGGTGGCCGGTCCAATGCAATAGGGATAATTGTATAGCTTGTATAGGAGGATGGGAAGGGATGGCTCCTCGACATACCACACCCCCTGAACTGTGAGAATATTGTGACTACTATCCGGAAGAGAGAAATGAAGTAGAGGCCCGTTACCATCATGGGAGACGACAACCACTACTGTAGAGACCAACAGACCGAGACTGGAAAACTGATCAGGCAGTTATCTAGCTCATCAATCATAGATAGAAACTTATATAGGAGATATCCACCTCTCCCTGCAGATTAGATCTGTATGGGATCTGGAAAGAATTCTGATTGGCTGATCCTACTGGCTCCACCCCTTCCCTTCTAACCACCCCTCCTCCATACATTGGCTTTCTCTCATTTTCATAAGATGTATATAGGACAAGAACCTCCGACTCTGGCACTGATTCTCAGGCAGGAATTAGACGAGTCATATTTCACTTTGCTGCCCAATCCTCTTATTGCCCCCTCGAACTCTTCCAGTCATCTGTGCCCTACACCCAGCTCTAAGGCAAGGTCTATCTGCAGCCTACCCTTGTGGCTCGTGTATCAGGCTCCGGAAACACGGTTTCCCGCAGTTGCTTAATGAGCTGTGGGACTGATGAGCTCTTCGGAGGTCTCCCTTTCCGCCTCCTCGCTGGTCTTTTGCTACTGTCCTGTCTCTTTCTTCCTTTTTTGCTGCTGCCTTCACCGGCCGGGTCCATTCAGAATGCACACGCTTCATGTAACCTGTAATAAACATTTTATATTTATATAAGATATAGATATATTAGTATATATATGTATTTGTGTTACTTCAGGGTCAAAAACGTGTATGGTCTTCCATGGACACCTGGTCACCAATTCTCCTCTCTCTACCCTGTCAGGGCCTACCACAGGGTGGCAGGGTGTTCCTTTAGGTTAACTTGTAATGTGGTTTCTCCACAGGCACTTACACCTTCTCTCTGGGATAACTCTATGGGAGACTGAAGCTCTTTACTCTCAAGACACAGTTTATTATAAGTGAGCTTCCCCTTTAAGAGTGCTTGACTATGAGCTTGAAAGTGAGCTATGCCTTTATGAGAGCTTCACCGGGAGTTCTACGTTAAAGTCGTGAACTTATTAACTCTACTGGATGTCAATATACAAACAGAAAAAGGATTTTACATGACAACCTAAAACACACAATCCATATGGCGCTGTACACACACACACGTAACATACGGCACTGTACACAAGCGCTTCACCACAAAGAGCGAAACTTACTGCGCTAGGATTTGCCCGTCAGACCATAAAATTATCCTAGTAATAAACCTGCGGAATGCCACTACGGCTTACGTCATCAGCAGCGACCAATCAGGTAAAGCTCCAGTCCCGGGGAGCAACGCACTGTCCAGGCAGAAACTAAGATAACCAATCATCGCCCAGTAAGAAGCCGCTCTGCAGCCAATGAGATGAGCGCAGGATAGTAACAATGTATCAAGTTATGCATAAACTAAAATAGTAGAAAAAAAGGCGGGAGAATATTGTGCGCTGCTGAGGTTGGAACGTCAGCTGGTCACAGGACCTTATCATTCTATAGCTCTGTATGTGTGAAGTGAACATCCGCCAGAAGTATGACGTAATATAATGAAAACCCCATCCACAAAAACGTGAACACTGACAGCCATTGCCCAATAAGTGCCAGCTACGGCCTGTATAAGGCACGTGTCCCATAAATGTCAGGCACAATGCTAATGATGACAGGGTTCTGCTTGATTTGAGCAGTGTAGCCCAGTGGAGAGGCACCCTACTCCCAAAATAGGCGCACTTAGGGGTGGAGTATACACTGAATGGTGCTATAATACACATTGAGGCAGAGAAATCAATGTCACTGGGCCTGGAAGGTGTCATTATTTGCTCCAGAACATGTGGCACATGCTTGCTATTTTACCACATATTTGACAGGAGGCACATTTATTAAGACTGGCGTTTTAGACCCCTGCGCAGGTGGTGGTCCTGCCACAGGTGCCGGCTTCTTTAAACCTTCGGGGGATTCACTGCTGCTTCTAAATGTAAGACCGCTTCTGAGCTGTCTTACATTTAGACCTTTCGTCAAATGAGGCAGGGGCCTACATGTGACTGCACTCTCTTTACGTCAGGGGCCCCCATTCTGGAGACAGGAGTGCAGGGGCGGACTGGGAACTTATAGTCGTCCTAAAAAAAATTGTCCCTATGTTGTAGTTGGGTCCAAACTAACAAAAGGGGGGGCAACAGAAGTAGGTGTGGCCAGCACAAAATACCACCGCGACAGAACGAAATACCACAGAGCGGCTGCTACCACTGCTGCAGTATTTCACTGTATCACTGCCCTGAGGTTGGCAATACGATTGAATTCAGGAGGGCACCTATAGCCACCAGACTGATGTTTCTAGCATTAATTAATGCTGAGAGCATCAGATTGGGTGGCATGAGGAGGTCTTGAGCGGCCCCCTGGGCATCAGCCCACCGAGACATTTCTCTGTAGGTTCTATGGCCAGTCCGCCCTTGTAAGAGTATGTCACAGAGGTAGGACCTGCTCCGATGTGACATTTGTGGCACATCCTAGTGATAAATTTGAGATACGAAAACCCATTTAAATCCCTTGCTGCCACAGCAGCACCACTCCAGTTGTCCCTGACGGCCTTTTAGTGATGATGTCATGTACATCACTCTCCTTTAGGTACAGATACAGATATAAAAGGTGAAAATCTCTGTACAGTGCCACATAATATGTCTTAGCAAGTAAATATAGTGTAATATAAGTAGGGTTGCCACCCAGCCGGTAGCTCTCCAGCAAGGCTGGTATTTTAGTGGCCCTGTCGGTGCCAGTAATTTTTTTCTACCAGTAATGTTAATCGCCAGTATTTTCCTAACAGCCCTTCCATTGCGGAGCACTCATTAGTAGAGCCTTTACCCCCCTACACACTTGTGTTAAAAAAACAAAACACTCACCTCCTCCATTTGCTCATGCTGCTGACTGGATGTGCAGAACAGAACCTGCGACGTCATCATGCTTGAGCGCAGGTCCTGTCCTGTACACATCCAGTCAGCGCGAGCAAATGAGTGAGTGCTTTTTTTGGGGGGCGGATGGGGGGGCGGGCAGAAGCAGAGAAGGGGGCATTATTCTTATGGGGGGCACTAATGGGGGGCATTATTCTTCTTGGGAGGCACTAATGAGGGCGGGGCGGACTGGCCATAGACCTTACAGGGAAATTTCCCGGTGAGCCGATGCCCAGGGGGCTGCCTGTGCCTCCTCACAGCTGGGCCAGTGGAACGTGTGGTATTTGGCTCTGTTGGGGTGGTATAATGTGCCACAATATGGTATTGCTGGTCCTGGCTTCCATCAATATGGACCCAACTACAAAATGGGGCCAATTTTAGTATTTTTTCCAGGGCCACTAAGTTCTCAGTCCGCCCCTGAATGAGGGTATTATTCTTCTTGGGGTGCACTAATGGGAGCATGATTCTTCTTGGGGGGCACTAATCGGGGCATTATTCTTCTTGGCGGGGGCACTAATGAGGGCATTACTCTTCCTCAGGGGCACTAATGGCGGTATTATTCTTCTTGTGGGGCACTAATGGGGGCATTATTCTTCCTTTGGGGCACTAATGAGGACATTATTCTTACTGGTGGTACTAATGGGGGCATTATTCTTACTGGGGGCACTAATGGGGGCATTAATATAATTGGGGGCATTATTTTTACTGGGGGGGGCACTAATGGTGCCATTACTCTTACTAATGGGGGCCATTAATTCTGGGGTGCACTAATGGGTGCATTACTATTAATGGGGGGCATTAATTGGGACATTAATATTACTGGGGGCACTAATGGGAACAATATTAATTCTGGGGGGGGGGGCGCTAATATTACTGGGGGGCATTAATATTATTGTTATCCACAGTAGCACAGCGACACCCCATGTTAAGCCACGCACCCACAGCCACACCCCCTTTGGGGTGTGGCTTAACTTGGCCAGTATTTTTTGTTGGTAAAACTGGCACCCTAAATATAAAGCGGACAGTACAGATCTATTACAACGTGCAAGACAAGAATGTAGTATAATATTGCATGTGCACATCCATCATAAATCTCTCATCTCCAATAAAGCTTTTATGATTATTACTCTACAAACACAACACACAGGATTTCCACAACCAGGGTACTTTCTATATGTGTCATAACGACAGGCGGCGGATTACGGCCACAGATAACATCTCGCTCTGTAGAAGTAAACAGAAAGCCAGTAGGGGTGGATGCAGCCTCGCTTTCATCCCAACATGGCGGATGTGGAAAGGCTCTATCTCGTGCAGGGTCTGGTGAGCGGCGCTGCGGCTCTGCCTTCTTCTATAGGGGACTTTCAGATCCCCTTGTGACCGGCGTTTCCTGCCCCTGTCATGTGACCGTCCGTCTGCATTGTGACAGCAGTAGAGCGGGAGCCCACAGGTAAAAAAGAGAAAAAAAAAGGGAAGTAGGGATCCAGATCCAGGGGGCCGGTACAGATCTGTGGGGGCCGTGTTTAGGGTCGAGGTGCACTGGAAGGTTTATAGGGGTAGATGTGACTGAGGTGAAAGTGGGCATTATTGGTGGTTGAGCGCAAAGATGCAGCTTCATATAACATAGTGTGATATATAGTTTATAATGTGAATGTAAACTAATACAATATAATATAGGATAATCTGTGATGCTATATATATATATATATATATATATATATATTGAGCATCACAGAGCAGATTTATTGTAAAAGAATGTTATATAACTGGTGTAATGTTATGGAGTTCAATAAAATGGATAATGTAACCTGAAACAGAACATATATAGTGTAATATAACCTGAAACAGAACATATATAGTGTAATGAAACAGTAATAGCCTGAAACAGAAACATATATAGTGTAATGTAATAACCTGAAACAGAACATATATAGTGTAATGTAACCTGAAACAGAACATATATAGTAGAATGTAACCTGAAACAGAACATATATAGTAGAATGTAACCTGAAACAGAACATATATAGTGTAATGTAACCTGAAACAGAACATATATAGTGTAATGTAACCTGAAACAGAACATATATAGTGTAATGTAACCTGAAACAGAACATATATAGTGTAATGTAACCTGAAACAGAACATATATAGTGAATGTAACCTGTATATAGTGCCTGAAACAGAACATATATAGTGTAATGTAACCTGAAACAGAACATATATAGTTGAATGTAAGGTAATATAAGAGCAGTAAGGGATTTCCACAAATCTCTTTCCACCTATGTCCCTTTACCAGTCTTGATCTTGATTATGCTTTATTCAGGTTCCTGGGCCCCAGTGTGAAATCTGTAACAGGGCACCACCTTCCATGTACCATTTATAATGCCAGTGTATGGACCTCCTCAGTTACCATTATCTTGTTTTTTTTTTTTTCATTCTATAGTGAAACATTGGGCATGACGTCGGCGGTGGAGCGCACCGATGACCTGGTGAGGGAGTACCTGACCTTCAGGGGCTTCACCAACACCTTGAAGCACTTTGAGGCGGATATAAAAGCTGATAAGGAGAAAGGCTTCCGTGTAAGTCACAGTCTGGTGGTTGTCTTGTCTCATTATTGCTTTGTGGGTTCTGCTGCAAAAAATGAAAATCAGACATCATATAGTACAGATGTAGCAGAATTAACAATCACACTTGGTGCGTTATCACATCTAATTAACATTTTAAGACTGTGCCTGTTAACTCTGCTACATCTGTACATGGCACTCTTTTTCTAACTAAGCTAGAACCAGCCCTGTACCTCACATGGGACCAGAGATCTCCCCATTCATTGCTCCAATTGCTCTGCTGGATTTATGTCAGGCTGTGTGTCCTTTCTCAGGGGCATGTCCTTCTGGTGCCACTTTCTATCTCAGCACAGGGTGTGTCTCTTCTGCTGCAGCTTTTTTCCTGCAACTCGTAAAGCTTCTAACAGGCTGGTTGCAGTTGACGATTTAAACTGAGCGTGTTTGACCATCTCAGTGAGGTGCAGAAGAAATAAGGAAAAGAACAAACAGCAGGTGGCGCTACACAGATACTGTTTATTGAATGGCTCAGTGGCTATACTAAATTTTTAGTTACATGGAATTAGAAAAGTATTCATTCTGTTGCTGGCTTGAAAAACGTAGAATATGTTTTATGGGACAACTCCTTTGAAGGGGAAATTCAGTCAAAATTATCATCAGAATGAAAAAGAATCAGTCAGCAGGAGAGATGAGGGCATCTAGTAATCTAGAACCTGGAATTACTCCAAATGACCTGTTTGCTGCATGTGCCTGCATTGATCAATAGCAAACCTCCAGACAGCAAGGAGCTTTGCTATTGGTTAGTTTGGGCGGCAGGGGAAGCCGGTGGGAGCTGGAAGGAGGAGGGGCCAGCTCCTGGGGGTGGCTGAAGCAAGGAGTTCTGGGCGCGCTATGCAAGGAACCTGAGAAGCATGGCGGCGGGGGTGTGTAATGTATGTAGTGCAGTGTGTGATCATCACATGCTGCACTATATACATCACACACATCTATACATTACACTTTGCGCCACATATATCACATGCATGTATACATTACACACTGCACCACATACATCACACTTTGCGCCACATAGATCACACACATGTATGTGGTGCAGTGTGTAAATGCAGGCAGGCTATTATACCCAAGTGGTAAAGTAAAGGGAAGATCTGCCATATTGGACTGGACTTTATCACTTGGATATAACTGCCTGATGTTAGACCAGTAACCCACCTCTTAGGCCCCGTTCACACCAGGGCTATTTATTTCTGTTGTTCTGCTCATCTAATGGAGCAGAACAATGAAAATAACGGAAGTGCTGGATCAGGCACATAAAGCTTTAGTAGGGTTTTTGTCATTCGTTCATCATACACAGCAGATGACAGCACCATGGAGATCCATTGTAAAAAAAAATAAAAAAAAAATGCACAACTCGTCAGAATGGGAAAGCGCAATGTATACTTTTTGTTTTACAATGAAATTCTATGGTGACCGATGGCACAGTATAGCATCTGTGATGGAGTCCGTTCAGTTTCTGTTCGGGGTCTTTTTACCGAACCAAAAAGTACTTCATATCAGGCTTTTTTGTCTGGTCTTTTTGACAGAATCTGCAACAGAGACTCCAAACACATCCTCCAACGCAGATGTGAGCAAGTGTAGGTCTAAGTATCATGTATTTGAATTACTGCAAATTTCGTACTCCTCGGATAAAAATACTCCTCAAAAATGGTCAGAGGAGTAGTTTTACTCTTCTGGAAAAATTTGTAGCGCGACCTCTGGACGTTGTTGTCTCTCAGTTGTATATACTGTGTATATCATTTTAGAAGCGGCTGTAAGTGCATGCTAATCTGCGGCTCAGAACTCTTCCATTATTCTGAAACCCAGCAGTCCAAAAAGTCAGTGCTCCAACACAGGTCTCCAAAACATAGAGGAAGGAAGACTAATGCTACATGTGTTTATTATGGCTTCTCCATTTCTATGCTTTTCAAGGACTGTCCGATAATCCAGAATATTTGATAATTTGCCAGTTCTTTAACCAATGCTGGAGTAGGTAAGGATTTTAATGTATGCGTTCTGTACACACCGTTATCTCCCCTAGAAGCAATGATGAAGCCTCAGGGGAGGGATGAATAGATACTGAGGAGAACAAGTGGAACACTAGCGCACTGGAGAATGACTGTTTTAAGACATAATGGAACTTTTGGGGAAAAGGCGCTTCATTTAAGGGACTCTTGACATGGGTGATACTTTTCTGTGCCGCTCTCCAGGCTCCTCACCTCAATGTATAAGTTGTAATTATGTGATCATTATTTTTCCTCACTAGTGGTGGTAGGTTATATTCATACTGTCCTTACTAGAATGAAAACCAGCACCAGACATCCTGCTAAGCTTGTGCTTACACACCACATCTAAACTGGACTAGCAGAGCTGCAGTATAAAGTATGGGGGAGGGACAGGGCAGAAACCTCTGAGACATGAAGTGGGTTTCAGATGACCTTTGACCAAGTGCATGGGGCCTAGAATGCAGACAGCAAAGGCAAACATGCCATATTTATTACAGTGGCTGGGAATGGATGATAAATTTGGTGCAGAGCATGGCACTTCCATCTAACTCAATACCACTGATTGGCTTACATTTCATCAGACTTTTTGGCCAAAATGATGGTGCATCTTAAGCCACACTCCTTTCCCGATAAGCCACACCCGATGGGTGGACAATCACAGTGGATTATTCTTTTTCGCTTACTTGCTTCATAAATATGTCTAAAATGAGATGTACCAAATGGCAAATTTTTCCAAAATTCAGACACAGCCACAACGGCAAATGAAATAATGTCTTCAGGTCAGCCCACTATCTTTTGCAAGGTTCTGAACTGCGTGCGACTTCCTCAAAATGTTCTAATTTCCTCCAAATGAATAGAAACATCCCCAGTAAAGACAAGCCCTTGAGTTTATCTCTTCTGCAAGGTTGATAGTTCAGTTGCTGCTGTATATTGTCCTGGGAAAGGTAGACAGCAAATAGTTTCACTGCCATTTGTACTCCAAAAAGCATGGCCACCTAGCTGCTTAGAGAAGATATCCCCTGCCCATGTATCTCCTCATGACTATGTTTGCCAATTAGGTTCCTAGGAAATCTAGGTGATGCCCAATATCGCTGCCATTTCAGCTCCCACAGGGTGATTACTCAGTATTACCAAACTTTTTAGTGCCAATTCTGCCCTGTTCCATAAATTGTTGTATATGTAGACAGATTTACTATTAGGGGTCTGGGAAAGTCCACCATATTTGTTGTTGCCCAGTTTACCGCTTTAGAGTTTAGGTTTTTAATCACTAATCCTAATGTATTTTTTAAGGTGGATCGAATAGTGGAGCAGTTACTGCACTTTATTCAGAATTATGACCTGAACGGGCTGCTGGATTACTGGGGTTACCTAGAGCGCCGACTCTTCAGCAGACTGGAAGACGTCTATCGTCCGACCGTCCACAAGCTGAAAACCAGTCTGTTCCGATATTATCTGGTCTGCACAATACAAGTACGTGGTTAATAAGTAGAATTTTTTTTTTTTCTTATATTCTGTTATCTAAATCTGGGGTGCGTCTTATAGTCCGAAAAATACAGTAATTCCCAGTTGTGTTGTTTGCCAAATGAAAGGATTGTCCCTGTATTAAGGAATAGCTGTTTATGCATTTCCTTATACATTCACGACAGTCAGGGTAAACTTGAGATAATTTTGCCTTAGGCTACTTTCACACTAGCGTTTTATAATTCCGGTATTGAGTGCCGTCATAGGGGCTCAATACCGGAATAAAACGCTTCAGTTTTGTCCCCATTCATTGTCAATGGGGACAAAACTGAACTGAAGACAACGGAATGCTCCTGAAAGCATTCCGTTCCATCTTCAGACCGGAGAGCAAACCGCAACATGCTGCGGTTTGCTCTCTGGTCCAGGCATCCGCACCAAGACAGATCCGTCATGACCCCCAATGAAAGTCAATGGGGACGGATCCGTTTGGTGTGACACAATGGTGAACGGATCCGTCCTCCATTGACTTTCAATGGAGTTCATGACGGATCCGTCACCTGCACACATACATACATACAGACATACACAGACATATACACATACAAATACACATACATACTTACATGCTCCCGGCAGGTCTCCACAGCACAGGAGGAGCAGGACGGCGCACACATAGGACGATTCCACCCGGCGCCCAGCAGAGGGCGCTGTGGCGAATCGTCCTATGTGTGCGCCGTCCTGCTCCTCCTGCGCTGTGGAGACCTGCCGGGAGCATGTAAGTATGTATGTGTATATGTCTGTGTGTACAGTCATGGCCAAAAGTTTTGAGAATGATACAAATATTAATTTTTACAAAGTCTACTGCTTCAGTTTTTATAATGGCAATTTGCATATACTCCAGAATGTTATAAAGAGTGATCAGCTTAACAGCAATTACTTGCAAAGTCAATATTTGCCTAGAAAATGAACTTTATCCCCCAAAACACATTTCAACATCATTGCAGCCCTGCCTTAAAAGGACCAGCTAACATTGTTTCAGTGATTGCTCCATTAACACAGGTGTGGGTGTTGATGAGGACAGGGCTGGAGATCAATCTGTCATGATTAAGTAAGAATGACACCACTGGACACTTTAAAAAGAGGCTGGTGCTTGGCATCATTGTTTCTCTTCTGTTAACCATGGTTATCTCTAAAGAAACACGTGCAGTCATCATTGCACTGCACAAAAATGGCCTAACAGGGAAGAGTATCGCAGCTAGAAAGATTGCACCTCAGTCAACAATCTATCGCATCATCAAGAACTTCAAGGAGAGAGTTCCATTGTTGCCAAAAAGGCTCCAGGGCGCCCAAGAAAGACCAGCAAGCGCCAGGACCGTCTCTTAAAAGTGTTTCAGCTGCGGGATCGGGCTACCAGCAGTACAGAGCTTGTTCAGGAATGGCAGCAGGCAGGTGTGAGTGCATCTGCACGCACTGTGAGGCGGAAACTCTTGGAGCAAGGCCTGGTCTCAAGGAGGGCAGCAAAGAAGCCACTTCTCTCCAGAAAAAACATCAGGGACAGACTGATATTCTGCAAAAGGTACAGGGAGTGGACTGCTGAGGACTGGGGTAAAGTCATTTTCTCTGATGAATCCCCTTTTCGATTGTTTGGGACATCTGGAAAACAGCTTATTCGGAGAAGACGAGGTGAGCGCTACCACCAGTCTTGTCTCATGCCAACTGTAAAGCATCCTGAAACCATTCATGTGTGGGGTTTCTTCTCAGCCAAGGGAATCGGCTCTCTCACAGTCTTGCCTAAAAACACAGCCATGAATAAAGAATAGTACCAGAATGTCCTCCGAGAACAACTTCTCCCAACCGTCCAAGAGCATTTTGGTGATCAACAATGCCTTTTCCAGCATGATGGAGCACCTTGCCATAAAGCAAAGGTGATAACTAAATGGCTCAGGGAACAAAACATAGAGATTTTGGGTCCATGGCCTGGAAACTCCCCAGATCTTAATCCCATTGAGAACTTGTGGTCAATCATCAAGAGACGGGTGGACAAACAAAAACCTACAAATTCTGACAAAATGCAAGCATTGATTGTGCAAGAATGGACTGCTATCAGTCAGCATTTGGTCCAGAAGTTGATTGAGAGCATGCCAGGGAGAATTGCAGAGGTCCTGAAGAAGAAGGGTCAACACTGCAAATATTGACTTGCTGCATTAACTCATTCTAACTGTCAGTATAAGCTTTTGTTACTCATAATATGATTGCAATTATATTTCTGTATGTGATAAAAACATCTGACAAACACACATAAAAACCAGAGGGCAGCAGATCATGTGAAAATATAATATGTGTCATTCTCAAAACTTTTGGCCATGACTGTATATACTGTGTGACATGTGTGGGGCTGGAGCGCGGTTTCCGGCCCCACACATGTCCCTGCGGCAGCACGGATCCGGCGGCACCCTTCACCTGCCGGATCCGCGCTGCCGCTAGTGTGAAAGAGGCCTTATTCTGTTACTTTATTATTGAACAGCTTCTCTGAGATAAAAAAATAAAGAGGGAATGTGATAAAATGAGAAATGATATATTTACCTGTCAGATCTCCTTGCAGGCTTTGTTTCTTTCTCTGCAGTAGTCATGTGCCCGTATACCCATTTGACCACTGCAGGCAAGTACTGGTCTCAGCAGTGTATGGCTCAGGACCGCTGAGACCAGTGATGGACTGCAGAATTAATTTGGGTACATGGACACGTAATTACCGCAGACAAGTAAAAGAAATCCTGGCGGAGTGCACTGGAGTTGTAGGGGACTGAATAGGTAAGTTTGCCCTCTCTTTGTACTTTGACATTTCCTCCCTTTGGTCAAGTTGTTCATTATCTCAGAAACCGTTTTTCTAGTGATATTTTATTGTAGGCTGTAAAGCAAGTTTTTTCCATTTTGGACCATACTGCAGTGTCACCTGTTTGGCCAGTAGATGTCAGCACTTATGCATACTGTAATACTTTCTATAGCCATTGCTTTGATCATAAGCTCATGTCACAAATCAGTGCATTGTGTTACAGAACAGCCGGACGGAGAAAGCACATGACTTCTTCCAGAAGCAGGCGCCAGAGCTGCAGAACCAGGCCGAATGGAAGGAGTGGTTTGCTCTTCCTTTCCTTCCTGCGCCTGATGTCAACCCGACCTTCTCAACGTACTTCTCCCGGCAGTGGGCAGACACCTTCACAGTGTCCCTGCACAACTTCCTCAGTGTCCTCTTCCAGTGTATGCATATCCTTTCTGGGAACTGCAGACTATAGGTGGAGCACAGGTCCTGGAGCATTACTGTGTTGTTTTCTTAAGTAGTACTCCACCTTAAAATAAAAGAGCTGCAATTACAATTTTGCATCAGAGATGATATCTCTCCCTGCTTGTTCATTGTCTGCAGAGACAGCTCTGGTATTTTGCAATCTGGGAAAGTGTCATTTTTACACCAGGCACTGTACAGTCATTTGTTTTTAGGACAAATTAATTTTCTGCTTCCATTATAAGGGTGTGTCTCACAACAAGCTGGCTGACTGTTTGCAATAACTACCAGCTAAATTTTCAATGCAGTTCTGTCCAAGCAGCATGTCATTGCTCCGTCACTTGCCGCTTGGGGACACATCACCACTGAGGCCAGTGTTAAACCAGGCGGAATGCCTGGAGAAAAAGTACTTTTAATCTATAGGAAAATGGGCAGGTAGGTGCACAGAGGCCAGGCCCAAGCTGCTCTGTGCTCCCTTGCTCCTCCTGCTTCCTCTTCTTCATGATTGACAGGGACAGGTTATTGCATAGTCATCTTGTCCAGTACTGTCAATCAAGACGGAGAGGAGGGGCTGGCAGAGGAAGCAGGAGGAGCAAGGGAGCACAGAGTGGCTTGTGCCTGCTCCCAGTGCACCTAAGTGCTCATTTGCATATGGATTCAAATGATGCAGTAAGTTGCTAATTAAAAAGTATCATTGCATTCAGCTGAGCTAGCCCTACAAGGCATTGTGACTGGCTTAGGGTGCGCTCATATGTAGTTTTTTTTTACTGGCATTTTTCTGCACTTTTAGATTTTTAGTGGCATTTTTTTCTCTAAAAACACCAGTTCCCCATGTTAGCTGAAGACCGATGGGAAATATGAAATGTAGGACACACACAAGCGTTTTTCCTCCTTGTACTTTTGTTCATTAGCTGGCGTTCTTTTGTCTTTCTTGCTTCCTTTAAAGAATGCAGCATATTGTAGCTCTTGGTGTTCTTTCTGGGGTTTTGCCATCAACTTCTGTGTAGGGGAAATATGCCATAATGAAAGCACTAGCGGTAAGACACACTGGGGGAGATTTATCAAAACTGGTGTAAAGGAAAACTGGCTTAGTCTCCCATAGCAAACCAATTAGACTCCATCTTTCATTTTGAAAAGGAGCTCTGAAAAATGAAAGATGGAATCTGATTGGTTGCTATGTGCGACTAAGCTAGTTTTCCTTTACACCAGTTCTATGGTAAATCTACCCCACTGTGTGGAAAAAAACACCAGTAACAAATGCCTATGCCCAAAATTTAGGGGTAAAAAAAACACCAGGACCAAATTCATGCATGTAAGTACCCTAACACTGAATTTTCTTGGTCAATCTTTTTAAATGGATTGGCCCATCTCAGACATTGATGGCATATTGTGAGGATATGCCAAAAATGTCACATAGGAGCTGGTCCCAGAGGTGGGGCCTGCACCTATCTCCAGAACAGATCCCTTGAAGTGAAGGAGAGCATACAGCTCAGCGTCCTCTCCATTCACAGCTATAAGAGTTCAGAGAATGCTAAATGAGCGCCCAAGGCTATTTTCGGAAGTCCAACAATGGTGAATGGAAAGCACGCAGTGCATGGATGCCTCCTCTTCGTTCCTGCACTTCAGGCGCTCGTTTTGGAGATCAGTTCAGGTCGCACCTCTGGGCTCCACTCAAATCTAACATCGATAGTACAGTCATGGCCAAAAGTTTTGAGAATGACACAAATATTCTATTTTCACATGATCTGCTGCCCTCTGGTTTTTATGTGTGTTTGTCAGATGTTTTTATCACATACAGAAATATAATTGCAATCATATTATGAGTAACAAAAGCTTATATTGACAGTTAGAATGAGTTAATGCAGCAAGTCAATATTTGCAGTGTTGACCCTTCTTCTTCAGGACCTCTGCAATTCTCCCTGGCATGCTCTCAATCAACTTCTGGACCAAATCCTGACTGATAGCAGTCCATTCTTGCACAATCAATGCTTGCATTTTGTCAGAATTTGTAGGTTTGTGTTCACCCGTCTCTTGATGATTGACCACAAGTTCTCAATGGGATTAAGATCTGGGGAGTTTCCAGGCCATGGACCCAAAATCTCTATGTTTTGTTCCCTGAGCCATTTAGTTATCACCTTTGCTTTATGGCAAGGTGCTCCATCATGCTGGAAAAGGCATTGTTGATCGCCAAACTGCTCTTGGACGGTTGGGAGAAGTTGCTCTCGGAGGACATTCTGGTACCATTCTTTATTCATGGCTGTGTTTTAGGCAAGACTGTGAGAGAGCCGATTCCCTTGGCTGAGAAGCAACCCCACACATGAATGGTTTCAGGATGCTTTACAGTTGGCATGAGACAAGACTGGTGGTAGCGCTCACCTCGTCTTCTCCGAATAAGCTGTTTTCCAGATGTCCCAAACAATCGAAAAGGGGATTCATCAGAGAAAATGACTTTACCTCAGTCCTCAGCAGTCCACTCCCTGTACCTTTTGCAGAATATCAGTCTGTCCCTGATGTTTTTTCTGGAGAGAAGTGGCTTCTTTGCTGCCCTCCTTGAGACCAGGCCTTGCTCCAAGAGTCTCCGCCTCACAGTGCGTGCAGATGCACTCACACCTGCCTGCTGCCATTCCTGAGCAAGCTCTGCACTGCTGGTAGCCCGATCCCGCAGCTGAAACACTTTTAAAGAGACTGTCCTGGCGCTTGCTGGTCTTTCTTGGGCGCCCTGGAGCCTTTTTGGCAACAATGGAACCTCTCTCCTTGAAGTTCTTGATGATGCGATAGATTGTTGACTGAGGTGCAATCTTTCTAGCTGTGATACTATCCATTTTTGTGCAGTGCAATGATGACTGCACGTGTTTCTTTAGAGATAACCATGGTTAACAGAAGAGAAACAATGATGCCAAGCACCAGCCTCCTTTTTAAAGTGTCCAGTGGTGTCATTCTTACTTAATCATGACAGATTGATCTCCAGCCCTGTCCTCATCAACACCCACACCTGTGTTAATGGAGCAATCACTGAAACAATGTTAGCTGGTCCTTTTAAGGCAGAGCTGCAATGATGTTGAAATGTGTTTTGGGGGATAAAGTTCATTTTCTAGGCAAATATTGACTTTGCAAGTAATTGCTGTTAAGCTGATCACTCTTTATAACATTCTGGAGTATATGCAAATTGCCATTATAAAAACGGAAGCAGTAGACTTTGTAAAAATTAATATTTGTATCATTCTCAAAACTTTTGGCCATGACTGTATATTGTAGTGATAAGCCATCAATGTCTGAGGTGGAAATACCCCTCTAAGGGCTCATGCACCCGGCCGTATGTATTTTGCGGATCTGCAAAAAATACAGATGACGTCCATGTGACATTCGTATTGCATCCATTTTTTAGCGGATCCATTGTAACAATGCATATCCTTCTTTGCCAAACGGACAAGAATAGGAGATATTGTATGTTTTTTGCGGGGCTCCAGAACAGGCATACAGATGCGGACAGCACATGGTGCGCTATACGCATTTTTTGCGGACCCATAGAAATGAATGGATCCGCATCCTATCTGCAAAAATTAAAAAAACGGAAAGGAAACGTTCGTGTGCATGAGCCCTAACTCAAAATCAATAATAAATAAATAAAAATGTATAAAATGCTACTCATTTTATGAGGATTTTAAGTATAGAATGAAAAAAATTGTTCAGAGACTGAAATTTCCTTTAACTATACCCTGCACCCGTTCCAACCATCCTCAACTTTGATGCTGAGTGTCAAAGAATATTCCACATACAGGAAGAGAATGAGGCTCTTAGACAGAAGGTTGGTACCAGTTGTGCAGTAAGCTTTGAAGTACACCTGATCTGCAGCATTTAGGGGGTCATTTATAAAACTGGTGTAACGTAGAAATGGCTTAGTTGCCTATAGCAACCAGTCAGATTCCGAGCTATCATAAATGAAAGGTGGAATCTGATTGGTTGCTATGGGCAACTAAGCCAGTTCTACTTTACACCAGTTTGATAAATGACCCCCTTAGTCCATTGCCAATCATGGAGACAGCTTCACCATGCTTGACACATTTCACGCTGTGCTCTGTTTTTGTCTGTTTAGAATTTCACGTTTCATAGGTGATTTCCTTCTTTTTGCACCAGCCCGACCTTATTACTGGAGGTCACTCCTGAGATCTTTAGGACCATGACTGCGGACCCCTGCGTGTGCATTTTGGAATATGATGCTTACATTATCTGTGCTGCAAAGTGGGAAAGATTGTATTGCTATCAACATCTTGACTCCTTAAAGGGATTGTCCTATAAGGACAACCACTGTCTTCATGCCTAATTTAGGGATCCCCACCCCTCTTTGGGCCATATACAGGGATGCCACTAACAAGCAGTAACTTTTTGTAGTGGACTCTGGCCATCTGCTCTGCAGCTCTCATATTTAATGTACTGGTTTTTATGAGACAACAGTTAATAAATCAAAGTGACAACTGCTCTTGACTGCATTTTGTGATGACCAAGGTGGTAGTTGCTGGCTCCTCCATGCGTAAAAATAAAGGGGAGATTTGATTTCCCTTCTGGAATTTGGTTCTCTACTGACATGTATTATGACCTCAGATTGAGTTTCTGGATAATGAGTTGGGTTTTCTCATTTATCAATTATTATATCGATACATCATTTAAGTGCAGTTTTTGTAACATTTGCAACTCGGTTTCTCAGCTCTTTGCTCTGCAGGCAGAGACTCACCGGTTGAAAAAAGAAGGTGATGATGGCCCAATGGTTCACCACAAGCTGCCACATTATGTCTCCAACATGGATCGGCTGGGAGACTCTGAGCTGTGAGTGAAAACGGGCAAATACCATTCCTCTGAAATATAACTACTATAATACTGCCTCCTATGTACAAGAATATAACTGCTATAATACTGCCTTCTATGTACAAGAACATAACTACTATAATACTGCCTCCTATGTACAAGAATATAACTGCTATAATACTGCCTTCTATGTACAAGAACATAACTACTATAATGCTGCCTCCTATGTACAAGAATATAACTGCTATAATACTGCCTTCTATGTACAAGAATATAACTGTTATAATACTGCCTATTATGTACAAGAATATAACTGCTATAATACTGCCTCCTATGTACAAGAATATAACTACTACAATACTTTTCTCATAAGTACAAGAATATAACTACTATAATACGGTCCTAATAAGTACAAGAATATAAAGCCTACTGCTCTCTATCTACAATAAGATTATTATAATACACTCTAGTAGTAGAATATAGTATAGTACTGCCTCCTATGTAGGAGAATAGAAATAAAACTGCCCAATATACAAGAATAGAAATAATCAGGGGCGTAGCTAAAGGCTCATGGGCCCTGGTGCAAGAGTTCAGCTTGGGCCCCCCCTTATGTCATTGTTTTGTGATCAGAGGCAGGGGGGCACATAGCCTTTGTGCTGCGTGAGGCAAAATTGAAACGGCACCTCTCCCCCATGCCAAATTCTTGACCTAAACCCTTCCCTCCGTCCAGAGGTGTAACTTGGCCAGCATGCACTTTCTATAATAATGGTGTCTTCTTATGTGGTACAAGGGTCTTTGGGCCCCCTCAGGCTCCTGGGCCCGGTAGCGGCTGCTACCTCTGCACCCCCTATAGCTACGCTACGCCCCTGGAAATAATATAACACTACTGCCTATGTATAACAGTATAACTCATTCATGTTAAATGAACTTATCATGCATTCAGAAAGTCTTCAGACCCTTTCACTTTTGTTGCAGCCTTGGGCTAAAATAAAAACAAATTCAAGTTCTTCCCCCATCAGTCTGCACGCAATACCCCATAATGAGAAAGTGAAAACAAAATTTTAGAAATGTATTAAAAGGGAAAAACAAACATTTTGCCTGGACATAAGTATTCAGATCCTTTTCAATGACACATAAAATTTAGCTCAGGGGGCCTCCCATTTCTCTGGATCATCCCTGAGATTTTTCTACACTTTGATTGGAGTCCACTGTAGTAAATTCAGTTTACCTTATACAGACATCATTGGCCATGATGTCTGTATAAGGCCCCACAGCTGACAATGCATATCAGAGAAAAACCTAGCCGTGAGGAGGAAAGGACTGCCTGTAGAGCTTAGACACAGGTTTGTGTGGAGGCACAGATCTGCAGAAGGGTTCAAAAACATTTCTCATGCACTGAAAGTTCCCAAGAGCTCAGTGGCCTCCATAATTCTTAAATGGGTGATATTTTGAACAACCTTGACTCTTCCTAGAGCTGGCCACCCACCAAACTAAGTAATAGAGGGAGAAGAGCCATGGTGTGATAGGTGACCAAGAACCCAGTGGTCACCCTGGCTTAGCTCCATAGATCCTGTGTGCAGATTTGAAAAATTTCCAGAAGGTGGCCAGAAAGAAGCCTTTCTAAAGGAAAATATACATGAAAGCCTGCGTGCGTGGAGCTTGAGAAACAGCACTTAAAGGATCCCAGACTGTGAGAAACAAGATTTGCTGGTCTGATAAAACCAAGATTTAACTTTTTGACCTCAATTCTAAGCATCTTGTCAGGAGGAAACCAAGCGCTGCTCATGACCTGCCCAATACCATCCCTACAGGGAAGCATGGTGCTGGCGGTATCATGCTCTGGGGCTGTTTTTTATCGGCTGGCACATGGCTAGGGTTGAGGGAACGCTGAATGGCGCAAAGTAGAGACATATTCTTCATGAGAACCTAATCCAGAGTGCTCTAGATCTCAGACTCTGCTGAGCGAAGCACACAGCCAAGACAACACAGGAGTGGCTTAGGGACAGCTCTGTGAATGTCCTTGAGTGGCCCAGCCAGAGTCCTGACCTAAACCCAATTGAACATCTGTGGAGAGACCTGAAAATGGCTGTCCACCGAAGTTCCCCATCCAACCTGACAGAACTTGAGAGGATCTACAGAGAATGGCAGAAAATCCAAAAATCCAGGCGTGCAAACCTTGTGGCACCATACCCAAGAAGAAGTGCTGAGTTAAGGGTCCTTTTCAATAAATTAGCAAAGATTTTGAACATTCTGTTTTCACATTGTCGTTATACGGTACTGAAGGCAGAATGATGGGGGGAAAAAACTGGATTTTTTTTAAATTTTAGCAGAAGGCCGTAATATAACAATACAATATAATGTGAAAAACGTGAAAGGGTCTGTCCTGCACTTGATGTGGGAACAGGACAGCGTCTGGCTAGTGCACCATGATTTGTTTTTGTATATGTGTAAAACTCAATAAAAAGAAAAAAAAATGAAAGGGTCTGAAGACTTTCCATATGCATTGCATGTACAAGAACATGACTGCTATAATACTGGACCCTATGTACATGGCTATAACTACTGTAATACGGCCCCCTATGTCAAACAGTTTCTAAAAAACAAAAAAGAAGAACAAATTCCAGCTTCCCAATAAAAACGATGGTCTTTATTAAACAAGCGATAAAAACTCTTAGGACAGAAACAACACTTTTATATACGTGTTTCAGATTAAAACATTAGAATCCTTACTCAGTAAGGTTATGAGTAAGGATTCTAATGTTTTAATGCGAAAAGCATAGATCAGTGTTTTTTTTCTATGGGCGTTTTTATCGCTTGTTTAATAAAGTCCATTGTTTTTATTGGGAAGCTGGAATTTGTTCCTCTTTTTTGGATTTACTTTTGGTAGTGTGTTCCAAGCACCTCCGTGCCAAACGATGAGCAGATGAGTGCTGTGCATACATTGTATATTGAGTTTTTTTAAAAATGTGCCTTATGTACAAGAATATAACTAATATAATACTACTCCTATTTTCAAGATTATAACAACTAGACTACACCCTGTGCACATGAATATTACTATAACATTGCCCCCTATGTCAGCGAATATAGTTTCTAAAATACTTCCCCCATGTAGAAGAATATAACTACTAGAATACTGCCCCCTATGTGCGAGAATATAACTACTAAAATACTCCTCTTTATGTACAAGCTTAATTGACAAATAAGGCCCCATGACAATTTTTGGCCAGCAAAAAATGGATCTTTTAAAAACTGATGGCTTTTATTTTCCTCACACCCATCAATTGAAACGGCTATTCTCATTTGCAAAAACTGACAAAAATAAGGTCTGAGTTGTGTTTTCTGAATCAGGCACAAAATCAGATGTGCATAGCTCCATAGCAGTTTTAAAAATGGAATGTAAGCTGAAGAAAAATTGCTGTCCTGTGCATAAGCCCTATTGATACATTTTTTTTTTTTTCATGTTCATAGTACCATGATCTCCAGTCAGAGAACCTCTGGATCAGCTGTCCAATCTCAGAAGACCACCGGGTTCCTCTCTTCTTTACTCCCACAGAGCAAAAAAGTAGCAACTAAACCTCCACAGGCCACCATGTCGTCTCCAACACAGAGTACTGCTAGTCTTCCACTGAAGAAGGAACCAGGGAACAGTCAGGTAACCTCCTGCACAATGTACTGTGCCCACATACTTATTGCGGTTGACATGGGACATCTGTAAATGCTTCTAGTGACAACATGCTCAGTTATGGATCCCATCTATCCCATTGGAGAAGACTCCAGTCTGTGTCTATTCAGCTTGACATAGCAGCAAATTAACAGAAGACTTTTGAAGATATTGTTCCTTTGTAGGCATAGAAATGTCCTTGTTCTTTCCAGGCCCAGAAAACAAAAGAGATCCTAAGTGTGACTAAGGAAGCGAAAAGCATGCCCAATGTACTTGGCATTCCACCTGCCACTGATGCCAGTATGGTGCAACAGAGGCAGCGACGCCTGCAGGAAAGGAAGGAACTGCTCTCAAAGACACAGTCACAGGTGAGGAGACATTTACACAAAGTACATAAGGGAATGATAAATCTGCCTCACACAAGCTTGCAGACTAAAGAGGGAGCTGGGATAGTTCTTCCAAGTGGTGGACGTTGTTGGCTACAGATTGGTAGACCGTCCCAGCCAAGGAATGAGGCATTTTTAAATGCCTGTTTAGTCTTTTTGAAAGTAAAGTCTGGAATGGAGGATTTTAATGTTGTGAAAATCCTGCACATATACCGGGGCGGCACCATGGTGGCTTGCCTTGTTCACTTTGGATGCCACAAACCTGCTCACAGCTTAGCTCCACTGACTGGAGCTAAACCACAAGTGGACACCCGTTGTGGCTTCAAGCGTCCACACACCACACCAAGAAAGTATATATCCTTTCTTGATGTGGTTGTGGCTTCAAACTGCCAGCCATGCAAAGTGCACTGAGGCCTCCCATTGAGAACAATGGGAAGCAAGACCCACGCAGTGGACGCCTGAGTTTTGGCATGGCATAAACCGCCATGTCAGCGTCCTCAAAGAGTGGAAGGAAATGAGGACAGAAGAGGAAAATGTAAAACAGAAGCTGGAGAGAGCAGTTAGCAGTTAAAGGGGTTATCCCATGGTTAATATGAAAAATGAATCAGATATTTTGTAGTACGTGTGGAGATGTAGAATGATGAAAAGGGATTTGAAGGTTAGACACATAAGACCAGCTGATAGAGAGAATATTGGGAGGAATGGATGAGTCTAGTCTTCATGATACATTGTAGCAAGGAGAGTCTTGTCAGTGGATCAGAGAGGAGAAAAGGTGTTTTAAAGGCGTTGTCCCAAGAAAAATATTTAGCATTTTTCAAACCAGCACCTGGATCTGAATACTTTTGGAATTTAATGTAATTTAAAATTTAGTATAGCCACTGAGTTATTCAATAAAATCTGTACAGCGCCTTATTTCTTTGTCCACATTGCTGAGGTGGACGCACATGCTCGGTTCCATCCTGCCTCCAACTGCCACCAGCCAGATCTACTGTTCGAAGGTATGATACTTACAGGTAGAGAGCTGTAGTAGAAAGGACATACCCCCTGAGAACGTACACACCCTCTGAGCTTTCAGCATCTAGCAGAGCATTTGGGGAATTCTCTGGATCTATCTGAGGTACAGGGCAGGTTCTATCTTTGTTAAGAAGACAGTGCTATGTACTATGTCTGATCTTTATTTTTTACATTAATCATGGGATAAAACCTTTAACTGGTTTAAAAGCGGCAGGAATGCAGCAAACATGCAAGGTAGCAGTGAAAGAATCATGACTGATGTCAGGGAGTGACGAAAGAAGAAACATGATGAGCTGTGCCAATAAAAGAGGTTGGAGATGGAAAGTGCAGTGGTATGAATGCCAAGTGAGTACAGAATTTTGTAATGTGGTTGATGGAGTCAAATGCATTTTGTTGTTCCTTACAGCAAAGCATAGAGAAGAAGCCTGAGACTGTTGAAGCGGAGCCTGAGCTTCGACCTGAAACACAGCATGACCCGGTGGATGCTCTGATGAAGGGGGTTAAGGGAAGCTCGTCAGGTGGTGGGGAGAAACCGGAGCAGCCGTTCATAGTACTCAGCCAAGATGAGTATGGAGAACATCACTCCTCTATCATGCACTGCAGGTAATGTGCCTCCCCTGTCTGGTCTAGAACCCACAGAAATGTTTTACATTAAAGGGACCTCACTCTAAGATTTTTTAATAGGTGTCTTAGAAGCTTACAGATGTCCTATCTAGTTAAATTGATGGCCCTGATTGCATATATTGAAAGCCTCCCCTTTCGAAGTACAGAATAGTATCCGGTATGTGCCCTATTTCCTCGTCACTGAATCTACTTCAGTAGAGTCACATTGGCAGGGAAAACTTGACACATAAGCCCATTTGGTGCCCTGGATTAGCCAAAAATGCTCACAGAGGGTATTGGGAACCTGTTGATTATTACATTTGATAGAATATTTTTTGTTTGTCCCTGTATTGGAAATGTGTGGACTCGTCAGAGTGCTTTATAAAATAAGGTAAAAAAAAACAACCAAACCCTTACTTACCTATTAAAGGGGTTCTCCAAGTTAAATTTATTGATGACCTATCTTCAGGCTAGGTCATCAATATCAGATTGGCGGGGGTCCAACACCTGGCACCCCCACCGATCAGCTGTTTGAAGAGGAGGCGCCAGTGCTGCCTCCTCTTCACTGTTTACACGCTAGCCGTAACAGGGTTAGTGGTGAGTAGATGTAATTACACCTAACGCCCCATTCATTTTAATGGGAAGGCTCGTTCCCATACAAGTCTATGGGAGCGATCCTTCCCATTGAAATGAATGGGACGGTTAGGTGTAATTACAGCTGCTCAACGCTACTCATGTTACGGTTAGATTGTAAACAATGAAGAGGAGGCAGCGCTGGTACGGAGAACCCCTTTAAATGTCCCTCCCATCCGACTTCTGCTGGTGACCACTGAGGCCAACCGATAGCTTCAGCAGTCACATGAATGACACATGACCGCTGCAGGAGCTGTGGGACGTTATTTTTTTACTTTTTACAGCCCCCTGCTTCCTGCCGATTGTTATAAAATGTTGGAAAATGACTCATGTTTATTTCTGAGCATCCGGCAGCTGCTTTTTGGCCTGGAATCCGTGCTGAAATTACAATGTTAAAAGCCAGTGTGTGAATGGGGCCTAAGGACTCCAGACTCTTTGTAACAAACTCACAGGAGAGAGAGTAGTGCTGTTTGTGTGTTGATTCCTGTTTTTCGTTGGCTTCCAGGGTAGACTGCTCGGGACGCCGTGTTGCCAGCTTGGATGTGGATGGTGTTATCAAAGTTTGGTCAATTGATGGCATCATGCAGACCAAGGCCTCAGCCATTTCTAAATCTGCTCTCCTGTCATTGGAATGGGCAACCAAAAGGGACAGACTGGTACGTTCAATGCTTGGGAACTTAGTAACCAGTTTGAGGTATGAGGTACTGTGTACCTCACTGCACATAAAATGGCTCTGCACAATAGCACACTTTAAGATGGATAGTTTGTGTCTTTGATATATATCCATCCTACATAGCTACTTACTTTTTCTTTTCTCCCTGCTGTTGTGGGCATAGCTCCTGTTGGGGAGTGAAGTTGGCACTGTTCGTCTTTATGACACCGAAGCAAAGAAAAACTTATGTGAGATCGGGATCTCTGACGATATGCCGAGGTGTGTGCTATTCCAAAGGATGTCCATTGAAGGCGTGTAATCTTTCTGATACTGAAGATGTCTCTGCTTCTAGGATTCTCTCTTTGGCATGTAACCCCAGTGGGACTTCATTTGTCTGTTCTGCGGCGGCTCCTTCCTCGATCCCAGATCCAGCTGTACCTGGTATAGGAGACAATGGAGGCAATCAAGTGCCAGGACGTTTATTGCTGTGGGACACGAAGACCATGAAACAACAGGTAGAAATGTCTATGATGCTACATGACATTCACTCCAAAGAGTTTCTCCTCTTTTGTATACCATTTCAAATGTATACATGTTAGAGGAACTATATCCTGTGCTATACCTCAGATCTGCACTCCCTTTTCTGCAGGTGGAATCATTGGAGGGTGATTTACTACAGACTGGCATTTCACATGCTGGAGAGAGATCTAACCAAATTATTAACAGCCTCTTAAAAAATGTGTCACATGTTCTCCTGACTGCGTGCCAGAGCTGAAATCTACTCCAGCCAGGAGTCTGATTCAATGTGTGCCATGTTTCTGGCATAGAGCTATATATAATGTAAATGGCCTCCACTATACTGATCCTGAGTTACATCCTTTATTATACTCCAGAGCTGCACTCACTATTCTGCTGGTGGAGTCACTGTGTACATACATTACATTACGTATCCTGTACTGATTCTGAGTTACATCCTGTATTATACTCAAGAGCTGTACTCGCTATTCTGCTGGTGGAGTCACTGTGTACATAAGTTACATTATTTATCCTGCACTGAGCTCATATAAACCAGGGGAAACTTTGTTAATCCTGCACTAAATTATTTATATTTTGGCTATCTATTTATCCGGTTACATTTCTACATTTTCTTCTCCACCAGCTGCAGTTCTCTTTGGAACCTGTGCCCATCGCTGTAAACTGCACATCTTTCAATCACAATGGGAATCTGCTGGTCACCGGAGCAGCGGATGGTGTCATCAGACTTTTCGGTAAATGGCACAATATATGTGTATGATAATGTATGATGCCATAGATAATAAGAGGAGCAGCATCTAAGGAGCTTGGTAGAGGGATGGGACTCCATCTATCTACCCAATGGGCCCTGCAATGTTTCGGTTACTGTGGCGACCAGCTTGGCTATAGATGTGAGCCCATTAGTCCATGCCTCTTATTTGCTTGGGTGTTTGTAAGTTATTAGACAATATTGCCATAGAGCATTATGTATGCAGTGAATTAATCATAGCTTCAGGTCCCCTAGTCGGGTAAAAATGAAGTGAAAAAGTAAAAAAAAAACTCCCCAAAAATAGATATAAATAAATAAACCCCTTTTTTGATGGAAAGAAACCATTGCAGGCTACATTCAGAAGAAACTGAAGAAATGTTAAAATTGGTTAAACGATTAGTCCTTCGTGGCCCCCTTGGTGCTGTGGGGCTGTTGAACACGGACAAAATCGGATATCCTAATTTTTTACGGTTTACACCCATAGACTGTTATTGTTCTGAAAACGACCACATGACAGACTAAAAAAGCCGTACATTGCATGCCCATTTTTCGTGTGAATAAGGCCTTATTAAACAATAAAAAAAGCATGTAGGACATGGCTGCAAGTATTATTTTTACTGTGTGGTGTAATTAATAAAAAAAAAAAAAAATTGTCCTATTTACCCCCCCCCCCCCCCCCAAAAAAAAATATATATATTTTTTTAAATAATAGAATAAATGTGCCTATCCTAACATTTCTGGCGTATCACTAGAACAGGGATCAGCAACCCTCTGGCACTCCAGCAACCCTCTGCCATAAATGTCAGGTAAGAGCTGGTTCTGCCTCTGGGACACGATCCTATGTCCTGAAGGGGGCCACCCTCTATGGGAGTTCCAAAAATAGCCGTGACTGGAGAGGACATTGCACATGCACCTTTTGGTCGTTTGATCGGACCCCAAATGGTACAAACAAAAGCCCTCACTTGGCTATGTTAATGGAAAAATAAAAAGTTAAAAAAGGCCTTGGATTGCAGCAACACTGTTTTTATTTTATTATCTGAAAAATGTTTTTTTTTTTTTTTTTTTTTTTTACCTCATGGTAAATAGTGGGAAAAAATGCTAAAAACTGTGTCAGAATGTTTTATTTGCATTCCCACAATTCCAAAAGCAATTGAAAGCTAATACCCAGAAAAGGTCCACTGAAAAATACTCGTTTGCAAAAAACAATTCTCGATAGAAAAAAAATGCTTGGCTCATAAGGCCCAATATAAGCTGAACCTTAAGGTTAATCTTCCTTAGAGGGGATTCAGAAGCAATGAGTCCTGTTTTCTCTGTCATATTTCCGCGAGTTGCTGTTTTGGGAGCTTTGTCTTTGCTTTCTGTAGTCTGTTTCCTCCTTCATTTACAGATGTAGTGTCCCTTTAAGTAATATCACCTTTGTGAGCTGGATGTACAGTGACAGTCTCTTCATTCCCTAGATATGCAGCAACACCAGTGCGCCATGAGCTGGGAGGCCCACAAAGGAGAGGTGTATTCTGTGGACTTCAGCTATGATGAGAATGCCGTTTACAGTATCGGAGAGGACGGGAAGGTGAGCAGCACTTATAAGACCGTGTCAGTGTAAGAAGGTGTAGTCTGATCCTGCAGTCCTATTGGCAGAAATATGTCCCCTACATTTTACTAAAGGGGTTGATAGACGTATGACAGCAGGACCTGACTACACAGGGTTTAGGCTGCATTCACGCAACTGCAAACCGCAGATCCTCCAAACAAGGGCACCGGCCGTGTGCACTCTGCATTGCAGTGTGGACCTTTGACGTCAATGGGTCTGCGATCTATAAGATGCGGCCAGAGATGGGACATGTCCTATTTTTTGTTATGCGGAGGCATGGACCTAGAAGCACAAGACCTATCCTGAGAATAGACCATCAATATCAAAATCCCATACAATCCCTTTAACTAATGGGGACTGCACTGTTTAGTCAGTCTGCATTGTTAATGTCCACGTGGTATTGAAGGTGCCTCACACCCAATAACAATGCAGACTGACTTAACAGTGTGGTTGTAAGTAGTTAATTGGAGCCTGCTATGGCTCGTACAGTCATGGTGTGATGTCCGCATCTTTTGAAGCCCCATTGAAATTAATGGGTCTGCACCCGTTCCGCAATTTTGAGGAACAGATGCGGACCCATTCATGCAGACGTGTGAATGGACCCTTGGTATTGATGAATGTCTGACCCACAGCGCATCCAGGTTAGGACATCATTATACACCCAGATACTGAATACACCATGTACCACGAATTACAGATCTGTAAACAGCAGCTTGTTCACAGTTTCCAGGCACCAACAAACCAGTTAATGATTCGTTTTTGTTTTCAGTTTATTCAATGGAACATTCACAAGAGCGGACAGAAGGTCTCTGAATATTCCCTTCCATCTGATGCCACGGGCCCCTTCATGCTTTCTGGCTACAGTGGGTACAAGCAGGTGCAGTTCCCTCGTGGACGACTTTTCGCCTTTGACTCAGAAGGCAACTACATGCTGACGTGTTCCAGTAATGGCGGAGTCATTTATAAGGTAACATTCACTAGTTTTGATTAGCGTCTTACCTTCAGTGATAATTATGGATTCCTTTATGGAAGCTTTATAGATCATAAGACACGGCTGCAGCAGAGCTGATTTTGTTACTTAGGCCTCTTTACATGGACCAACGGCACGGGCAATTATCAGGAGTTAACTGTGTGTTACCGATAATTGCCTGCTTGTCAGAGCTGCATTTAGATTATGTACTTCTCTCTAAAAAGAGTGATCGCTCATCCCAATAGACAATCTGGGCAGCAGATCCCCTGTTGATGTCACATCTACGTTGGTTTCACCCAGTGAATGGCGATTGATAATGAGCCCATGTAAAGAGGACCTGTCACCTCTCCTGACGTGTCAGTTTTAGTAACTATTCACATTCCCCATGTAATAACAATTCTGGAGCATCTATTCTTCTGACTCAATGTTGTCCTATTCCTTATTTCTACTAGAAGTTATGAATGAATTGTCAGCAGCTTGCAGTAAAGGTACAGCAGGGTGTTACCAGTCAGGGGTGTGTCCCTGCACAGTCTGACCCAGGAGCACTGATTGGACAGAGGCAGACACACTCGCTACTAGTAACACCCAGCAGTATCTTTACTGCAGACTGCTGGTAATTTAGTTGTAAATTTCTAGCAGGAATAATACAGGAATGGCACAACATAGAGTCATAAGAATAGATGCTCCAGAATTGTTATTACATGGGGAATGCAAATAGTTACTAAAACAGATATGTCAGGAGGGGTGACAGGCCCTTTTTAAAGGGTTTGTCTGAGTTAAATAAAAGCTCTGGCGACTGTGTAAATATGTTAAAATAACAGAAGAAGCCATAATTACTCCTTTTCTCCCCGGCCAGTTCCAGTGATGCACTCTGGTCCTCTCCGCCGCTGCAGTCATCTTCATGGCTGCAGTGGTGACATGTCATCCTGGGCCATGAAGGAGACCACACCCCATCCCTGTAGGTCAAGCATCTTTCTAGTTAAGCTATGCTCCTTTTTACACAAGTCTAAAAAAGGAGAAGTCTTAATCAGTGCGGTACACGGCATGTACACTAGCTATGTGGTGCAAATTGTTCCAGACTTCTGTCCCATTGTGATTACTACATCCCCCCCCCCCATTGTGTTCCTAGCAGAGTTGGATTAGTCATCTTTTTTTCACGAAAGGTTGAAATCCTGGATTGTCTTTACCTGTAGTCTATTAGAAATGCCTACACTACTACGTCACAGCAAGACATTTAGCTGCTTCTTTTGCAGTCTGTGATAATTGACCAAGGTGAAAGCTTTACACTGAGGACAGGTTGGGATCTGAGATATAGCAGAGCTGAATGTTATTCTTGTTGGTGCATTGTGCTAATGCTCTGCTTCGTCCTTTCTTTTTATCTCATCTGCAGCTAAACAGTGATGGCAGTACATTAGAGAACTGTCTATCTCTTGGCGGACATCGGGCCCCTGTAGTCACTGTGGACTGGAGTACAGCGGTGGAATGTGGCACCTGCTTAACAGCCTCAATGGATGGAAAAATCAGACTGACCACCCTGCTGGCCCAGAAGTCATAATCTCAGATGTGAACGGGAGTTCTGGTGTCATGCGTCTCCATCTTAATCCCTATATAATGACAAGTTCTGCAGCTTTCTGTTATACGTTGAGTTTCAATTCCTCTCCATTTTTAAGATTTCTGATTGCTGTCGGTGAATGATATTCTGTGACACATTTTACCTGCACTGGTACATTGTAACAAACTGCCAGGAGAAACTGGATTGTCTAGACTGGATACAGTTGTAAAAAGAAAAACCTCAGCTGTGAAAATGACTAGATCTGTAGTCTCTGGATGTAACTGAAAATGCTCCTATTTACTGACAGCAATCGGAGATCTTGAAAATAGTGTAGAATCAAAGCGCAAGTGCATTAGAAAGTTGCAAAACATATTCTACAAATCCCCTGCTTGTAAAAAAGCCTGCCCATTGCTTTCTTAGTTTTATCTGGATCTTAGAAAGCTGGGTGACACCCACTGTGGCTGTAGCTGCACTGTTCCACTTGAGTCCTGAACAGTGTAGCTACCAGTGATATGGGCATGGGGGATATATCGCAGCAGGGTTACTATCTGTGGCATAGGGAAAAATGGGTGACAACCCCTGTGGGGTCTGTAAAGGTGGATGTATTGGTTGTCACCCAGGAACAGATATAGCTAAGAAATGGCTCGTCAGATGAAGATGAATCGAGGACTTTTTGCTGGGACCAAGCATCCGTATGTGGCAGCCACTCTGTGAATACAGTCCTAATGCCTTTCAGTGACTCATCTCAGGTTGGAGCAGACGTCCTCGTGCCCACCGCTGCCACCGACCAACATTCAGCACTGACTGCAATTTCAGTATTACTATTGTATTACTCCAATAAAACCATATCTAGTGTTCCCCTTCCCCACTATGGGGTAAGGTTAGTAATGAATTCAGTGTCTTATTGATAATTCTTTTCATTTAGCTTTAGGCCTTGTCCACATGTCCGTGTTTCATCCGTGAAGAATTCGTCTTTGGTCCGTGTATCATCTGTATTCCTCAATTTCCAGAGCATCTCCTACCAATGATCTGTGAAACACTGACAGAACACAGACCCATAGGGGGAAATTTATCAAAACTGGTGTAGAGGAAAAGTGGATTCCACCTTTCATTTTTCAGAGCTCCTTTGGGAAATGAAAGGTGGAATCTGATTGGTTGCTATGGGCAACTAAGCCAGTTTTCCTTTACACAGGTTTGATAAATCTCCCTCATAGACTTCAGTCTGGTCTCCATCACGGCTCCAAAGTAGTGCACGTCTCTGTGATTTTTACACTGACCCACAGTCCACTGAAACACATTAAAATCAATGGGAACGTGTCATGTGCGTGGAAATTGTGGATGTGAATGAGGTCTTATAGCAGAGAATTTCGGAGAGGACGGGAGAATTTCAAGGTGGCCATTCAGTTGGCTGAGTGAATACCACTGGGATCTACCCAGGAAGTCCTCAGTAAGTTCCCA
Organism: Rhinella marina; assembly: GCA_900303285.1. Taxonomy (NCBI): domain Eukaryota; kingdom Metazoa; phylum Chordata; class Amphibia; order Anura; family Bufonidae; genus Rhinella; species Rhinella marina. Next base: position 81,858 of record ONZH01002007.1, read on the forward strand.
CATCCTGTGGTGCTGATTTGATACCCCCGATCATTAAGACAAACCCTGTCATATGCCTTGTTGGTGCAATTAAACATAAGAATATTGTTTATACCCTCTAGAAGGAAATATGGACGGGATTTTGTCTTGATGGGGGTATGCAATGTGAGCCACATGATAGAGCAGGTGGGAAGTGGTACCAATGGGAGATATACTGGGGGAGATTTATCAAACTGGTGTAAATTAGAACTGGCTTAGTTGCCCATAACAACCAATAAGATCCCACCTTTCATTTTTTTACAACTCCTTTGGAAAAGGAAAGCTGGAATCTGATTGGTTGCTATGGGCAACTAAGCCAGTTTTCCTTTACACCAGTTTTGATAAATCTCCCCTGCTTGGTTTTCGGTTTGCATGCCTTTGGCAGAATAATGCGTAGCTCTGCTCACCAGCCACAAATCCATAGCTGGCACTCTGGATAAATTGTGAGCCAGCTGTTTTGCATTGACACTGAGTTTACAACTTGACTATGATGCTGGGACATGTTAACACTCTTCATACATCATGTGAAAACCAATGCATCTGAGTGGGTTGCAACATCAACATGAAAAAGCATCTGATACCATTGTCACCATGTACCCCAAACTAAAACCTGCACCCCCACAATTGTAAGGTATAGTGTAGAAGCCATAATAAAGCCCTTCAATGCCTTTTCAGTTGCATCAGCGCCACCTAGTGTCCAACAAACTAACGTCAAATGATAGCGGCTCCTCATCAGTCTCAGCAACAGCGACACCTGCTGTATACAGAGACCGTACCGGGAATGACAAGCAACAGTAACGTTTTTAGGTACTTTTTTTTCGTGCAGCAGCGCCATCTGCTGTTTATTAACGGATTGACTATGGCTGTAGCAACTCCAGCAGGTTCCGTTTCCTATTGCAGCAGTGCCACCTGGTGCCCAAACAATTGAACTGCGACTGTATGCCCGCCCTCGTGTTTACTGCGTGCAGCATTTTGGGAAATGTAGTTCTTGCGAAAAAGCGGAAGTCATCCTAGACCGGGTAAGAATGTGCAGCTCGAGTCTGGAAATTACTGTCCATGCACGGAGTGTACGGAGAAACGAATTGTTATTCTATAAAATCATCGAGTGGCAGTGAAGGAGTTAATCGACCTCTTGCCTTCTGGGGGAACTGTGGTTGTGATGGAGCACTGCAGCTGTGATAAAGACACTTTGTGATTGGGGACCCTGGTTGTAATGGAGTTATTGAGGTTATGATGGGGACACTTGTGGTGCATACCTTCCAAGTGTCCCTCTTTTGGAGGGACAGTCCCTCTTTTTGACCCATGTCCCTCTGTCCCTCTTTTATCCTTAAATGTCCCTCTTTTTGACCTGGAGGATTAATGCATAAATGTGCATTAATAAATTTACTACATTGCTCCTTACTAAAGTGTCTATACCTATAAATTAAATCAGAACTTCATTATTTGGTGTAATTTGGACCTTAAAATATCTGTAATCTGATGATTTATGTGCTAATATTTATATGGACAATGAGGCGCAAGAAATAAAATTGCCGCAGGGGCTCCAGAAATTATGCTTTGGGCGGAGTTAGAGGTGTGGCCTAGTATGAAAAAAACTGCCGTGATGCGCGGGGCACACATTGTCCCTCTTTGCAATTTTCAAAAGTTGTGAGGTATGGTGGTGTGTCACTGCGGCTACAGCTGCCACCCAGAATTTATCTTTTTTTTTTGGACAACGTATCCCAAAATCACGGACAGCCAACAGTTTTAATGTAAAAATTTTAAAAATGGTATAGATTATAAATAATCCATGTCTATAACTCAATATACTTATATATCATTACCAGCATTAACTGTGAGCTGCAAAATGTTGGTAATTACCACCAAAATCATCTAGTCAAATACCACCAGCCTTCAAAAAATCACGGACACATCTATTTTTTTTTTCATAGACACAGTAAAAATGTTGCCTATTTTTACGGACTGTCCAGAAATTTCTGTAAGGTTGGCAACCCTGACTGAAGCTTTTGTGGGGACACTTGTGGTGGAGTCGCTGAGGCTATTGTGGGGACACTCGAGTCACAGGTTTTGGTGGAGACACTTTTGGTAGGGTCACTGAGGCTATGGTGGGGATTAGAGATGAGCGAATTACATATTTAGAAATTTGTTTACGCTTTGTTTAGTGGTAAAAGCAGAATTATGGATTCAGTTACCATGGACCATAACGCAATTCTATGATGGAATGCATAAGGGAATACCTTAGAAGTCTATGGGCTGCATAACGGATCTGTCCAGTCTCCGTTATGTGTTCCGTCATAGAATTTCGTTATGGTCCATGGTAACGGAATCCAGAACGAAATTCTGCTTTTACCACTAAACGAAGCGGAAACACATTTCTAAATATAAAATTCGCTCATCTCTAGTTGGGACCCTTGTGGTGGGGTCACTGAGGTTATGGTGGGGACACTTGTGGTGGGGTCACTGAGGTTATGGTGGGGACACTTGTGGTGGGGTCACTGAGGTTATGGTGGGGACACTTGTGGTGGGGTCACTGAGGTTATGGTGGGGACACTTGTGGTGGGGTCACTGAGGTTATGGTGGGGACACTTGTGGTGGGTCACCGAGGCTATGGTGGGTCACTGAGGTTATGGTGGGGACACTTGTGGGATCACTGAGGTTATGGTGATGACACTTGTGTTGGAGTCACTGAGGTTATGGTGGGGACACTTGTGGGATCACTGTGGTTATGGTAGGGACGCTTGTGGTGGAGTCACTGAGGTTATAGCACAAAAATTATCACTTTTTCATTTGGTCTTTATTAAAAAATATGGAATCCTTTTTTGTTTACACAGCAGAGATGCTGTAGTAGCAGCCTGTGGTTTTTTTGTCTTTTCCATCTGGAGAGCTGATGGGCTCCATATCTCAGCTCTCTGACCTTATAAACACTCAAAGCTTTATCTTACTGATAAGAATGTGACATAAATAAGTGTTTATGACTTCTTACTAGTTTAGAAATAAGGGTTCTAAGATAACTGGCGCAAAGTGAAAGTACCAGTCACACAGTTAGAACAAGAGTTAACCCTTTGTAACAGTACAACTTAATATTTTTAATAAAGGCCAATTGAAATATGATTTTTAGCCAAAAATGAGTAACCTGCAATCATAAAAAAAATTGCCTCCAAAGGTGTACATCGCCTTTAACCCCTTCAAGCAACATTCAGTCTGGACCAAATACCGGATTTTTCAAATCTGACATGTGTGACTTTATCTGGTAAGAACTCTGTAATGCTTTTACTGACCCAAGCCACTCTAAGATTGTTTTCTCGTGACACATCATACTTCACTTTAGTGGTGAATTTTAGTTCATATGTTTTACATTTATATATTAAAAAAATCCAAAATTTGTAGAAAATTTGGAAAAAATAGCAATTTTCTATATTTGAATTTCTCTGATTTTAAGACAAATAGTGACTACTCGCAAAATAGTTATTAATGAACATTCCTCAAATGTCTACTTTATGTTGGCATCATTTTTTTAAATGTCCGAAGGCTTAGAATTTTTAAAGCAATTTTTGAAATTTTTAACACCAAAAATGCCGTGTGCAAACCATATTTCATGGAACGTCTGGCCCAATAGAACAGTTCTATTCTATTTTCTTTTTTTGGGTGGGGGTGTGAGGTGACTAAAAAATTACAAATGATGCGTTCTTTTTTATTTTCTGTTACAACGTTCACCACATATGAGATTTTTTAATAGTTTGGACGCTGAAATACCTACTGTGTTTCTCTGAAAATAAGACAGGGTCTTATATTATTTCTTCCTCCAAAAAAAGGGCTAGGGCTTATTTGGTGGTGTAGTGTCAGTGGGTGTTACTGGCACTCTGTCTCTCACACATTCTCACTGAGGCAATTGCACTGTGCCCTATCTCTATCTCCTCTCTGCACTTGGGAGGCAGGACTCTGGAACCACTCTGGCAGTGGCACTGTGCTCTCTCCATGGTATCTTCTCTCGGATTGGATGAGTGGATTCTGCGGTGCCTGATACCGTCCTGGGCACAGTGTAAGGCTACAGTATTCTTATTCTCCTTGCCAGTGACATCATGCGACTTTACTTAGCGCTGGAGGCGCTGACTGTCTCTAGGGCTTATTTTTGGAGAACCGTGGTAATATTTTTAGTGTTTATATATTTTATATGTAAAATTGGGGGATTTTTAAACTTTTTTTTTTACTTTTTAATCTAACAACTATTAGCCCCCATAGGGGCTAGAACCCTTGTCCTATTCACCCTAATAGAGCTCTATTAGCTGCCATTTATTTACTATTAGGCCCCTTTCACACGAGCGAGTGAACGCATAGCGCCCGCACTGAATCCTGACCCATTCATTTAAATTTTTGCGTTTTTTTTCACGCATCAGTTCTGTATTGAAAATAAATCACAGAAAAATGCACAAATGCAAAATAGATGCAAACTATATATACTGTATAAACTAAGCCCTCATTCTGATATGATAAAATCTGAGACTCTTTATTTTGATCAAAACACATCTGTGCCCACCTACCCAGCGCCAAGGTGGTCTCAGGTCAGGCAGGTCCTACGCTAAGCCTAACTATGCCGTTGGGCATCTATGTCCAGGAGTGCAGACTCTGCACATACATGTCACGAACATGGCTGCATCAGGTTGCAGGCGTTCGGTTAGACTTTCAAAAGTAACATAATTTGACATGTTTTCCTCTTGATTTGGTTGCTGTTTACCACACTCCTTCTCCTCAGCTGTTGTGGGTGTGGTCATTGTCTTTCCCCTATTTATCCCTTCCTCTCCCAGTATCCCTTGCGGTTTATACTTTCTGCTGACATTGTTGTGTGTGGTGTGGATCTAGGCTGAGATTCGGTTGCTGCAATATCTGCATTAAGATAAGTGTCATTTTCCCTATTGTGTTTATCCTACTTTTCCCTGTTGTGGTTTTGCCTTCTGGAGTCTCCTGTTCGTCCGTCCTTTTGGAGGAATGGGTTGACTCTTTCCCCTGTCACTAGTGGCAGGGTTCTCTAGGGTCAGGTGTTATTAGGTTCCTGTGTATGAACTCTCCTACCACTAAGGCCTGTTCATACTGATAGTCAGTCAGGGCCTAGTTTCAGGGATTCCTGCAGGAGGTGACCGTTTCCCTTGTTTGGTCCCTTTCCCTTCCCTCTTACGCTTGGTGTGTCTATACCCTCCACACCAGAGCGTGACAATATGGTGTCTGCTCCTAGTCACCTCTACATGCATCCAGCAACCAATGAGAGGAGGAGCAAACACACCTATATGTCCCACCTAATCAAGGCGCTCTGTTGGATAGGGAGGGCAAACGTGCACAGGAATGCTACTCAGGATAAACTGAGTGCTTGAGGGAGTGGCACCTACAGGAGTGAATGCGCTCCTAGTTCATCCTGAGTAGCATACCTGTGCACTTTTGCCCTTCCTATCAAACAGAGCGCCACTGCCACCAAGGAATCTATTACACGGGGGGTCGGGTGGATGTCGCTGCGCCAGCATTGAATATAATAATGGGGAGGGGGCGCGTCGGAGGCCCCTGCCCCACCAATGAAGATAATTAACATGATTATAATACTGAGGGGGGAGGTCACTGCCCACCAATGCATATGATTAACCCTTAAATACAAATGTAGGCTTCAGGTGCCGACGGTATCATATATCCAGCACCTGGCCTCTATTACAGGCCCTGCGATCCCTGTCAATTCACCCCTCACTATAAAAAGAGTTATGGGGGTCAGAATATGGCAATGTTTTTTTTTCAAAGTTTAAATTTATTTTTACACTATTTTGACATTAAAAACCTATACATATGTATCGTTGTAATCGTTCTGACCCAAAGAATGAAGGGCACAGGTCAGTTTTGCTGCAAAGAAGAGGCCATAGTAACAAAACCCATAAAAAGGTGGAGGAAGTGCGTTTTTTTTCCCCAATTCTACCCCATTTGGAATTATCTCCTGCTTCCCACTACATTGTATGCCATATTAAATGGTGGCATTAGAAAGTACAACCTTTCCTGCAAACAATAAGCCCTCATATGGATATGTGAATGGAAAAATAAAAAAGTTATGGCTAAAGAAAGATAGGGAAGAAAGATGAAAATGCAAAAATGAAAAAAACTCCGGTATCCTAGAGGTTAAAGGCTATGTACACGTTTGGGGGCAATTTTTTCAAATTATTGCTTTGTACTCATTTTGAGCTAAAAATATATTTTTTATTTGGTCTTTATTAAAAATATGGAATACTTTTTTCTGTACATAGCTGAGATACTGTCTTTTCCATCATCTGAGAAGAGAAGCTGACAGACTCCTTATCTCTTCTCGCAGACCTTGTAAACAGTCATCAAAGCTCAATCTTTAACTTACTGATAAGAATGCGGCTTAAATAAGTGTTTATGACTTTTTAGTAACATGCAATCATAAAAAATTTCCCCCCAAGACTTTAGTGACGAAGCGTTTTTATTTTATTTTTATTTTTTTTCATCGTCTACTTCCAAGAGCTATAACTTGTTTTTTGCAGGACAAGTTGCAGTTTTTAATGGTGCCTGTTTGGGGTACACATAACTTACTGATAAACTTTTATTAACTTTCTGGGAGATGGGAAACAACAGCAATACTGCCACTATGGGTTTTTTATATTTTAAATGTTGCGGAGTTCATTTTTCTGCATAAATAACACAATAATTTTATTCTCTGGGTCAGTTTCATTACAACAATACCAAATACATAGTTTTCTTTTATGTTTTACTAGTTTTGCACAACAAGACCCCCCTTTTTTTAAGAAGAAAATGTTTTTACATCGCAGAACTTTGAGGGCCCTGTGAGTGCTTTTGTGTCATGACTTCTAGTATTCTTTGGTATAACTTTGGGGTACATAACACTTTTTGATTGCTTTTTAATGTGGCAAACAAGCAAAAAGCAGCAATTCTGGAATTTTTTTTTACAGGGTTCACCCTATATGGATAAATTGCATAATAATTAAATACTGCGGGTCTTTAAGGACATGGTAGTACCAAATATGTGGAGGAGATTCTATTTTTGCAATTTTTCCCCTTGAAAAGTGTTTTTGTATTTTTTTTTACTTGTAATTGCTTTTTTAATTAATACTTTTTTGGACATAATATGCAGTCTGTAATAGACAATCTTTTGATCGCTTCTAAAATACATTGCACTATTCTTGTGCATTGTATTCCTAGTGCATTGTATTTTAATGTAAGTGCTATACAGGCATTCACCAGCTCCCTCTGTAACTGCGTACCTGCCATGGGCCTGTAAGGGTTTAAACTGCCCGGATAGGTGCTCCTGCCAGTCCGGGCCATTAGAGCTGGAGCGCAGCTCTCATGGGAGAGCAAAGACCCAGTTCTCTGCTACATTGAAGACCCATGCAGTGCATAGACTGGGGCTCCATAAAAAGGCTGTGGCACAGCCTAAGGCCTCTTAGTGATTGCCGTATAAAGACTTATTGGTGGTCACTAAGGGGTTAACGAGCAAAGAGGGGCAGAAAGGGAGTTGGGTAAAAAGTAGGGACACTTCGTAGGTGTGGGTATAATGGGGACACAAGTTGTGGTGGGGTCACTGAGGTAATGTTGGGGGAACTGGTTGTGCTGGGGTCACTGAGGTTATGATGGGGCACTGTGATTATGTTGGGGGGATTGCTTGTGATGGGGTCACTGAGGTTATGATGGGGTCACTGAGGTTATGATGGGGTCACTGAGGTTATGATGGGGTCACTGAGGTTCCCTCATAATCAATCACCTTTTAGTGTGTTGCTGTGTGAGCAAGTATTATTATGCATGTAGCCGTACAGTGGACCTCCCGAGTCAATATTACTAGTTGGCCCGTTGGTGTCATACTGTGTGATTTTTATGTTTGAGGATGGGGCTTGTACATGACATTTCTTTCAGTCTTGTAATGTTTTGATGATGTTCTAGTGTAATGGACGACACTGAGTCTAAAGTTAAAAAGCGCGTCCTCCCGTCCTGGATGATCGATGATAACTCCCATCCCAAGAAGCGGTGTACCACAGAGACGAAGGGAAGGAAGAAGACACAAGGGTGAGACATGAGCAGCCACTGTCTGTTATGTCTTAGGGGGGCTAGCTATGGAGGGGGTGTTTGTGGGGCTGTCCTCCTGGAATGTGTACAGTGCTCAATGGGACAGAAAAATTATAGCTTAGTAAATAATGAAAATGGAGATTTTTAGAGCAGTTGCAGCCGCAGCAGATTTCTCACAATAGCAAATGCCACTTTTTATTTTATTTATGTTTTTCCACTTGTTTCCACTTGTCCAGTTCATCCAGGAATAGAACTGTGTATTGTATGAACGAGAAGGAGCTGGTGGACTGCGCACTGGAGATACTGAACCAGGTAACCCTTAGAATTTGTGTACATCATTGCTCTCAAGCTGGTGAGAAACTACAAATCCCAGCATACATTCTTTTACAACTTATCTCCTTCTACTCCAATATTGTTCCTGCTGTGCTGCTCCTATTACCCTCTAACATTGCGGCTTCTGTGCCCATTTTGTACTGTACCGTCTGTGCCCCCTTATATTGTGTCTTCTGTACCCCACTATATTTTACCCCATGCTGAGAGTTGTAGTTTCTCTGCCGCTGGAGATCTTTTCCTAGAGGTCCCATTCATAGTAGCCAGACTTGCTTTTGCATACTAATGATCATGATGTTAGATTTTTGTTTTCATCATCTACCCTTGTATCTTTTTTTACATTCCTTGCCCTGAAAAAAGCTATTGTATATGGAAAAAACAAAATTATGTAAAAGTCAGATAAAGCCGGCAAAGCTGGAGACAGAGATGCTGATTGCCAAAGATAATACAACTAACCCTAAAATATTTTTCAATTATACCTTGGTAAAAAGGTTAAACTTAAAAATGTTGTCCCTTTAAGGAATGATGAGGGAGGAGTTGTAGAGGATAATGAGGGGAAAGCAAATTTATTAAATACTTTTTTCTCCACTGTATTCACTGAGGAAAATTAAATGTCAGATGTAGAGTGTCAAAATAAACCCCCCAGCTGCATCCGAGAGAATAAAGTAATGTAACAGACAGAGCCTTATTTCTGATATTTAAAGGGAGTCTGTCACCTGATTTTCACCTATATACCAAACAGCAGTGCCCCACAGAAGATTGCTGCCACTTCCCAGACATACATGTGTGCACTTTGTGTCTGTATTCCATGTTCAGAAAAAGTACTTTTATTCTGCTGGAAAACAGCTCCCAAGTGCCCAGCTGAAAGTGAAACTAAAAACAGCTTTTTCTCCCAACTCGATTTCTAACCATTTTTCTCTCTGCTACTAATCCCAAGATATGAGAAGCTAAAGCAGCCCTCCCCTCTTCAGTCTGGTTTGCTTTCTGGCACTTGCAGCAGCAGAGCTGGGCACTTGGGAGCTGTTTTTCAGCAGAATAAAAGTGCTTTTCCTGGACATGGAATACAGACACAAAGTGCACACAGCTATGTCTGGGATGTGTCTGCTATCTTCTGTGGGGCAGTACTCTTAATTATATTGGTGAAAATGAGGCGACCGACTCCCTTTAAGGACTCTATACTGACAGGGAGTGTTCCACAGGATTGGCGCTTAGCGAATGTGGTGCAAATATTCAAAAAGGGGTTAAAAGTGAGCCTGGAAACTATAGGCCGGTAAGTTTAACATTTGCTGTGGGTTTTCTAAGAGATGCTATCCTAGAATATCTCAATGAAACTAAGCGAACAATGCTTATGAGGGATCGGTCCTGTCAGACTGATGTAATCAGTTTCTATGAGGAGGTAATCAATGACTGCAGCGAATCAATGGATGTCGTATATCTGGACTTCTCCAAAATATTTGACAGTGTACCACAAAAAAAAAGGTTAGTATATAAAATGAGAATGCTTGGACTGGGAGAAAATGTCAGTATGTGGGTAAGTAACTGGCTCAGTGATAGAAAACAGAGGGTGGTTATTAACGGTACACACTCAGATTGGGTCACTGTCACTAGTGGGGTACCTCAGGGGTCAGTATTGGGTCCTGTTCTTTTCAATATATAAACTGTCAAAATAATTAACACAAAAGAGGACAGTATACTACTACAGATGGATCTGGATAGATTGGATGCTTGGGCAGAGAAGTGGCAAAGGGTTCAGAGGAGGACAACTAAAGTAACTGGAATGGGTGGACTACAGTACCCAGAAAGATCAAAAGTAGGGTTATTTAGTTTAGGAAAAAGACATCTTAGGGCTGATCTAATAACTATTGTAAGGGATCACTCTATTAAGCAGGGCAGCGATGGCAGATTCCTCCGCAGAGTCCAAAAGGTGCTTTATTTTGGCACTTCAGCACCAGCACAAACATAAACATAGCAAAAATAAACACCTGCTCGTATAGGCGCTCACTAATACATAGGTCTCCCTAACTCACCTCTAAGATGCAGTTCACACATGGGGTGATATCTGACTTTACTCACCCATACGGTTCAGCAGCCTCCTTGCTGTGACCACATCAATACCTTGGGGGGATATGGTCCAACAGTCCTACCAACTCTGAACGTGCGACACCTCTTTCCTCAGACGTCGCTGGCCTCTGCATGCTTCCTTTCCCAAATTCCTCTCCAGACTCATACACTGAGGGCTGGTTTATCCCCAGTGATTAAGCCCAGCTGGCCTCACCTGGCCAGGTGAATACCTGTGGTGGAATAGGGGTGTGGACTGAAATATACACCCCCTCCACATCTCTATCATGCACTTCTCTCTACTACAGTATGTATAAATATATCAGGGGTCAGTACAGAGATCTCTCCCATGATCTATTGTGATACCAATGCAGGCTTGGTGGTGGAAGGAAGATATATTTCCCCAAGATTCCTCTCCTATGTGAAGTAGCAGGTGAAAGCCTCTCACCTTTCAGATAATTAATGAAGCAGCACAGAGGGTGGGGATATAATAGACCAGGAGATCAGTCAGTCTCTCTCTGCCTGGGGACACAGAAAGTCTGTCTGTGTGAGTGAGCCAAACGTGAGTAAAAGGTTGCTGAAAGTCTTATTTTGTGAGCTGAGAGGGAGGAGACCTCCAGCAGGTAGACAGGGACATCATATGTATAGTAAGTGCCGGACAGGCGAGGTTTTCTTTTATTGTTATATAAGCAAGGGTCGTCTGGTATTCACATGTATCCCCATGCACACAGGTTACAGTGAATGTGTCTAGTTGACTGTCAGGGGGACCTATAAGGCCTGCTTTCACCAGAGTTACTACACTCCCTGAGTCTAGCAGTGCAGTCACACTTTGATCATTCACTTTCAATTCACACATGGTTTTCTGCGCTGTCTGAACCTGCAGCAGTACACACCACTTGCGCAAACATAGACATGCGTTTTTTCAGAAAGGCAACACGCATTGCATAGGTTCAGTAGTAATAGGACAGTTCACTGCAATGTGTCCGCATCCTCCACCACTTGTGAGGGGTTACACTCGGGATCGCCTTTGCTGGGGTCAAAGGACACTTGTCTGTATCATCCAATTCAGACGAAACACTGAGATATAAGTTTTAAGCTGACTTGTAGCCAGGTTTAATGATAAGGTTGCAGATAAAATAACAAAACAACAAAAGAAAACCTCGCCTGTCCAGCACTTACTATACATATGATGTCCCTGTCTACCTGCTGGAGGGCTTCTCCCTCTTAGCTCACAAAATAAGACTTTCAGCAACCTTTTACTCACGTTTGGCTCACTCAGACAGACTTTCTGTGTCCCCAGGCAGAGAGAGACTGACTGACCTGCTGGTCTATTATATCCCCACCCTCTGTGCTGCTTATCTGACAGGTGAGAGGCTTTCACCTGCTACTTCACATAGGAGAGGAATCTCGGGGAAATATACTTCCCTTCCACTACCAATCCTGCATTGGTATCACACTATTTATAGCCAAAACTGTGACAGTGACGAGGGGACATCCTCTGCGTCTGGAGGAAAGAAGGTTTCTACACAAACATAGAAGAGGATTCTTTAGGCTAGGGCTACACGGCGACAGTTGTTGTGCGACAACCGTGTTGGATTTCTTGCAACTGCGGCGATCCCATTCATTTCTATGGGATCCCCGCTACTCAGGGATCCTGGCTGAGACGGGTGTCGCACCACAACTGTTGCCATGTAGCCCTAGCCTTACGGTAAGAGCAGTGAGACTATGGAACTCTCTGCTTGAGGAGGTGGTGATGGTAAGTTCACTAAAAGAGTTCAAGAGGGACTTGGATGTATTTTTGGAGTGTAATAACATTACAGGATATAATTACTAGTTTTCTGGAGAAGAATCGTTGATCCAGGGAGTTATTCTGATTGAAGTAAGGGAAGGAATTTTTTTCTCTTAAAATGAGGAAAATTGGCTTCTATCTCATGAGGGTTTTTTTTGCCGTCTTCTGGATCAACATTTCAGGATAACAGGCTGAACCGGACAGACATAGGCCAAATATTGTCGTAACCCCCCTCCCCACACACACACACTCACACTCATGTGCCTAGATTAGGCACACATGGTGTTTCTATGCTGCCCTCACCACTGGTGAGTGGAGGAGTAGGTGGGGCCATCTTTTTGCCATCATTTACACCAGTTTCCTGGCATAAATGATGATTGAAATCTACCCCAGATGATTGAAATCTAGGGGCATGGACTGCTGGAGGATGCGCTAGTCATAAATTAAGTACATCCCCTGGCAGAGCAGGGGATATCAAAGACCCCCATTGTCTTTTTTTAAGCCCTACAAACTGTTGTAGCGCCCCCTATTTGGAAGTGATATTGTAGCTCTTAATCCTGATCTGGCTCATTCACAAATGGAATGCCAAAATTCCAGTGGAAACTATTAGGCTAGGGCTACACGGCGACAGTTGTCGCAGCCAGGATCCCTGAGTAGCAGGGATTCCATAGAGATGAATGGCATGCTGCGGCAGTCGCAAGAAATCCAACCGTGTTGGATTTCTTGCGACTGCCGCGGCGATCCTATTCATCTCTATGGGATCCCCGCTACTCAGGGATCCTGGCTGCGACGGGTGTCGCGCGACAACTGTCGCCGTGTAGCCCTAGCCTTACCAACACAAACAGGGAAAGTGTAACTTGTAATAATGGCGTTCTGGATCAGTGGAGAGTTAGGTGCCGGGTTGCGTTATCATTAGTTTAATGGAGGAAAGAAGTCATCTGCACCATTGGTGAGTTTTAACATTTTTCCTCTATTTTAGAGTAAAGTACATAGAGACATAGAGGAGAAAAACAAAAGTGAACTACAAGAAGATAAAGAGGACTCCTCCTTCGATACGGACATTGATAAGAAGCTGTTGATATCCCCCGCATCCGACAAGCCGCAAACTATTCTGCTATCGTCTGATGAGCCGAAGAACGACTCAGATGACGACCCCTTAAAATACGTCAGGGAGATTTTTTTTAGCTGAAGATCTGTGACAAAGGTCTTTTCTGTTTATGTATTTTATTTTTAGATCATGAGGTTCAACTTTCTAATAGACTTCAAGATCTATACTTGCTGGCAATGAATGGAAATATATCTGTTTACACCCAGAGACAGAAGGCCACTTCAGACCTAATGCATCTTACAACTGAGGATTTGTGGGAGTTGTCTCCAATCTGGACAATCCTGTATGGATGGGTCAGGGGTTGCCTTGTTTTCTGAATTGGTGGAGGTCCCAGTTGCTGGTTCTAGGATAACCGTGATTGCACAGATGAGTGGTGTGCAGGTTCTCACCAAACTCACATGGCAGCGGTTCTCACCGCGATTTTAATAATGCCTCTGTTGGCATTCACCTTCACATTTGACATCACACTCTATCAATAAGTTGAATGACTCAACAGAAAATAATGGTAACATCTCAAATAATCAGAAAAGGCATATACTGTACATAAAAACATTCAGGTGAAGGAATATTGACCAGACAAAATCCTGGAATCATGGAGTTGGAATGGCTGTGGTAAAAGAATCCCTCTCCAACTTACCATGTATTACTGGCATCAGACCACACTGAAGGGCCCAGCTTCCAATCCTTTTTGAACACTTCCAGGACCAATCCAGTTTTGACAATGATGTTTTTGGTTATTCCTCCCCACCTGCCTTAACTTTTTTTTTATTTTTCCATCAAAATAACTTTATGAGGGGTTGTTTTTTTGCAGGACAAGGGGTATTTGCCAATGGCACCATTTAATGCCCTGTGTAATGTATTCTGTTCACTATACGGTACAAATTGTATTATAACTTTATTCTGCTGGTCAGTACAATTGTGGTGATTCCACATTTTACAGTTTTTGGTGTCTTACTATTTAGAAATATGCTTAGTGTCATCATATTCGAACATCCATAACTTAATTTTTTTTATTTTTGCCGTCAACTTAGCTGTGCGAGGGCATATTTTTTTGATCATATTTAATCCTTTTTTGGTCATCAGAATGGGCTTCAGGGGTCATCAGAAATATTTATTCCGTCAATAGGTTTATCAGGTATTTGAACTCTAAAGTCATTTTTGCAGAAATCCTCTTTCCCCCCTTTAGAGCTGTGGAGATCCTCCATTCAGACCTGGCAGATAATGTTTAGGATCATCTCACTGATGGAATGAAGCATCTTCGCTCAGAGCAGGGTGTTTTAGGCCCCTTTTACACTATGGGACTTCCGCACTGGGGTCTGACCAGGCTTGCTGGTGAAGGTACAGCAGATGTTGGCTCGGACCCTGTTATTACAGTCTTTTGTCAAGTGACCTGGGTTGTCATCCTTCTGTCTTTGGCAGATGTTTCTGAAGGTCACAGTGGCTAGGACCTTCAGAAACATCTTATGGATTCTGCAGAACTGGTGGTGCAGGTTGAATATTTAGCTTTGCTAGGGCGGTTCCTGAATGTGTGGTCCATTGTCTTTCTGGTGTAAAATGAGAAAAAAGTTCCAGCTCACCTGACACAAGGACACACATCGTGCTCAGAAGGTCTGGACCAGGACCAATTCAAACTTGTAGCGAAATCCAGCACTGGGTATTACAATCCATGTATTCTTTATTTGAACATTGTTGAACCAGGGGCGTAGCTATAGGGGAAGCAGGGGAAGCGGCTGCTTTGGGGCCCAGACCTACAAGGGACCCCTCAGGAGGAAGATTAAAAGATTTTACTGTCAGGGCCCCTCAACAGTATTATACAATGACATTATGTACATAGACACTGTAGGAAATGGACAGAGCGGGCTTCCGGGCCTTGTCTGAGAGCTCAGTCTTGACTAGCTATAGGAGTGGGGGCTGCGAAGAAATTGTTGGAGAGGGATGGGGGGGGTGTCCATTCAAAAATATGCTGTGGGGCCCAGTCAATTGTAGTTACGCCACTATCTTGAACATAATAGTGTGGAAACAGAATCTCCATTATCCCTGTTTACACGTTTCAGACATCTACACGTCTTTATTGATAACTCGTCTCTCTCTCTTCTGGTGTCTTTAACTTCCTGCCTAGAATAACATAAAATCATAAGATAGATGCTCCAGAATTGTTATTACATGTGGAATGCCACTTACTAAAATAGACATGTCAGGAGAGGTGACAGCTCCTTTTTAAATAACTACTTGCAATAACAACTCTGGAGCATTAACTCTGTGTTGTGCTATTCCTCCATTTTTCCTGCAGCCCTCCAGGTGTGGCAAAACTACAATTCTCATGTAGAACTCTGCTTGATTAGACAAATCGATTCATAAGAATCTGTTCTCTCATATTTGGTCTCAGGAAACCAGCCTTCCCTCTTTCTCCTTACAAACTTGTCTCAGGCTGTAAGGCAACTGAGAGCAGATGGAACCTTCCCCCACTGTTCAGTCTACAATAGGAGCTAAGCGTTCCTTCCCAGTGATTCCCTGTTCGTTAGTGGAGGAGAGCGCTGCTATTACATGTTGCAATCTACAGCAAATTGTGATTAGACGACATGATCTGCTGCCAGCAAACGAGGATTTTTAAACCTACTTAAAAATCTGGATTGGCCGATGAATACGCTTTGCTCATTCATCGTGTAATCAGCGGCAGTATTACACTGCCAGATCATCCCTAACAAGCGCTCCTACGAATGCTCGTTACCAATGATCTGGCCGACAGTCGGACAGTTTAATACTAGCTTAAGCTCCATCAACTTAGTGAAACCCTGACCGTCAGTTGTCTGCCAGACATATGAAAGGGGGTCAGAAGGAAGTGAACACCTATGTTGTCTGCAAGATATGTACAGGTAAATCCTGTTCCTATAAAAAGTGTTTTGAACAAGTGCAGAACAAAGGTCAGTGTTTATTTGGAAACCACTCAGACTGGGCGTGGGATAAGGTGTGCCACCTGGCAGGTACAGTGTTTTCTTTCACAGTGGCAGCCATGGCATCTGCTGTTCTTAGAGACGAGTTAGACTGCTGCATCTGCTTAGACATTTTTAGAGACCCTGTAACTCTAGGATGTGGACATAACTTCTGCCGGGACTGTATTGATCGTGTGCTGGATACACAAGAGGAGTCTGGAGTTTATACCTGTCCTGAATGCAGAGAGGAGTTTCAGGAGCGGCCTGCACTGATGAAGAACTTAGCTCTGCGTAAAATAATGGAGAGTTTTCTGTTTACTCAACCAAAACAGATAGAATCTGAGATTTTCTGCACTTACTGTGTGGACTCTCCTGTACCTGCTGTTAAATCCTGTCTACACTGTGAGGTTACTTTGTGTGATAAACACCTGGGAGTTCACAGCAAGTCACCAAAACACGTCTTATCTAACCCCAGCACTTCCATGGAGAACAGGAAATGTTCTGTCCATAAGGAACTTTTAGAATATTACTGCTTTGAAGATGCTACACCTATCTGTTCCACCTGCTACCTGTTTGGTGGACACAAAAGGCACCAGGTGGATGTACTAGATGAAGCATCTGAGAAGAAGAAAGAGATCCTCAGGAATGTTCTGCAGGAAATGACAACACAAAGGAAGGATACTGACCAAAGAGTCAGGAGTCTGCAGAATCAGAAAAGAGATGTACAAGGTAAAGCAGCACATTTAACAGAGAGAGTCACTGCCCTGTTTACTAACCTGAAGACACAACTGAGCGACCTGGAGAAGAGGGTCCTGGGTGAGATCTCCAGGCAGGAAGAGCAGCTGTCATTCTCAGTTTCAGATCTGATCAAGAACCTGGAGACAAAGACAGAGGCTTTGACAGAGAAGATTCGTCATCTTCAGATGGCATTAAATGTACAAGACTCATTGACTTTCTTAAGAGAATTGGACAGCAGGAAACTATGGGAAGATAAGGCAAGATGTGATGTGATGGCCTATACGATGTCTGATCTGGATGAAGGTCTAATCTCAGATACTTTACACAGAGATTTAGATTATATCATGTCAGGGGTAAAGAAAATGTTTTATGTGGAAAAGAAATCTGATGATTTACCCAGGATGGCATCTGAGAAACCAGACAATGCCTCACTCTTTAGCTTTTTGCCAATCCCACGGATTTTTAATGTTGACACCGAGAAGTGGCGCTTATTCCAGTCCAGAGAACCACAGGGGGCATGTTCGGTTCCTGCACCTTCTGGAACTCGGGAACCATTTCTGGATTTTGAAGGTCCCTTTTCTTCCTCCAGGTCAGAGAACAAAGGTTTATTTAGTAAAATCCCAGACGTAACTCTGGCAAAATGGGAAGATTGGATGAAAAAGTAAGCATAGAGATGAGCAGGCTGTCAGGAGATGACGCGTCAATTAGAAAAATATAAATCATACTTTCCAACTCTTCTGAAAAGACCTCTTGGAGTTATCACATTTCATGGGTGCCACATCTAATATACTCAACTGTCTTCACAACAGGCTAGTGTCAGGTTGTTGTCTACGTGGCTGCTGAAGAGTAAAAACTGCAAAAAAACTTAAGAAATGTGGAGAGGTGAGAATCTACAGTTTCTGGTGTGAGGTCTATTAGTATATGAAGTCTTGTCTGGGGTTTGTATATGTTTAGAGAGTCTGGTATGGTGTGTGTTTTTCATGAGATGGTGTGGTCTAGGGTCTGTAGTAGTCATGGTGGTATAGTAAGGGATGTTTATTTTTACAGCAGGTCTGAGATCTGTATTTTCTTAAGGGGTATGGTCTGGGATCTGTATTTTCTTAAGGGGTATGGTATGGGGTCTGTATTTGTTTAGGCAGCTGGTCTGTATTAATTTTGGGGGTATGATAAAGGTGTGCTTTAGTTTGATGAGGCATGCCCTATATGAATGGATGTAACATACGGTATGTCAAAAATGACATTGATTCTAGGAATTTCACTGATGTCACTTCAAAAATTGGCAAGTGTGTCAGCTCAAAAAGCAAACAGTATGATGTGCTATACAAGCTTGTACGACGGCTTCCAGTAATTAAGTTAGGGAGAGTTCACATCACCGTTTTATTTTCCATTCTTCTGAAAAAAGAACAACAGAAAAATTTTCCAAAAAAACAGGATTCTGTAAAAAAACAAAAACAAAAAAAACGATCATGTGCATCATTTATGCACATTTGGCATCCATTTTTGTAGCCAGAAAAAAGTACTGCATGCAAGCCTTTTTTTTCTGTTTGAAAAACAGATCTCAGACAGAAATGGCTGATACGGATGCCAAATGTGCAACAGGATCCGTTTTTCTACTGAATCTGTTTTTTTTTTGTTTTTGTTTTTTTTAACAGGATCCTGTTTCTTGTTTTTTTTCTGTTCTTCTGCTGCAGGGATGGCCAACCTGAGGCTCTCCAGCTGTTGCAAAACTACAACTCCCAGTATTCCCAGACTACCTACAGAAGGGCATGGTGGGAGTTTTATAACAGCTGGAGAGCCGCAGGTTGGCCATGCCTGTTCTGATGGATCAGAAGAATGGAAAATGAATCGGAGATGTGAACTCTCCCTTAGCTATATTTAAAGTAACAAGGTGATCATACACTAGGCCTCATATCAAAACTGGCATCATTAACCAAAGCAACCAACCAGCTCCACTTTCGCCACCTAAACTGTTCATGAACAATGAAAGCTGCACTGTGATTGGCTGCTATGAGAAACCAGGCCTACTCTGTCCGTGAGGGGGACAAGCTTGATAACAGGGAATAACTTTCTGGTGTTCTTTGAACCTTGTGCCATGCTGTGTCTCTACACTAGGCATAACAAAGAGTGTCAGTATTGTCCAGAATGTGCTATAACTCATACAGTAATTCATGTTCAGGTTTTATGTTTTCTGAAACATTTTTGAAGCTAGAATCACAGCTGTGAACTCACATAAGAGGAGATCTAGAATCTACCCGTTATACTTTTATACTTTTCATCTGTTTAATTTTGCATGAACTGTGCCAATAAAAATAATAAAACAATACTGTCCTTCTATAGTAGTGAACATAAATAAGACCACCTATGTAGATAGGTAATCCATTGTTAGTTTACTGCTGCTGTGAGGTCTAGATGTTATGTGCATAGTAATCATCATTATACTAGTAGGCATCAAATTGGGTATGTTGTTCTCTTGGTAAGGCCTAAATAAAGATGCTCACATAATACCATTGTATTGATAAGGCTATGTTCACATCTGCATCAAGCCAGCAGGCTGTTCCAGCACAGAGCAGCCTGTCAGATCTTGCTTCATCTGGCGTTACTAGATTCTCTACTTTAACGCTGGATCCCCATTACCTGTAATGAGGTCCGGGGGTTATCCGACCGCATAAAATGCCGGGTTTTGGCCGGACAAAAAACATTGCATGCAAAGAGTTTTTGTCCAGCCCACAGTTGCCATTTGCCCTGGATCAGACAGCCGGATCTCCTTAATGAAGATATGAATGAGGCCCTTAGTGAAATGTGTGATGTGCTTATTGATTCACTAATGGTGGGGCTCTCTCTGGTCACAGTGATGGTCTGACTGAGAAGGCAAAGCGAGGCTATTTGCCATGCTAAAATTCCAAGTCAAAGAGCCAGGATAAGAAGTAGAATACACAGAGTGACTTAAAAAACACATTCAACTGTTTTTTTTAATTAAAAATTACGTAGAATATTCATATATAAGTTGCTAATATGTGCTAACGATCCCTCTATCACAAGGATTTGGCTTCAAAAACATCATTAAAAACTTGATCAAAACCTGAACATGTATGGTCAGCCTTAGAGCTCATGCATATGAACGGAACAGCTTGGCCATAATAGAACATACCTATCTTGTCTGTTATGCCGACAATAATAGACATGTTCTATTTTTTTGCTCTGCGGACATATGAAAACGGAATGCACACAGAGTAACTTTCGTTTTTTTGCGGACCCATTGAAGTGAATGGTTCCACATGCAGTAAAAAAAAAAAAATTGAACGGATATGGAAAGAAAATACGTTTGTGAGCATGAGCCCTTAAAGAGGTTTTCCGAGACTTTTATACTGATGAACTGTCCCAGCGATAAGCAACCTCCAGCGTTCCAGCTGTTCAGAAACTACAACTCCCAGCATCCGTCATTCACTTCTATGGGAGTTAGTAGAACAGCTGAGCATATTTGCACGCTGGGAGTTTCACAGTAGCTGGAGTGCCAAAGGTTGCTGAATTCCTGACCTATCCTCTGGATCAGGGATCAGCAACGTCTGACACTACAACTGTTCTGAGACTACAAGTCTCTTTTCACTTTTGTGATGGTTACAAGAACAGTCGATTAAGTGTGCATGCTGGGAGTTTAGTTTCACAGCAGCTGGAATGCCGTAGGTTGCCCATCCCTGCTGTAGATAGGTCATCAGTTTCTGATCGGTGGGGCTCTGACACATAGGAACCCCGCCAATGAGCTGTTTGAGAAGGCACTGACGCTCCCAGTAGTACCACGGCCTTCTCTCAGTTTTCCCTAGGCCATGTGACATCACGTTCATCGGTCACATGACCTAGGCACAGCTGAGCCCCATAGAAGTGAAGGGGGCTGAGCTGCAATACCGAGCACAGCTTCTATCAAATGGACGACACTGAGCTTTGTGAGCAGAGAGAAGGCCATGGACCTATTGTGAGCGCCAGTTCCTGCTCAAAAAGCTGATCGCCGGGGGTCCCAGGTGTTGGATCCCCCTGATCAGATACTGATAGGGGATAGGTCATCAGTATAAAAGTCTTGGAAAACCTGTTTTAAACTATGTTGTTCATTTTGCATCTGATAAGATTAATGTTACCGCAAAGTGTGTGGGAATAATGGTGTGAACTGGTCTATCCATCTCTGTCCAGGTTAAAGGAATTTACCAGTTTTATGTAAATAAACAGCAATCGTATAATGACACTTTCTGCAACTTTCTAATAAACTTGCGTGTTTCCATTTTTTGCCTTTTTAATTATCTTTGTTTGCTGTCAGTAAGTTGTACCTCAGGTCTTTGAAAATTATGCAGCAGCTGTAAGCCTGGGTTCACACAACATTTCTATAATCTGCTCAGAAGATCTGTTTAACCCCTTAATGACTGGGTGATTTTCTATTTTCATTTTTTTAAACCCCAGTCTACCCAAAGCCGTAACATTTTTATTTTTCCATTCACATAGCCACATGAGGGCTTGTTTTTTGTGGGACAAGTTGTATTTTCTAATAGCACCATTTATGGCTGCATACAATGTAGTGGGAAGCGAGAAAAAAATTCCAAATGGGGTGAAATTATAAAAGAGCACAACTCCACAGTTTTATGGGTTTTGTTTTTATTTTATTTTTCCTATGAGGTAAAACTGACCTGTTACTTTTATTCTATGGTTCAGTACAATTATGATTAGAGATGAGCGAACGTGCTCGTTACGAGCACTGTATCGCTCGGCTCCCGTGCGAACCAAATGCCCACAGGCATTGCGGATCCGTCCTCAGCTGCATGTAAGGCAATGGGGACGGATCGTTTGGTATGACACTCATACCAAACGATCTGTCCCCATTGCCTTACATGCAGCTGAGGACGGATCCGCAATGCCTGCGGGCATTTGGCACAGGAGCCGAGCGATACAGTGCTCGTAACTAACACGTTCGCTCATCTCTAATTATGATACCACATATGTATAGTTTTTCTTGTTTTTTAATAATGGAAAAAAATAAAAACTTTGGAAAAAACATCACCACCTTTTTCTTTGCATCACCTCCACAACTTTTTATTTTTCTTGTGAAAGTGGACTTAATCCATATGCAAATAAACAGTTAAGTGCACCCAGGGAAGGCCCAACTCTGTGCACCTTTGCTCTTCCTGCTTCCTCCGCCAGACCCTCAGTGAATTTCCTACTAACAGACTCTCCTTTAGGCTACATGTACACGAACGTGTGTGTGGGGGAGGCATGCTTACTGTGAGGGGTCACTCCTTTGAGTGGATACAAAGGAGGCATACTCACTGTGGGGGCACGATCAATGGCTGCACCCTCTCCCCAGTCAAACAAGTCCGTTGCCTTGGAGTGAACTTGGATTCTGCCCTCTCTTCCAGACCCTTTCCACCACCTGCCGCCTCCAACTCAAAAATATCTACCGCATCCGTGCGTTCTTCAACTATGAGTCTGCAAAAGTGCTAGTACATGCCCTTATCATCCACTGCCTAGACTACTGCAACATTCTCCTCTGTGGCCTTCCATTTAGCACTCTTGCACCCCTCCAATCTATCCTCAACTCTGCTGCCCGACTAATCCACCTCTCACCCTGTTACTCCTCTGCCTCTCCCCTCTGTCAGTCCCTTCACTGGCTCCCCGTTGCCCAGCAAATTCAGTTCAAAATTCTAACAAATAAATACAAGGCTGTCCACAACCTGTCCCCTCCCTACATCTCAGAGCTACTTTCCCGATACAGCCCCACATGTAATCTCCGATCCTCACAAGATCTCCTTCTCTCCTCTCCTCTTATAACCTCTTCCCACAATCGCCTCCAGGATTTCTTCCGTGCATCCCCCATACTCTGGAACTCGCTACCCCAACATATCAGACTCTCACCTACAGTGGAATCCTTCAAAAGAAACCTGAAAACCCACCTCTTCAGACAAGCCTACAACCAGTGACCCTGCTGCCTCTACACTGCCATGACCAGCTTCTATCCTCACCTACTGTGTCCTTCTCCCAAACCATATAGATTGTAAGCCCTCACGGACAGGGCCCTCTCTGCTTGTGTACCAGTTTGTAACTCATCTTGTTCATGCTTAGTGCAATTGTCTCTATGTATACCCAATTCATATGTACAGCGCTATGGAATGAATGGCACTTTAATAATAATAATAATAATAATTACACCTGGATCCCCAACAGTCCCATAGAAGTAAATAAAGTGCATGGACGGACTTGCACGCTACGGGCTCTATTCATATGGGATCTCCATTCTATTCTCTTGGACCCCCATTGATCAAACATTTTTCCCCTATCCACTCCGCACCATCAGTCCCGACAGAAGTGATTGGAGTAGGTGTACAGACATGCGCACTACTGCTCCATTCACACGGGACTCAGGGCCCTTCATTTTCATGATCACTGGGCGTCCCAGTTGTTGGACCCTCCGCAGTCAAAGACTTATCCCCTATCCCGTGGAGTTTAAAAAAAAAAAAGCTGGCTTGCCAAAAGCTGATTTCTGCAAGCCTAGCAATCAGAGAAGTCACATCTGGCCAGACACTATTGATGAAATGTAGTATTAAATGGCGGCCATTCCAATTTTAACACTCATTGCTTTTTTTGAACATTGCACGGGCAGCGGCAGAGGTGTGTGTGTGTGTGTGTGTGACACTTATCCTATATCCCTAAAGCAATAAACATGAATGCTCTCACAAATAGAAAGACTCAAAGGAACACTGTTTATTTAATTACTATTGTTAATTCAGAATTTAAGTGCAAATGTTATTTCATATAATACTTTCCACACTGTATATAAAACACTTCTTCCTCCAAAATCTACAAATTCCATACACACAAACACAATATAGGAAAATCTGCCTCTTCAAACTTGAGTAAAAAAAATAAAAATTGTTCAAAATGTTGCAAAACATTTAAAGAAGTTATCCAGAGTATGATAAGGTAGATAAGGTATGATGCTATGCAGGGGGGGTACAGTCCAGTGTCCAGTGATCATGTGATAGTCACGTGACTCTAGTTTCCAAAAGTTCTAGCGCTGCATGTGCATAGGGGTTACAGTATATACTGTCACAAATTTGCATTGGGGACTATCTGGGGCAAAATTCTAATTATATCCTTTGGGTAAATTGCTCAGTTTTACTATATGAAAAAGACTGACCTTAGCTTGATACATAAGACCATCATTTTTATATATATACATATATAGTTGGGGGTGTTCCTAGCAATTTTTGTTACAAGGCAGAGCTTTTAAATATCCTACAATTTAGGATAACAATTTTAGCAAGTATAAGAAGGAAAGTTTTTGACGTAAAGTGCGATGCAATGTCATGTAGTAATCATACAGCAAGAAAGGGTATACCCAGACAGCAGACAAGTCATAATCTTCCATGTCCTTGAACCTTTCCTCTTATCTTTCATATTATCCGTTATCTGTGTAGAATGAAGTTGTCTCAAGTACACCTCAGAATGTCCTGTGACCACTCCAGCTTTTGTTGCTGCATGTGTTGAGAAAGTGGTCAATCTGAAAACCAGTCAAGTGCTTACTAGGCAACGGCAATAGGAGAAATACATTCATAGACTGGTCTAAGTTCTATTACAGTGCAGTTCAGCTTTAAGCCAATAAGAAGAGGAGGTCCTAAGAAGCTTGGCCCCCGGTTTTAGATGTTGACAACACACTGTTGAGTCTTATGTAAATTCTTATGAGACAAATCTCAAGAAATAAACCACCAACAGCCAGCTGTAAAGCCAAGAAACCAAGAGTCACATGGGAAAGGTCAAACTGATCCAGGGTAAGGAAGAGATAACTGATTATTCCTAAGAAAAGTCCTACTAGACTTACAATGCTTAGGCCTAGTTGAAAGTTCCATAAGGTGTCATCTTTGAGCCACTGAGCTAATGCCAAGTTTAGGAGGCCCATGACTACGATGACCAGTGAAGAGTATGTCAAGATGAGGGACAAGGTAAGACCATGGGAGGTGATTTTGGAGTGCAGGTCCCCGAAATGGGTGATACAGTGACAGTCATCATCATTAGTTGTGTTGTGGAAGCAGTAATTGTAAAAGCCAATTTTCTTGCAGCCATCTATAAGAACATTCCCACCTTCGATGATCAAGGCATAAACAAGGAGAAGCCAAATCAGACTCTGTAACAAGACAATCGTGTATCCCAGACATTGAAGGCTTAGACACGTCCTCTGCCACCGAAGCATCCTGTGCTCCACCACGGAGAAGGCTCAACGTCTACGGAGAGACAAAACATCCAGAATAAATGTTTAAGCTCATAGGAACCTACACAAAGTCAGTGTTCTGTGGCCATTTATATGTTTAGAAGTTGCATGAATCTCCATGCAACCAAACCTAGTAGACTAGGTAGACCTAGTGCATTCACATTATGATCAATTGCCAAAATCTCCAGGTGAATAAAATCTGTTGCACCTTGTTATCACTCATTACAGGAAGGGGGGTCTAACTATAGTGTTTCTCAATAGCGTGAGTGACTGACAGGAAGTCTCATGTATTTATATTTAGTTTCTTTCCATATTAGAAGCACACACATGCCTCTTACATAGTCTATACAGACAGTGCAGCAGGGTTTGTCCTTTATGGCAGCTGCAATGAGCAGGAGTCAACGGTCAGAAATATGTCCACAGACTGTGAATGGGAGAGATGTTTTTGCAGTGGGCCGCCTGAGCCCTCTTCGCGGTGGCTGATGTGTTAATTAATGCTTGGAGCATAAGGTACTTTTGCCCTCCTGAATTCTTCAGGATAGTGATACAGCAGTATATCATGCTGCACTGTGGTTATTGGTTTTGCTGAGACAGTATTTTGCGCTGCACTGTGGTACTGCTGGCCCCATCATTTTTGTTGTCCCTGCCTACTTGTGTTGTCCCGCCTTCTGTCAATTTGGACTTGTCTATAACATGGGACCACGTTAAGTTACCAGTCCACTCTTGGCCATGTCATTGCTAGAACTGGTAAACAGAGACTGGCAGAGGGCCAGGAAACCGTCTGCATGGATGCGGCAAGGGATTGGTAAGGTGAGTATTACCCCAGTTTGCTATTTTATGGAGGGGTCAGGAGAGAAACAGAAGCTGCGCGGCCTGAAGAAGCTATTTATTGTCTATAGCCGGCAATATACAAAAGAGTTGGGAGTGGGAGATAACACAACCTGGGATGTAGAAGACAGACAAGCAGCTCTACAGGGTGCATGGAGAATAAAATATGTAACCAAGGGAGGACTGGGTACTTAATGTGGCTCTGGAAAACCCTTAAAGTTGCCCCCATGTTGAAGGTTGGTCCAAATTGAAAGAAGGCAATGCAGCCCAAATTGGCAGGGTCGGCAATACCACAGTGCAGCACAAAATACTGCCCCAGCAGCAGTGACGGATTGGCCATAGATCTTACAGGGACATTTCTCGATGGGCTAATGCCTAGGGGGCCACCCAAGCCCCCATCTCTGTCGCTGGTTGGGTATATAGTGAGCTATCAGTGGTAATTATCTCTGTGAGAATCAGGTACTCATGTACCCGGCCAGTGACATGCCCTCCTGAATTCAACTATGTCAAATATGCAATATATTGTGCGGCACTGTTGTATGTTGTATTTTGCGCTATGGTATTGCTGACCCCCCATAATTTTGTCTCCTGTCAATTTAGGGGCCCCTTCTAGTAATTTTTTTCCAGGTCCACTTTCGGTTTCCAATCACCCCTGCCCAGCAGAACCAAATACCACAGTGCAGCACAAAATACTGCCCCAGAAGCAGTTCTTATGTGGGTGCCAGCACCAGCTGCCACGTTCTGCCCTCCTCCAGTTGTCTCTAATTAAAATATGGAGCAGGGGGCTTAGGAGGGGAGGCGTGGACCAAGCAACAAGCCAGTCCTACCTTCAGCATGCTGCTGAACTTCATCTAATAATGACCCTATAGTTCCCCCGGTAGTATGCTCCTCAAATGGCCATGGAAAGAAAATAAATTACTTGCATTATTTGTACACTGCCTTAGATAGTGGCATTTGCCCTAAGAGGGTGAACAGTGGGGCACAGAGCCATGGGCTCCCATGCCCTTTTGCAGTATTCAAATGTATCACCATCGTAGATGGAAATACAATTGAATTTAGGAGGGCATGTGCAGCAGATGGTCAGGTACCTATGTATCCTGGATGTAATTCATGATCCAGTATAAGTGTCTTCAAATTTGCTCCAAATTATAGCTAAAAATAGATATATAAATGAGGTGCATATCCTGAGTGAAGCTACAATCCACATGTAGAGGTTCTATTGTAATTTTAGGTAAAATTACAGCAAAACCGCAGTGTGTGGCATCACCCTTACCTGGGAGCCAAGAATTAGCCACTATGCTGGACACTTAAAGGGAATATGTCATCAGAAAATGTCATTGTTCAAATCACGTTTTTATGTTTAACATATTTTTAAAGAATTTTTGATAATGTTATTTTTAATTTTCCATGTCAATATCTATATTTAAACAAAAAACATAAAATCCTGCAGTTTTTGCACTGGCCACTATGTCTAATAATCGGCGCCACAGTCTGTACAGATCACTTTACTACAGTTATCTGCTATTCTCCCTGTAATGATTAGGAGATATCACATCTGTGTATAGATAAGACAGGATCCACCATTCACAGTAGATGTACAATGATCTCTGCACAGGTCACAGAGCATGCCTACAAAACTCTCCCATAGAAGTCAGTGAGGTCCCCTCCTGTCTATTGTGTCTATAAAGCCATGGGGCTGCCGTAAAGCAATTTTCTCCATGCTTTCTAAATGCTGTTAAGAACAGCTCAGGCAAAATGGCCACCCCCATGATAATGTTCAGGAAATAGAATTAAAAAATCTACAATCAGAAAATAAAAACAGATTACAAAAAAAGAATAAATGTGTTACTGGGTTTTAACTGGCAGAAAAAAAGGTGACACTTTCCCTTTAAGGCACTGTAGCAGAGCTGAGTTTGTCTGCAAACATAATCTAAACAGTCCCAAAGAGTGAAATGACAAATCCAGCACTACAGAGCTGAATTTGCCATGTAACTGTCTCTTCTTTGCACAGAGATAAGTCACGTGGCTTATCTGCAGTCCTATGGAAAACTGAAGTCAATACACCGTCATATGACCATGAGACATGCCAAGATATAAACTCCTCTCTGCTACACACTGCTGCTGCTCTCCCTGTACATTTCTTGTAAAGTCATTCTATGTTGCTGTGACTTGTTCTTCCAAGAAAATGAAAAATCTATAGCAGGGATCAGTAATCTCTGGTACTCCAGATTTGATGACACTACAACTCCCAGCATGTACACTCACTTGGCTCTTTTCATAGAAGAAAATGGAGTATGCTAGGAGTTGTAGTTTCACAACAGTTGGGGTGCCGGAGGTTGCTGACCCCTGATCTATAGTCAACAATGATTTGCAGTACATATAATTTGCACAGGGCTGCTTGCCTGAATGTACGAGTCCTTGCTCAGCTCCACAAGACGTCTTCTATGTCATAGAAGTGACCTGCGGGAAAGGAAGAATCAGTGTTAACTGTTTACTCACTGTCTCACTGACAGGTCACTGCATTATATGGTGGTCTCCTGTAGCCCCTCACTCACCGCACCGTATGGTGTGGCACACAGTGTTATTCTCGGCAGACTTGTTTTGCAGTCAGTATTAGTCAGATGTCAGGCTGTTGTCCGTATAGAGTTGCTGTGTTTGCAACTTTCTGTTTCATCTCAGGTTTTGCCAATACAAACCCCTCCTACCCCTTGGTCTGGATCCAGGGTCAAACTGCAGAACATTTATGTAATCCCTCACTGGAAGAGGTAGATAATAAAAATCAGAGACACTGTAACATCTAGGGGCCCCCAGACCATCTTCTCCGTGCTCTTTAGCTTCAGCGGTGCATCCTTTTAAGTAACCCTTCCATGTTGCACCAGCTATCAAGTTCATTGTTAGGTTCTTTAAAAATCAGGGGAAAGAACATAAGCTCTGACCTCCCCCCCGCCCCGTTACCCCAAAAAACATTTATTGGAGACAATATATCTATAAGACAACTGTTCTAACATGGCGGCTCAGCTCAGCATAGCTCTATAACAGGGGTAGGCAATATCCGCCTCTCCAGCTGTTGTGAAACTACAACTCCCAGCATGCATACTTGCTCTGCTCTTCTAAGATCTTTCATAGAAATAAATGGAACATGGTGGGAATTGTAGTTTCATGACAGCTGGAGTGCCGAAGGTTGCTCTATACTGTTTCCTTTACACTTCAGGGTTGACAACCATCCCAAAACTTCTGGACAGTCCGGAAAAATAGGCAACTTTTTTCCTGTGTCCGTGAAAAAAAATGTCCATGGTAATTCTGGTAAATGCTGGTAATGATTACTTATCAGTATATTGAGTTATAGACAAGCTGTACTTATAATCTTTATCATTCATTATGGTTTTCCAATTTTCCGTAAAAAAAAGTTAGCTGTCCATGATTTTGGGATATGTTGTCCAGAAAAAAGAAAAAATGTGGTTGGCAACCCTGTCACATGTGGCAAATCAGTTCCATGAATGGAGGTTGCTTAGCAGTGATGGACTGTCCCTCCCACTTGATAGACATGCCGGACATGTCGCCTGGACCTGTCAGTCTCGCACCTGCACTGCTGCTCTGAGGAGCAGCACAAGCGCAGCAAATGTGCATGCGCTGCTGCACTTCCATTTATTGTGCCTTCTTGTGCAAGCACCATGGGACACTAAGGCCTCGTCCACATTTACGTTTTTCACTGACGTGTGCTGTCCGCATTTTTCACGGACAGCACACGTACCCATTGATTTAGATGTATCTGTTCACATTTCAGCATTTTTCTACTGAGCGTGGGTCAGTAAAAAAATCACTGAGACATGCACTACTTTGATACGTGATGCGGACCAAGCACGCCCATTGAAGTCTATGGGTCCGTGAAAATCACTGACATACATCCGTGTTGTGTCCGTGATGCGTCCGTTTTTCACTGATGACTAATAGGAGCTTCTTTGGAAATTATTTTTCAGCTGAGCAACGTCAGTGAATTACGGATGCCACACGGATGGGAAAAACGGACACACGGACCAACCACGGATCCTTCACGGACAGCTTCATGGATGAGACACGTACGCTTTTTTCACGGATGTGTTACTGACACGGAAATGTGGACGAGGCCTAAGACCCAGAGAAACTTCAACATGGGGCATCTGCTTATCATAATAAATAAAAATAATTTTATTGACCAAAAATGTAGTAAAATAAAATTCATCTCATCATAAATCTAAGAATAGGCTGCATTTCCCTGACATACAACATCTTTAGTTTTTCTAGGGTTATAATATTGATGACCTATACGTAAGATTGGCCATCAATGTCAGATTGTGGAGGTCTGATCAGCTGACCAAAAAGCATTGTATCCTTCACTGTATTGCAACACTACCATTCAGTTGAACTGCAATACTCGGCATGGCCACTGCCAAATCTATGGTGCTATACCAGTGAATAACAAAGTGGACACAGTGCTAGCTAGATCTGATGGATGGAGAGCACTACTGATCTCATCCTGAGGATAGGCCATTGATATTGTAGTCCTGTAAAAAAAAGCCATTACTTGTTCATTATTGGGTACAATTCTGATTTATTTCATAGTGTACAGTATTTGTATAGGAGTAGGAGATCTAATTCCCCCACAGTAGGGTTAAATTATCAATTTTTGCCTGCTTGCTGCCACCACCAGGGGGTGCTGCTTATACATGGAATTATGATGACTGCTTTCTGGTGGGAAACATTTCAAGGCTGAGCTCTAGTTATGTGCCCTGATAGGTATACCCAGGGGAGGATTGGCCATAGACCTTACAGGGAAATTTCCTGGTGCACCGATGCCCAAGGGGCCGCCCGATTCCTCCTCACTGCCATCCAGGAAGTCTTTGGGGTAGTATTTTGTGATGGACTGTGATGTTTGGCTCTGTTGGGGTGGTATAATGTGCCACAATATGGTATTTCTAGCCCTGCCTTCTATCAATTCGGACCCGACTACAAAACAAACACTTTTAGTATTTTTTCCAGGGCAATTTTAAGTTCCCAGTCTGCCCCTGGGTATACCCCTGATCTTCCTTGTAGCTCATCCCTATACTGGGCCCTTAGAAGATGGATGGAGTCAATTAGCAAACCACAGTAAAGAAAAGGTCAGAGTACAGATGTGTTTTGCATTCTAAGCTGACAAGCTCCAAGGTGAATGGGTGCGCAACTAGCGAAGTATCAAGAAGTCAAAGTTCAGACTAAACATCATTGTGTAACTTTTAGAAGCTTCTGGACTGGACTACAACTCCATTCAGTTTGGAACCACAACTCCCAGTAGGTTCAGATAGGATATCATTGAAAGGGACTCTACATTATTCAAATTTTCATAAAAATTATACATTTAATCATGGACAATGGCACCATCTGGTGGTGGAAACATGTATGTCATTCTGTGCATTGTAAGTGCTGCATGAAGTTGGTTACTGTTGACTTGAACTTTTTTGCACCCCGATTCTATCCCAGTGACAAGTGTAAAACCCCAACTTTGAGGCCAAGATGACTACATCACAATTTTGGCAGCGTATGGTTCCTGTTTTACTTTCTTTTCAAATTCAAGTCCGGGCATGAATCCAAAAGGAAACAGAGGCTGTTTACGTCTCTCTTTCTTTGTGGATCTGATCCCATTCTGAGCACAACAAATAAAAATAGCACATGTCCGGTCGTGATGGGGGCAGGGCTTCGAAGTACGCAATATAATGTATAAAATAGCATAAATCTTTTAATCTGGCATTACCTAAACCTAGCAGTGCGGATTCTGGCACTCCTGTGCCGGAATCAAGAGCCAGACTCTAAGAATTCCCAGACTATCAGATGCCAGATTAAAGGAATTTATATACAATAAAATAGATTAGATAGATGTGTAATATGTGTGTTTACATTAAACACGCAACACAGGGGTTAATATCTCTGACGGTCTGAACATTCATTTACAATTGTTCATTATATAGAAAATGACTTAAAGTTACAGAGATTGGAGAACTCACAGTCTACAGGAGGCGGCTGCAATCTCTTGAGCCGTGTTCTGAGTGATCGGTTCCTCTTGCCAGGTCATGTGACCTGTCAGCTGCCTCCACAGCTTGTTTATCTGGTGTCACTGGAGCCGGACCGTAAAAACAGGGGAAATCCTGCAAGTTTCATCAAATGAGGACACAATGCGGTCTGAGGAAATTCTATTTGCCAGACGAAATAGCCTAGATTACAATACGGACTATTTGTCATTGAATATAAAGCCAACACTTTTTTTGCCATCAGTGTCCCAGATGGAAATAACCCTTTAAGGGGTTCACTATTCACTTCAATGGGGCTGAGCTGGAACTAGGACTGGTGTACTGTGATATTGCATGGCCTAGAAAGAGGCTGCAGTGCGAGTTGGGTCCCTGTTGATCTGATATGGATGACCTGTCCTGAGGGCAGCATGGCGGTTCAGTAGTTAGCACTGTTGCCTTGCAGCACTGGGGTCCTAGGTCCAAATCCAACCAAGGACAGCATTTGCATGGAGTTTGTATGTTCTCCCCATGTTTGCGTGGGTTCTCTGGTTTCCTCCCACACTCCAAAGACATATGGATAGGGAACTTAGATTGCAAGCTCTATTGGGGACAGTTGGATGCTAACATCTTAAGCGCTGCAGAATATTGCAGCAGTATAAGTGCGTAAAATAAATAATAGGTCATCAATAATATTTCCAGGGTAACCCCTTTAAAATGGGTTCTGCAATTTTTTTATTAACATGAACAACACAGTGTAGGGGAATGATACATTCCCCCCAAGTTCCCTCTAGCTGTGCATCCTGACAACTAGACCATCTAATTTGCCTCTGGCTGTGAAGGCTTTAGAGTTCCATCACAACCAGAGTACCACTGGATGCAGACAAATAGGTATTGTGATATCTGCCCTTGTATTTTTGTATTTTACACACTTATATAGCACTACTATATTCCACAGCGCTTTACAGACATTAGCATCAAGCTCAGACCTCCCAAGTGTCCCTCTTTTCGAGGGACAGTCCCTCTTCTTGACCCAAGTCCCTCTGTCCCTCTTTAAATGTCCCTTTTTTTGATCTGATGTATAGATTTGCATTTTTACATTCATTTTACATTTTCAACATTGACCCAGAAAGTGTTTCTCTGGTTCCTCTCTGTATATTTGAGCCCGTCTTGTAGATAATTTCATTATTTGATGCAGTTGGGATTTTAGACATTTCTGTATTCAGATTATTTTTGCGCTATTTCGTAAGAGAAAACTATTGTAGTGTATGCA
Organism: Rhinella marina; assembly: GCA_900303285.1. Classification (NCBI taxonomy): domain Eukaryota; kingdom Metazoa; phylum Chordata; class Amphibia; order Anura; family Bufonidae; genus Rhinella; species Rhinella marina. The sequence goes on from ONZH01002007.1 coordinate 115,244, forward strand.
TAAGCAGGAAACATTGATTTTTCACACAATGAACTATAAGTGTCCCTTTTTGAGCATCCAAAAAGTTGAGAGGTATGCAAGCTGTCCCCATTGGGGCTCACAATCTAGATTAAAAAGGTTGGCATCCATATGTCTGTTCCGCAAAAGGTAGAACATGCCCTATTCTTGGCCGCAAACAAAATGTGGGCCACAGACCCAATGTCTGCAAAGAAAACAAACACGATGCAACGTGGACATCATCCTTATTTTGCAGAACTGAGTTTTGTGGACTGCAAAATACATACAGTCATGTGCATGAGGCCTTAATCTTGTATACCCTGAGCTGAGTCATGTGCTTGCTGGTACACACAGGATGAACATCAGAAGAAAGAGAAAGAGGAAATAATAAAAACAGTCATATCGGCCCAAAGACAAAACGATAATATATTACTGTGCTCTGGGTACAGTGTTTTTTCATATAGCACTGGGGACCACGTACATGACTAGACATTCCCCGAGAATCTTATTTACAAAATAAAAAAAATCTGTGGAATTTCTGGGGAATTCTGACTTCCAAAAGTCCCAAGGATCTCAGGGATTTTGCAACTTTTTGGAACTTATTTGACAAAATATTGTGACTTTTTGTATTTCTACACCATTTACTGCAGTTTTGAAAATGGAGTGGATATAGTCACATATGTTAATTAGTTTCACTCCAGATTTAGCATTATTATTTTTTTTTTAAAAAAGTTGCAAAAAGTTGTAAATTCACTCTAGTAGGTGGGTGGTGAAGAAAAACTGGAGAAGCAGTTCTAGATGAAAGTGTTGTCTGAAGATGTACCAAATTTCACAAACAAAACAGCGTTTGATAAATTTGATGCAAAGTACACCAACATAGCTGTGTGCAGCCCGCATCACGGATCGCCGACCCATTCACTTCAATGGGTCAGCAATCACAGAGATGCGGAGCGGAGGCACGGATCGGAACACCATGGAAGCACTGTGGACCGTCGGATGTGGATCGCGGACCCCATTCAAGTGAATGGGTCCGCGATCTGAATGCGGCGCCCCACAGTCAGTGCCCTTGCATTGTGGACTGCAAATTGCGGTCCACAGCATGGGCACTGACAGCACACGTTCATGTGCATGAGCCCTTAGGCCTCATTCATATGATTGTATATTTGTTCTGTGTTTGATCTGCATTCTTGGCAGATTGCATTGGGACCCATTCACTTCTATAGGGCCACAAAAAATGCGGACAGCACATGGATGTCCATTTTGTGAACAAGAAAGGGCATTTTGACAGTTGCAGGTACCACATGGCAGATCCACTGTTTGCAGAGTAAAAAACAGATATGGCTGTGTGAATGTAGCCTTATCTTTATCTTGGGAGAAGCTTTCTTCTTTGCTCTTTGTTGCCCCCTGCTTAATAATGCAATTTTCAGGAGCTACAGAAACAATAGGGGAAAGGGAGCCACATGGTAACTAATGAAATATGTTACACATCTACATTATTATACTTAATTAGCCAACAGATTTATTTAAATTTCCAGCAGTCTGCAGTAAAGGTACTGCTGGGCGTTACCAATAGCAGGTGTATCTGACACTGTCCAATCTGTGCCACTGATGTCAGACCGTGCAGGGACACACCCCTAACTGGTAAAACCCATCTGTACCTTTACAGCAAGTTGCTGGCAATTCATTCTAGGAAGAAAAATAGAAGAACATAGAGCCATAAAAATAGATGCTCCAGAATTGTTATTACTTAACAGTAACTAAAACAGACTTGACAGGAGAGGTGGCAGGTCCTCTTTAAAGAAGGAATCAATACAAAACATAATAAAACAAACAACAAGGTAAATGGTGTGGTTGGGCTTATTTCATGAGCCCCTTCATATTCCTTCATATTAGAGGAAGAGATCATCGTTCTAAGGCCCCATACTTACAAACATATTTTTTGTCTGTTTCGCTGGCCCATAAAAAGATAGACGTGAAAAAAAATGGCAGCATGCATATGGCTAGTATCCACGTTTTCCCTAATGTCCTACCAACCACACAATAATGGGATATTTCAGCTCCTTTGTACTGGTAGGACAGGTGGAGTTTTAATGAATAAAATATTCAAATTAGCTCCTCCCCTTCCTATATAATTCCCTCAGAAACCCATTGTGGTTTTTTTTTTATAATAAACTTTTATTCGGATCAGGAGTTACAATGTACTAGAGGTATACATACATATTGACATTTTCTGTAACCACTTGTGTTTTTTTCTTCTGCCTAGCTCTTCCTTTATAGGGGTTCTTTTCTCCCTATTCCTGAGGCTTCTTTTGGTAGCCTTAGGTATTTACTTTTCCCTTTTTTCCTTACTGTTTACTGTACCGCATGGTGGTGGCTTGTCATCACTTCTGGTTTCAGGCGATGTCACTTCATAGACCTTTTGTGATTTTCTTTTATTTCTCTGCAGGTCTTGCCCTGCATTTTCTCCTCTGTTCTCCTCCTGCAGGTCACATCCCTTCTGGGGTGGGGCTTCTCGGCTCCTATCCCCTATTTAAAGGGTTTCTGTCATCAGATTTAACCCTTTTAAACCTGCTGACATTAGCGATGTACTAATGTCAGCAGACCCTAACTGTGGTATTTATGTTTATTGGGGACCCACTTACTGTGATAATCTTAAACTTTTGTTATATGTAAATGAGCCTCTAGGAGCAGGGAGGCATTGCCCCTGCCCCTATAGGCTCCGTTTTCCTACCTCCTTCCACGCCCCAAGGTCCTTGATTGACAGGGCCAGGCAGTGTTCGTGTCCTGCTGCCGGCCCTGTGTGCTGCACTGCGCATTTTCCAGGACTGGTCGGAGAAGACGAGCGCTGGCCCTGTCAATCAAGGACCTCGGGGCGTGGAAGGAGATAGGAAAACGGAGCCTCTAGGAGCGGCTCATTTACATATAACAAAAGTAAGATTATCACAGTAAGGGGGCCCCCAATAAACATAATAATACCACAGTTAGGGCTGCTGACATTAGCACATCCTAATGTCAGCAGGTTTAAAAGGGTTAAATCTGATGACAGAAACCCTTTAAAGGCTGTCAGTATGTTATAACTGCATCTTTGAGCGTTGTTGTCTTCCTACTATTGACTCCTCGTTGTTTTTTCCTTACCTGTTGTGAATGTACATAGTTTTGGTACATAGTTTCTGGTGTTACTCTGAGTCTTCAACATGATCTGGAGATAGAGAGATGGGAGGAAGAAAATCAACCTCCAATCGTAAACATTTCAGCTGCAGGGAGTGTGATATTCTTCTCCCTGACAGCTCCCAGTATAATATAAGTTGCCAGTGCAATCCTCAGGAGCTGTCAGAAGAACCCACGCTTCAGGACGCAGTAATCTGGGTCAAAGATTTTGTCCCAGTCTCAGTACAGTAGATGAAGGATTCCATCTCTGGTATGTCCCAATGCAAGGAGCGTCAACAGTTACCAAGATTAGTGATAGTTTCAGGCGAGGTATTTCAGATTCTTGATGAAGTCAGTTCTGAGAACTCAGAAGAGCCTGAAGTGGAGAAGGAAACCGGGAAGTTGTAGTTCCCTCTGAAAAAGATACAGAAATTACTAAAGCCCATAAAGTTCCGGGACCAGGATGTTGCCATGGGGAAGCTCTAGAGTTTAGAGTCTAGACACGTTTCTGGATAAATCAATGAAATACCCAGAAAAGGTTCCTTTCTTATCCATTTTTACATATCAAAAGATCATTTCTCCTGGAGCCTGATGCCTGAGATGGATATGGCTATTGCCAAATTGTCTCACCAGACTGTAGTCCCTTCAGAGGATGGCTCAAACCTCCAAAACCCCATGGACTGATGGGTAAATAGTGCCCTCAGGAACAGTTATGTCAGCTGCTCTGCCCAAGCTTCTGTTGCAATTGCCATCTAAGTTTCTTAGGAACATGCTGCTTCAAATTGCCATCGATAAAGGGGTGTCCAGGGACGATATCTTGGATAGCTTCAAACAAGCCACCTTGGCAACAACATTCTTATGTGATGCCTCTACCCAACAAGTGAAGGTTGCAGCTAAGGCTATGGGTCTTATTACAGCTGCAGGATGCTCACTGTAGTTAAAGCCTTGGTCAGCTGATAATACTGCAAAGTACAATCTGTGTAGCTTACCCTACAGGTAGGCTCTTTGGTTCTGAGCTTGATAGGCTCATAGAAGAGGAAATTTCTTCTCGTCGTTTTGGGGTAGGCAAGGTCCACCCAGCAGACGAAATTCACCCCAAAGATCCCGGCAGTCTGGTTTGTGGACTTGTAGAGGGACTGATGCCAGAAGATGAAGCATCAGTCATCAAAAGGGGGAATTATAATGAAAAGAAACCTGAATTCTGATGCCAGAGGTGCTTTGGATTCAGAAGACATTCCGAGGGGGAGGGGATCTCTCTTTTTTCCAGAAAGGTGGGTATCTGGAGTACAGGACTCTTGGGTCCTAAACGTTACTTTGTGTCTCTTCCCCAAAACAGATTTGTTTGGACCAGTCCCCTTCCATCCAGAAAGCAAATGTTTCTAGAAGGCTCCATAGTGGAGTTTCTATAGAAAGACCTGGAAGATGTTCCAGTGATAGAACAAGATCAATGGGTTTATTTCCCAGTCTTTTTGGTTCCCAAAGCCTCTGGGGACTGGATGGTAATAATAGACCTCAGGTTCCTGAATCATCACATCAGAAAAATCAATAATGAAAACAATAAGGTCTTTTACATCAGTTCTGAAACAAGGCGACTACATGGCCACTCTGGACTTGAAAGATGCTTACCTTCATATTCCAGTCATCAGATGACATATGAGGTTCCTGAGAGTGGCAGTTTTTCTTCAAGGAAGAATGAGACACCTGCAGTTCAGAGCCCTTCCCTTTGGGATATCATTGGCCCCTCACACCTTTACAAAGGTTGTGGCTTCTGTAGAAGCAGTCCTCAGGACCCAGGGCATAATCATCATTCCATATCTAGATGATCGGACGATAAAAGCTTCATCAGCAAAGTTCCTCAACAATCACCTTTGTTCACCTTTTTTTTTCTCCAGCATCTTGGCTGGATAATAAATTGTCAGATGTCCCCAGATGTTCCTTTCCTGTCCTCGACAGGTCTCGGAGGGTACTAGACCTTATGTCTGCCACAGTAGAAGCAGTACCTTGGGCTTTCTGGCACCTTCGACCCCTTCAACAGGAGGTCCTTTGCAAATGGAATTGCAATCAAAGGGGTGTTGGTCACTCGGATGTTGGATGAGTCAAAGGCAATTTTGAAGACTTCCTTCACTGCAGAACCTGATATCTCCAGGAGAACAGGTTTATTCAGATCTAAACTGTTTCAACCTGATAGCCTGGGGGTTGACCAGCCCTTATTACAATCTAGGGGCTTTCTGATGCTGTCTTGAATTTTTACAAGATGGACTTGATAAAGGCTTTAGAAGGAGATTTATTAAGACCAATGCTTTCTGCGCCTGTCTTGATATCCCCTGCGCTGCCGGAGGAATGCGCCTAATTTATGATGAGGTGCACGCCTCATGATAAATTAGGAGCATCCTCCTGCAGTCCATGAGAGAGACTGAGCAGTTTACTAATGTGACAAGTACAAGGAATAATAGTGCAGTGTGTACATGTGCTTAGCTATATATTATGGTTATTGTGTGAGATTAGGATACATGAGGTAATAGTGATTGTAACTGTTTGCAGTTCTATATATATATATGAGTAAAAATAGGAAATGGGGCGAGTGAAGAGAAAGGAGGAGGCTCTCTTCTTACCACTTCATTCTAGTGTTAATGGATAGCTCATCTTGCAGTTCTTCTCCATGCTGATGAGGGTTGAAGGACCTGTGATGATGCTCTGCCTTTACAAGATGTACAGGACCTGTGATGATGATGACGATGTCATCACAGGTCCTGGCAGATGCTCCTATCTAACCTGGGAACTGCACCTTTCTTTGTGCAGTTCCTTTACTAGATGTACAGGCTTTTTAGCTTTCTCCATTGATAGGGATGCTATACTGGAGCTGGACAGTAATGAGTGTAATTAGGGGGTGGAGCCTTTTGTTCACAGCAGCACCTTTTCCACAGGGGTCTCATAGCACCTATGTACATAGAGGGGGGGGGGGTTAATTTGAATACTATTAGTTTATTAAAAAATTCCATCTGTTATGCCAGTACTCAGGGGGCAGAAATACCCCATTATTATGCTGCTGTTAGGACTAGGGGAAACAAGATTAGCGTTAGAAATCAACGCTTGTGCACTACAAAACACATATGGTCATGTGCATGGGCCCTAAAAGTACCGTAACCTAATTTCTTTTTTACAATCACGTGGAATAACGGTTGCATTATTATGGTAGAACCATCCATCAACAAACTATAATGCGTAAATAAATAATACACATAATACACATAGGCTGAGTTCATAATTGTGAGCAAAACCAGTGGTAAGGTGTAATGGCAAGATTTGCACCTGTTTTGTGTTTTTCTCCCGAGCCCAGCTTTGGATCATTATAACCGATGGAAAAAACTGATCAAATAACTGGTGTGAACTTGCTCTTACTCACAAAATGTGTGTTGAGTCAAATGCATATATTTGCAGTGTTTTTTTTTCTCAAAAACTTCTTAAAGGGGTTATCCAGTAATGGATAATGATGACCATTGCTCAGATTGGCAGAGTTGCTGGAACTCAGATCTGCTGTTACAGGGAGCAGCCATCCTAACTGGAGCTCTGGTGACCGCAGCCGGCTTCTGGCAGCTCTCCAAGCACAGTGCCGTACATAGTACAGTGGCTGTGATTGGTATTGCACTTACTGACCTGCAACTAGGCCATGTGACTGGTGTACAGGGGCGGACTGGGAACTTAAAGAGGACCTTTCATGTGTTTGAGTTACTTTAGTTAAATACCTTTATTGTTGGGGTTCAGTTTTTCAAAATATCGCTACTGCGCCCTGCTCTGCCCCCCTGTATTTCTCCCGCTCAGTATGCTAATACTGAGCATCGGAACAGGGAGGAGGAGACGCCCAGGTTTCTCAATGGGCGTCTCCTTCTCCCTGGCTGTGCTGCGATCCAATCACATTGGAGAGCATCACAGCCAAGGAGTTTTTTTCTCCCTGGCTGTGGAGCTCTCCAATGTGATTGGATCGTGGCACAGCCAGGGAGAAGGAGATGCCCATTGAGAAACCCGGGCGTCTCTTCCTCCCTGTTCCGATGCTCAGTATTAGCATACTGAGCAGGAGAAATACAGGGGGGCAGATCGGGGCGCAGGAGCGATATTTTGAAAAACCAAACCCCGTGTCTGAAGCAGCGGGGTTGCCCTACCAATAAAGGTATTTAGCTAAAGTAACTCAAACACATGAAAGGTCCTCTTTAAAGTGGCATTGGATAAAATACTAAAAGTGGCCCTGTTTTGTAGTCAGATCCAAATGCATGGAAGACAGGGCCAGCAATACCATACTGTGGCACATTATACCACCCCAACAGAGACAAATACCACAGTCCATCACAAAATACTGCCACCAGCACAAAGACTTCCACTGGCTGGCTGTGAGGAGGGCTCAGGAAATTTCCACCAGGAAATTTCCCTGTAGGGTCTATGGCCAATCCTCCCCTGCTGGTGTACAGTGATGTCACATGGCCCAGGAAGGAGCCGCTACACTCACAGAGCGCCGGCCTCTTCTAACAGCTGATTGGCGGGGATCTCTGGTGTTGGACCTGATATTGATGATCTAACCTTAAGATAGGTAATCAATATTAATTAACGGACAACGCCTTTACATAAAAAAATGCATTTTTGTAAACAGCCTTGACTAAAAAATCTTCTAGCATTTTGTGCATATAGCTCCTTTGAAGACCTATGTATCTCCATGGTTGCAGACTACAAACAAACTGTGAAATTAGATGTGGTAATTGAGTGTTACTTTACTCCTGCTAACATACAAACAGTAGAACAGGAGACAAATAACTATAGTATCAGACTACATAGGGTTTGTTTGTAGTCTGTAACCATGGAGACACATAGGTCTGCATAGGAGCTGTATTAAAAAACAGTAGTACATTTTTAATAAAGACTGCTCCAGAGGTGCTTTATTTTAGGTGCATTACAGCAAAAATAAAAGTTTACACACCTTTTAAATACTGTGTTTACTGGATATAGAAAGTTTATGTTCCTGCACTAGGGGTAGACACATACATTAATAGTGAGTGCAGAGGTACCATTAGTGCCACCTTATTGACATCTCAACCATATAGGGGGACATCAGTATTACAAATGAAACATGAGGGTAGGGGATTCATGGTACACATTTTTAGTTATGACCCAGGATCTTCAAGTTAATTATCTGGAAGCACTCCATTGGACAGATATGTCTACTGGGAGGGCTCCTAACAGCACTGTGCCCCCAACTGGCAATTCAATTTCTTAAAGGGGTTGTCTGAGTTAGGCTACTTTCACATCTGCGCTTTCCCTTTCCGCTATTGAGATCCGGGATGTGGTGCGGAGCAAGACGGATTTTCTCAGACACAATAGAAAACGGATCCGTTCCCCATTGACTTTCAATTGTGTTCATGATGGATCCGTCATGGCTGTTTTAGAGATAATACAACCGGATCCATTCATAACGGATACAGACGGTTGTATTATTATGACCGACGGTGTGAAAGTAGCCTTAATTAGAAAATGTATCAATGCCCCCAAATGCTGATAAAAAAAAATTACATAGCCACCACTTTCTCTGACACTCTGCGCCATTTTTTTTCCTTTCTCTGTTTACAGACTGCAGCGGTGAAGTGCAGTTATATGGCACATGATGACTGCAGTCAGTCACTCTCCTATGCGTTACAACATTGAGGATAGTGATTGACTACAGTAGTCACGTGCCATAAACCTGCAAGTCACCACTGCCAGGGGTGGACTGGGAACTTAAAATGGCCCTGGTAAAAAACTAAAAGTAGTTCCATGTTGTAGGCGGGTCCAAACTGTAAGAAGGTGGGGCAATACAAGTAGGCAGGGACAACAGAAGTAGGTGGGTTAGCAATACCATAAAATACCAGCCCAGCAGAACCAAATACCACAGTGCAGCACAAAATACTGCTACCCCCGCCTCAGTATTCAACTGTATCACTGGTCAGGTGCATAAGTACTTGATGCTACTAGCATTAATGAATGCTGAGAACATCAGATCACTAAGTACCAGTACCAGTATGCAGTCTGTATACAAAAAGCAGGAGAAGGACAGCACCGGTGGTGTAGAGAACAGTGCTGGAGAAAGAGGCGAGCATGAACCTGTAATCTTTTTTTACAGCTTTTGAAGGCACTAGTGAATTTTGGAATTATCACAACCCCTTTAACCTGTACATAGTTCAGCTAATAAAGGGTCTTCAACAGTAGAGAAGGCTATGAATTTAGCAGTGATCAAAAGAAAAGTCAGAGGATGGGACTGTTTTTGGAAGAGGCACCAGACTGACTCTCTGTCCAGGTTTTCTTGTGAATTTCGCAAACCCATTAGAGGTCTCATCTTTCAGAATATGCCCCTTAGGTGGAACAGGTATAGGATGGTCAGTATCCTGATGTAGCATAATACTTCCTACAGATCCTCCCCCTTCACCCGTTTGTAGTCCAATTAGGATGTCCTTCCAGGTGTTAGCAGGGAGGTTAGCAGCAGCTTCCAAGTTGGCATGGTCAGTAGTAACATGATCCTCCGGTGGGCATGGGCCAGTAAGCTTTCCCAATTTCCTTTTCTGTACTGTCCCTTTGTTAGACTCAACTGTTGATTTAATTTTGACCTTGGTAGGGGGAAGTGGCCTGCTTTTCATGGATGACTTGTATGATGTTTGAGGATGGGACATCATTTTCGGCAAAATGTTCTGCACTTCTCTGTAGGGGAACGAAAGATAATATATGAGAGTATGTGAAAATATGTTCAAAAGAATCTTGTGATTGCTAGAATTCCTCCGTAATATGGAGTTAGCTATAGCCACTTGTCCAATTTAATAATAATTGTCATGGTCTCATTTTCTCCTCCTTGTTTGCTAATACGTTGTTTCCTTGAAGGAGAAAGAACTACATCTCTATCTCCGCAGGAGTTCTGACGAAATCAGGCGGCGGCAGAGTGACTTATTACGGTCTGTCCTACTGTGTGAGTTGTTGAGAGGCTATGCTGCAAGCCCCTGAGGAGCCAGACTGGAGGATGGTGGTAGTGGCTCTAAATGCAAAAGTCTATCACAGAGGCACTCCTCAATTTAAAAGTTCATTTGACATTTAACAAATAGATGTGAATGTCATTGGATAAGTTTAGCAAATAGACCAAATATAGCAGATGAAATATTACTCAGCATCAGTATAAAGTTATATGGTACATACATATATATACATACACGTAATGGACTTTGGTGGCAGCTGTGGTATACAGAATGTCTGTTCCATTAAGAGGAGCTTGTCTACAGGTAGCCACATCTGGCAGGAAAATCTCTTCCCTCTCATGTCTCAGATGGTCTATTTTTTCCCTTTTCTGGCCACTCCCTCTGTAATCACCACTGTTTTGGGGAGCAGGAGAACATGCCTCCATTCTCTTGCTCTTGTGCTGCACAAAGTTACCTTGAGGAAAAAATTAATTATTAGAAAAAAGATGATTATTCTTAAGAAGAAACCAGAAATTTATGTAAATGGACGCTCCAGATGGAACTGATACATTGTGATATAACTTGCACAGAGCTTGAAAGCACAAAGCTTGACACATGGATTCTCAATTTAACATTTTTTAATCTTTTTGTGGTACGCTCACCCCATGCCCTGCAATAACCACCAATATATCATAATAAATCAGTTTTGACAGGGTGTTCCTTTAAATGGATTTTCTGGTTTGAGGCAAATTACAGTTTTATGATTGTTTAATAAAAACTTTCTTAAACTGGGGGAATTTACTAAGGCCTTGTTCACATCTCCGTCAAGCATATCCAGCAGGCTGTTCGGAGGGGGTACCAGGAGCTGGATCCCCAACAGATACTGATGACCTATCCTGAGGATAGGCCATCAATACACAAATCTCGGAAAACATCTGATAAAAAGTTCTGCAACTTTAACCTATGCTTTACTTTTCAATACCTAATCATTTTAAGATCTCATTTTCTGCAAATATTTTATTTGAATGAAATGAATACTTGATAGTTGTCTGAGTACCATCTGCAACTATGATACACTGGAAAGTTCGGACCTTCTCAACTGAGACCAGAATCCCTCCTATGTTCTCTCTCACTGACTTTGAAACGATCTATAGCAGGCCTTGATTCTCCCCTTCAATAATGCTAATGGCCCCAAAGTTTTCCTGAGACCCTCTGTAACATACCACTGTATGTAGATTTCGTCATTATCTATTGAATATTTATGTTAGACCCAGGAACGTAGCTAAAGGCTCATGGGCCCTGCTGCAAGAGTCCATCTTGGGCCGCCCTTTCCTCAGTGATTTGTGTGTCTTCTTATGTGGCACAAGGGTCTTTGGGCCTCCTCAGGCTCCTGGGCCCGGTAGCGACTGCTACCTCTGCACCCCCTATAGCTACGCCTCTGGTTAGACCAATGCTTCTTCTCAAAGAATCTCCCTGCATGTGTTTCTACATGAAACCTCTCCAAGCTTAGTAATTTCTGTAGTTCTTTCAACTATATGAAAAGAGAGTCCAGCTCACCTGTTAGCAGCTTATGAAGAGCTGCCTGGATACAGCAAACCTAATGCCAAAAACAGTGAAGAATCCAGATTCCTTAAAACTTGGGAAAAGGTATTTTGTCAGATAAGCAGCGTAACATCAATAGACGTCACAAAGCCCTCCTACATGTCTGGGCGGCGGCAACAAGGAAAAGCATATTACATAAATGGCTTGATCTCGAGACCCCATCTATTCCTTTCATCCAATCTAAAATTACTCACTTATTTAACATGGATTGGATTCACACTTTATCCGACAAAGACAAGCTGACAAAGCGTTTTTTTGAAAAATGGTCCCTATTCATGCACACCTTATCCGACTTGGTAAAAGTTAAACTGAAATCACATTTTGATCAAACCATGTGGTACCTATATGAGGAATTACACGGACGCACCCCTTTACAGTTTTCCTCAAGTACGTGAAGATCCTCAGGAAATTTCATTGTCTTTTTAGAATTGGTTATACAGGACAGGGAGGGAGGGTTGGGTTATAAGGGTAAGATAGGTTCACGACAGATTGTTGTTAATACTGTAAAGTTGTCATTACTCATTGCTTTGATATTTATTCAATGCATACCTTTCCTATGACAGTTTCTTAACGCATTGTTTATATGTGATAATACTTTTGTGAAAACTAATAAAAAGAAATGAAAAAAAAAAAAACTTGGGAAAAGGATATATGTACAGCAAAGACAAGCAGCGTCACTGACTGATAGGCTGATGTTACTATTACTGTTTGTCTTTGTTGTATGGGTTTTATCCTTTTTTCTCAGTAAAATTCCCAAGTTTGTAGGAAGCTGGATTCTTCACCGTTTTTTGTTATTTCTATCAGAGTGGTCGGCTTCAGCCAATTTTGAAAGATTTGAAAGATACATTTATCGGGGAGGGGAGATGTTCCTGCATTTCATATCTATTAATCACCTGGAAAGACGGAACGGAAAAGGAGAACTAGGGGGTCCAAATGTAGGGTGAAAGCCCATAAAGAGGCTATATATAACAGCAGAGCACAGCACAAGCGCTGTGTTCTCTTCAAACAGCTGATCGGCGAGGGTGTCAGAAGTCAGACCCCGGCCGATCTGATATTGATGACCTAGCCTGAGAATAGGTCATCAATATAGGTAACCGGGCAACCCCTTTAATGTAGGGAAAATCAATTTGTGCACTACGTATCTACAGTTGTCCTTCTTCAACTGTAAATGGCAGAAAAGAATGCGCACTCCACAAAGAACGAAAAATTATAGGAGAAGCCTAATTGTACAGTAGTATAATACAAGAGCTGTAGGCATTTTATCCATGGTTAGGAGATCTGTTGTTGCTCTCTTACCAGACTGATTTTGAACCTGCAGTAGAGCAGTAGGCACCGTAGGTGGAGCAGACTCAGTTGCTCTCACCGGAGGAGGCAGCAGAGGACCCTTGGTGTTCTTTTCCAAAAGAAGCTCTCCAGGGCAGAATTTCTTAGAACTAAAAAAAAATGAAAATATAAAATTCTAATAGTTTTTTTCTATGTAGCAGCAAATTGCGGAAAATGTGTCACTTACTATGAGAGCGGTGGTGGGTGGTATATAGGAGATGGGAATGAAGTAATCACTAAAAATAAAAGAAACAAATTTAAGATTATAGAAAAGTGTAATGTAATAGGACTGCTGAAAGGTTGTATAGTTAGATATAGGAATACCAATAATATTACTAATAGAATGTGTTTATATAAAATGTACTGTTTAGAAGATTTGCCTATTTGTATATCCATTGTCCCACACACATCAGTCAGGCCGTTGCCCCTGGTTACGACCACCTCGGCCATGTAGTAGAGGTGACCGGCTTGGTCCTTTTCAAACCCGCTCTGAGGTAACTGCTGTATTGTGAACACACAGTACATGAGCATGCACAGACACATCTTAGGGTACTTTTGCATCTGCGTTTTGGACGCTACCAGTCCAAAATGCAATGGCCAGGATCCGTCCAAAACGCAGACTTTATAAACGGATCCTGCTCTATAGAGATGAATTGATCAGGATCCGTTTCTCTGTGTTTTGGAAGCGCAGACAAAAATGCTACAACCCTAAGATGTGTCTCCGCATGCTCATGCAATGTGCAATCACAATACAGCAGTTACCTCAGAGCGGGTTCGAACAAGAGCAAGCCGGCCACCACTACTACATGGCAGCGGTGGTCGTAACTAGGGGCAACGGCCTGACTGATGTGTGTGGGACGATGGAAATACAAATAGGAAAATCTTCTAAACGGTACATTTTATATAAATACATTGTATTAGTAATAATATTGGTATGGCTATATCTAACTATACAAACTACATTTGTGAGATGGGAATACCCCTTTAAGCCTGCAGCATGTTCATGAGGAAATGCTGCATATTTTCACAGTGGATTTCACTCTTTGTAATGCAAAGGATCATATCAGTTTAAAATTCCTATGCAAGTTTTGGTGCATCCTTGGCAGTAGAACTCTGCTACATCTGGGAATGTATGATCAGGAAATGAAGTTTTATATTGTAAACAAACATCACTTGTGAGCTTTACTATACAGATTGGAACATCATGGACTGAGTCATCTCATAACCAACAGAGAATTGTTCAGCAGGGCGTAAATTGACCCCAACCTCAGATTGTCTGTAGGTGACTCAGCTTTTACAGTAAAATGACCTATAGATTATGCCACCCAATATGACTGGCATGTGAATACACTACATAGCTTCTTCACCAAAATGCTATTTGGGGATCCAACAATGTGTACTCTCGCTGGAAGTCTGTGAGAAAAACGATAAAGCTTTGTGTATTCACCTGCACTATATAGATTACATCATAATGCCATTTAATGAGCTACTTGTGCCACCCACCTGAATTGTGAGTTCTGTCTCCAGACCCATGCTCACATGTGTCGTTGGCAGTATTAGGTCTGAAGGAGTTGCTGGTGTCTGGACTGATGTAGTAGCAGCATGGCTCTAGAATACTGTTGAATGGGCATCGCTGAGAAAGCAGATTTTTGAATAATGGGAGTGGCTTCTTCCAGTTAATATCTGGCAAAATAAAAAAAACTTTTTAGGCAACATCTTAAAATATCTGGCAGCTATGCAGAGGCGATTCTAATTGCTGAGTAGCTACGAGCTGAGTAGCTGCAGGAGCTTCTGTGCCTTTGTAGACCAAGAAAACCCTGCACTCTATATCAGGAGGCTGCATTTACCCTCTAACTGGGGCAGCTCCGGTTCCAGGGAGAAGTAAGCAATAAAAAAAATGGTGAAATTTTAAAATGTCCCTCAATGGTCTTGTATGACCTTATGGGGAGGGGTAGTGTAAAATAAAATAAATGAGCAAATGTTAAATAAATTAAAAATAAAAGGCCTGAAGCCACTGCTAGCCCCAACTTCTAGCCTCTACCCTGATGAGCTAAAGCTACATATCTCCCATATATCGACTAAATCACAAAAATAGCCACTACATGCACGGCTTAATGAAATTTGAGTGACAAGCCCTGTGGGAGCTGTGATGGGGGCCATGCAGGTTGATGAGCAGATTCTTCAGAAAAAAGTTATAATTAGGAAATGGCTGAATTTATCAATGTACATTCAATTGGCCAAAAAAAAATGCACCAAGAAGCAGTTGTTAGAATGGAATGAAATTTCTATGTGTGAATGTAATGATTATATATGTAAATGATTACAATATTAGACTGAAAAGATATATATGGGGGAAACTGTAATTGAAAGGAGGCACCAGGACCCTATTGGGCTGCCTCTAGTCTGCATACAAGATGAGATACAGTGGGCATGGAGGCATACGGATTCAGTATGGTATACTGCAGCACATTTACCCACAGATGTTGCAGCCCGTCCTGTAGATCCTACACATTCATAGGTAGTGAAGATGGTGTCCAAGCTGGCCCTATAAATGCTCGATTGGCGATAAATTTGGTAACCGGGCAACTCACGGAAGTGTTGTAATCTGAAGGAGATATTCGTGGGAAACCCTTGCTGTGTGGGTGAACGTTATTCTGATCAAAAAAGCCAGTTGGAGGCCCTGTCATGAGAGGAATACATGTGGCTGCACATATCTCTGGGCTGTTAGTGTCATATTATTACTAGGGGTGACCCAGATCATTACACCAGCGGTTGGGGTAGTACAGTGTTTCCCCGAAAATAAGACAGGGTCTTATTTCTTTTTTTTCTCCGGTAAAAGGGTTAGGGCTTATTATTGGGGTAGGTCTTATTTTTGCCCCCACTGAACATATATGTCATTTTTGGCCAGTCTAAATTTATACCGGTATGTCATTTTTTTTGCCCCTGTGCACACACAGACAAAAAACATGCTTACCCACACTCCGCTCCGGACTTCTTCTTCTCTCCCAATCCTGTCATCCGGCGTGTGCTGTGTCATCCCGTCAACCAGCGTGATCCCGTGAGACCCGGCGCTGAGGTCATGTCTCGCGGGATCATCACAGGGGAGACGTCTTCCCGGATAGGGTATGGTATACGTGTGTGTATAGGTAACTATAGTACGCAGCATTGCGCAGGTAGCGTCACCAGCAGAGAGGCCCTGACTGGCCATTAAAATCACTTGCAGGGCTCCGCCCCCACCCCCCGCCGGGCTTGGATCATAACCCTATTTACCTAGGGCTTATTTTTGGAGTAGGGCTTATATTTTAAGCCAACTCCAAAGACAGGGCAAAATAGCACTAGGGCTTATTATCTGGATAGGTCTTATTTTCGGAGAAATAGGGTATGTCGCTCCACAGCAAAGGCAGGATTGAAGTGCTCACCATGAAGCCTCCATACTCAAACCGGACTGTGTAGCAGTCCAGCTTTCTCATTTATGACACCACTACAAACAAAGGGAACATAATGAGTGCTGTGACACACCCTGTTCCAGTGATTGGCCAAAGGCTCGAGTGGAGGATAGGTGATAAGTTGTCCCCATGGGACAACTGGTTTAATGACTTAATAAGGACTCCTTCAAACATGAATTTGCTTTCTTTTTTTTTTTAAAGGAATTTTCTCACTTCAGCAAACAGCATTCATCATGTAGAGAAAGTTACTACAAGCCACTTACTAATGTATTGTGATTGTCCATATTGCCTCCTTCTCTGGCTGGATTCATTTTTCTATCACATTATACACTGCTCGTTTCCATGGTTACAACCACCCTGTAATCCACCCAGCGATGGCCATACTTGCACAATATAGGAAAAAGCACTAGCCTGTGTGTGCTCCCATGGTCCCTGCCACCAGAGAGGCTGACGCTTTTTCCTATAGTGTGCAAGCACGACCACCACTGCTGGATTGCAGGGTGGTTGTAACCATGGAAACGAGCAGCATATAATGTGATTGAAAAATGAATCCAGCCAGCAAAGGAAGCAATATGGACAATCACAATACATTAGTAAGTTACTTGTATTAACTTAATCTACATAATAAGTGCCATTGGCTGAAGTGAGAGAACCTCTAATGCTAAAAATTATATTTAATGCTAAAAAGAAGCTGGTAAAAATCTGTGCTCTTTTTTATGTCATGTGCATTTTCTTTGCCTTTTTTAGTGAAATTTCACTACATCACATGTTGTTGTTTTTTTAAGGCTTTTTTTTCTCTATAGAGAAGGCTATGGAAAAAAGCCCTGAGAAAACACTATTACTTACAACATGCTGCCTCTTTTAAAGAATACAAAAATTGCACCCTAATTGAAAACAACACTAGCAAAAAAAGCATGTGTCCTACGTTTTGAAATTCCCATAGCCTTTCAGCTAACATCTGGCACTTTTCCTGCAAAAAACCCACATAATACACATGTAAAAAACAATGAGTCAAAAAACACCATAAAAAAACTATGTTTGAATCCAACCTAAGATTAACAGCCAATTTACAGAAGGCACCACTGTGTCCTAAACTGACGTAAAGGGGTTGGACCATGTTGCACTTTGGTGGCATATCGCTAGGATATGCCACCAATGTCCTATAGGTGTGGGTCCCACCTCTGGAACCTGCACCTATTTCTAGAATGGGGCCTCCAAAGTGAACGAAGGCGCACCGTGCAAGTGCAGCCACCCTCCATTCACTTTAATGGGAGTTCCAGAAATAGCAGAGAGCGCTTGTTCAGCTCATTTCAGAACTTCCATCGAAGTGAATGGAGGGCACTTTGTGCAAGCATGGTGCACTCTTATTCCCTTTGGGTGCCCTGTTCTAGAGATAGGACCTGCACCTATCGGACATTGGTGGCTTATCCTAGAGATATGCCACCAAAGTGCGAGATGGGCCAACCCCTTTAAATAAAGACACATTATTATAACGGATCTATCAACAGCAACTTGTTGACTGTTTCTGAATAGCAACAGAATTCTTTATACACAGAGTAAAACAAACTGAAAAAAAAGTATGGGGGAGATTTATTAAAACTGGTGCAAAGGCAAAATGGCTTTGATGCCCATAGCTACCAATCAGATTTTCCAAAAAGATATTAAAGTTGGAATCTGATTGGTTGCTATGGCAACTAAACCAGTTTTTCATTACACCATTCTTGATGAATCTCCCCCAGTATGTTTGTAGTATAAGTTAAAGGGAGTCTTTCACCTGTTTTTCACTTACATAACCAACAGCAGTGCCTGACAGAAGATTGCAGACACATCCCAGACATACCTGTGTGCACTGTGTGTCTGTATTACATGTCAGGAAAAGCATTTTTATTCTGCAGGAAAACAGCTCCCAAGTGCCCGGCTGAAAGTGAAACTAAAAACAGCTTTCTAACAGCTATATCTTCTGATATACTGGATGTAATACTGTAAATTTGGTATCATTTGAAAGCTTGACATGTCAGCTATCTGCTACCACTCCCAAGATATGAGCAGCTACAGCATCCCTCCCCTCTTCAGTCTGGTTTGCAGCAGCAGCAGAGCTGGGCACTCGGGAACTGTTTTCCTGCAGAATAAAAGTGCTTTTCCTGGACATGGAATACGGACACATAGTGCACATAGGTATGTGTGGGATGTGTATGTAATCTTCTGTGGGTCAGTGCTCTTAGTTATATTAGTGAAAAAAGGTGAAAGACTCCCTTTAACTTATAATACAAACATACTGGGGAGATTCATCAAGAATGGTGTAATGAAAAACTGGCTTAGTTGCCATAGCAACCAATCAGATTCCAACTATAATATCTTTTTGGAAAATCTGATTGGTTGCTATGGGCAACAAAACCAGTTTTCCTTTGCACCAGTTTTGATAAATCTCCTCCACTGAGAAGTAAATTTGCGTAGTGCATTCTGTATTTTTACTCACTATTGAAGGTGCTCGTAATGTCCATGACATCCTGGTTCCTGGTGTAAGGGTGAGACTAGATATAAAATAATGAACAACAGAAAAATACAGATCAATTTTACACTAAAATACAACAAAATAATAAACTTCCCCCAGACTTGTACTGAAGACAACACCAATAACCACTGTCAGCATGATCACTGCCGGTCTCCAGGAAGACTGAATAGCTGATTTTGCCAGGGAGAGGTCTCCTCACTATGCTTAAAGAAGAACTCCCGCAAAATTTTTTATTCTCTGACCTGTTAGAAAGGTGCATGATATAATCTGTAGTGAATGTCATCTTGTTATCAGAGAATGTAATTGTGAGTAATAACCTTTTTTCTTATTGTAGCTGGGTCATGTGACCAACTCCCTGACCTCCAACTGACCCAGGACATGAAGCCAGTCACTGCTCTATTCATTCCTATGAGACTGAAAGTGAGGCTCCCATAGGAATGCATAGAGAATTAGACTTCCTGTCCACACATAAGTCAGTGTGTGAGTTGGTGGGTCTAATTCCTAGTCACATGACACAGATAAGAAACTTCAGGATTATATAAGTCAAAAATACAGACACTGGTAAGAAAATGACATTCACTACAGATTACATCATGTACATTTCTAGCAGGTCATGGAATAATTTTTTTTGCAGGAGTTCTTCTTTAATAGGGCACATGGACAGGGGGTGTCTTCATAAGACAACCCCTTTAAACCTTACATCTGGAATCATGATCCCTACGTTTGGGGCTTATTAACGGGGTTGGTTTGTAGTCTGTAAACATGGAAACACATAGGTCTGCTTAGGAGCCGCAGACATAAAACGGATGGATACTATGTAGGGAAATGGCTTCCTTTTTTATGTCAACATGCACTGGAGAAGTATAATTTTAACCTTTTAAATCCTGACCCCCTCACATAGACTCTTCATGGTCTGTGGACTCACCTTGGTTGTAATGACTTCTCCTTTGGCATTGAACACGAGGTAGATCATGGAGACCTGTCACACAGGCATGGAATTAGAACGTGATCCAAACAGCTCTATGTCTGGTTCCTTTATAGGACAGTCAGTAATATCTACTGTACATTATATGGGCTTATACACAATGTATAAAATATGCCCCATTTCAATAGCACAGTACACCAAAGGTAGAAGAATTGGTACTGTGCTGCCTTCTAGTGTCCACAGTCAGAACTGCTTGTTTAGTAAACCTGTTTTGTGTTTTCTCATAAAGGGAGGATTAGGGGCAGTTTTAATGGAAGGTAAACTGGGCATTTGCTCGGGCATATGGGGGGGCATTTCCAGCCTCGGATAACCCCTTTAAGTATTATATGGTGGTATTATTTTGACACTGGATGGAAGTATTATTTAGAAGTAATATGGAGCTGTTATTAAGGTAGTATATAGTAGCATGATTTAGGGATTGTATGGTTGAATATTAAATGTCATTTTTTGGCCAATGAGTGACGGTTATGTGTTAGCAATATATGGCAGTGTTATTCTAGCACTATATGGTGGTATTGTATGGATACTGTGTGGATGTATTATTTAGGGAATTGTATGGCAGTATTGTTTTATATATGCAGCTTTGCAATTCTGAGAAAACTGTACAGATGTTGAAAAGCAGAGCTTGC
Source organism: Rhinella marina (assembly GCA_900303285.1). Taxonomy (NCBI): domain Eukaryota; kingdom Metazoa; phylum Chordata; class Amphibia; order Anura; family Bufonidae; genus Rhinella; species Rhinella marina. The sequence continues at coordinate 135,841 of ONZH01002007.1, forward strand.
TGCTCAGTTCCCCAATTGTTCTGCCTACACTGTGACTTGGCAGCTGCACCCAGTGTCTACTTCTCTGAATATTATATCCCAGAACAAATAGGATTCATCATGACCGTCCTGTATTCCGGGCATGTAACACCACATACTGTAGATGCCACATAGATCAGAACAAATCAATCATCGCTCACTCTTTCCAAATAAAGTTACCCAGTGCTCTCTCCATGTCCCAAGATGGTGGCTTTCAAGATGGTGGATGGAAAGTGTAACTGATAATATTCCAGGTACTATGTATTGGTATTGACAAGATCCGTAAGCCTCTTACAGAATACATACCTTTGTAGCACTTATGTCTTGGAAGAGTGGTGTCCTCTGCTGCTTGGGCATCCTGTTTTTCTTGGACGCTTTGTTAAGGTTGTGCAGCCTCCTGACAGAGCTGAATTCTGACTGAGAAGATAAAGGTTTGTAAATCATCTGCATAAACCAATATCATGTCCCCTGCAGCCGCCAGAATTTAGTTTTGTAGCTGCTGGAGAGTCATAGGATGGGGAACAGTTTTTAAGTAGAAGGCTCACCTTTTGTTAGCTTGTGCCTTCTTTTGGTGACACTTCCATATGGCCTACTGCCATACAGCTTATATACAGCTAGTACAACCATACTATACAGTGCAAAATTAAAGGGGTTTTACATAATTAATATAAAAAAATAAAAATCACAAAAATCTAGCACATAATAACCTCTTTCTAACAAAACTAACACCAGCCCTGTAAATCACATAGATCCAGATATCTCCACATTCATTGCTGCAATTGTTCTGCTACATTAATTTCAAGCTGTCAGTTTAGGGGGAATTTCCTTTCTCAGGAGTGTGTCCTGTCTGCTGCAGCTAGTGTCAGTTGAATTAGAACTGAGCATGTGCTTCCATCTCAGTGAGCAGGACAAAGAAATTAGTAAAAGAGCAAACAGCAGGTGGCGCTTTACAGATAGATTTCATTGAATAACTCCGTAGCTATAATACATTTTTAATTATATGCAATTACAAAAATATTCAGAATCAAGTTCTGAGGAGGGCTCGGACAGGGTGCCCTGGGCATTGGCCCGTCAAGAAAATTCCTTGTGGGGACAACGGCCAATCCTCCCCTGGTGACCATTTAGGCTGTAAATGCTGAGTGATAACCCCTGTGGGAGCTTTAATGACAAACATATTGGTCATAACTAAGCTTTCCCAGAAATCAATAACTAAGAAACGGCGGACTAAAATTTTTAACAGGAGAAGAAGACTCAATATTTAGCGAAGAGTTTGTGGTTTGAGGCACTGAGAAGCGTTAGCTGTGTCCCGTTGTCAGGCAGTAACAGGTGATTAGAACACCCGCAGGCTTTGATGAGGTGTTTATCGCATCCGTAAAATGACAGCAATTATCCATATATAGAGAGCAGAGGACCTATCATATAACAAGCGGTTGTGGCGCCTTCAAGGAGGCGGGATGGATAAACAGTAGAACAATGGTTACTGAGCATTTCCTTCTACAAATAAAAAAAAAGTCCTAGAGTTGTATTATTCTGCCAAGTTTTGAAAGGCTTTCTTTAACCATTTCTTAGTTATATCTCTTTCTGGGAAAAACAGATTTTTTTAAATAATGAGGTGAACTCATTGGGGGTCATTTAATATATGCTGTCCTCATCACTGAGGAGTGGCGGGGGTATGGCAAAAACCAGGTCAGGCCATAAGCCCCAGCAAATTCACAAACATTGTAAAATTCTACTCCAGTCAGGGGCTGCAGTAGATTTCACTCTAGACGCACAGACTGCTGGAGGATCTGCCTAATTTATGATGAGGCCTGCACCTTGTCATAAAATTAGGCGCATCCTGCAGCAGCACAGGGGGTATCAAAGACCCCCGATATTTTTCTGATAGAGAGTTCTAAATCCCCTGCTTAGATATAAAGTTACATACTCTGTTTACCTGCGGCCACCACAAGAGGGAGCTCAGGATCTTACTGCATACTGTTTATACAATAACAGTCTCTAAAAAGATATATTAAGATATTAATCAGCACTTAAGTTTGGGCCTAATTGTAATTTAGCAAGATGCATATTTTATTTTATTTTCCAGATGATTTGAAATATTCTTGTTTGGATTCAAAGGCTGAAAACGTTCTAATCTAGTCCTGCTCATGCAACTGAAGGTTTGTTATAATGTATCAGTGTAGACAGTCCTGACCATAGCAGCATCAGCAGCATAACTCCTCCTCCTGTCCTAGACGCCAGGCTAATTGGTCTTACCTATGCTGATATTTTGTAGCAAACCCTCAGTTGTGTGAGAATGACTACACCCGGTTTTCAGTATAAGCATTGACATTCCCTGACAGCAAGCAGAGACCTGATAAATAATTAGGAATTTGTTGGAGACTGAACACCATGTCAATTCAAAGACAAAATCAAAAGGTGTGTCTTACCAGCTCAGATTTTACCTTCCCGCAGGACTAGTGTGCAGTTGAATAAAAATAAAAAAAATTAGGACAAGCAAGAAAAAAAATATCAGCGTTAAAGGGGCCATGTGATGGGAAATTTAAAGGTTCCCAAGCAACCTAAATGCCCTTTCATGTTTAGAGGATGAAAAATAAGCTGTCCACATATGACCCTTTGCTTATGTGACTGCTTTCAGTAGTTATATGACAAAGGTCAGTGTCATCTTTCTTCCCAAAAAGTCTAGGTGATAGAGCCTATTACATGCAAGCACACAAATGGCACACTGTGGATGAACTGATGGTTATTGGCTATTATTTGCTAGGACACTGTATTAAACTGTAATAAAAGGGACTCAGTTCCGACTTGAGCTTCATAACATCCACCAAGAATAAGCCTAACCAAAATCAGCACAACAGCTATTATATTAGATCTGCAGTAACGTTGAACACTACTGAATGCGGATGTTATTGGAAATTGCAAATGAAAAAGTCACCGTGAATTTCAATCTGCAGGCAGCATGTTATAGAGCAGGAGGAGCTGAGCAGACTGAGAAGAGTCAATCAATTTGTAATTTATACATTTAAATCTCTGCTCTTTCTGAGCTCTATTGTATACAGGGGCCATGTTATCGGTACAGACAGCTATTTTTGTATACACACTTACACAGAGAATGCTATCAATCAGTGATAACACCTCCCGTGGACAACAGAGGTAAAACAGTAAACGAGGTGTTGTGAGGGGTATCCATCTCTGCAGGTTCTATACAAAGATTGGTGACAACCACCGGGGACACTCTAATAGGGGCTACAACTGGTTGTCACCCAGCACAAGAGATGTTTCTTCTAGTCACCAAATGACTTGCTCAACAGTCACAGCACACACAAAACCTAATATCTCAAACACAACTTTAGAGACCTTTAAAAGAGATTTTTGTAAATTTCTCAGAGTCTAAACAAGAAGGATATGCAAAAGCAAAGAATGCTCTCATTAACGCTAAACCTTAATATTCTGCCTCATAAGATGTCTGGTAGTGTATTTGAAAGAAGCTACAGATGTTAAAGGACTATTCCTGCCATGACATGTATCTCCTGCATCTTGTAAAGGACCTGGGTTCCTTGAATTTAAGTCACAGCTGGGCCACATAGCCGGTTCCTGGGCACTGTTTCCTTGTCTCATGATCCCACACACAGGCAGGCCTTTGTACAACAGCTAGTGTACATCTGTTCTACAGGCACCATGAACTGAACTATTATAGAGAAACTATGACTGGAAATATTATAGGGGCACTATGATTGAAACTATTATAGGCGCACTGTGGCTGGAATCATTATAGAGGCTTTGTTGCTGGAACTATTATAGGAGCACTGTGGCTAGGATTATTACAGAGGTGTTGTGGCTGGAATTACTATGGAGCACTATGAATGGAACTATTATAGAGGAAATATGTCTGGAATTATTAAAGGGGCACTGTAACTGGCAATATTCTTGGGTCACTGTGGCCGCCACCATTCTTAGTGTACTGAGACTGTATTTATTATAGGGGCACTATGGATGGCACTGTTCTTGGGGAACTATGCCCAGAACTGTTTTGGGGTACTGTGGCTGGTACTATTCTTGAGACACTGTGGCTGGCAGTATTCTGGAATTATTATAGGGGCGTTCGGACTGGAACTATTCTGGGGGCATTGTGGAAGGAACTACTTTAGAGATACTGTGGCAGTAACTGTTTTAGAGACACTGGGGCTGGCACTAATATAGGGGAACTGCAGCTGGCTCTATTCATGGTGCACTGCAGCTGGCTTTCTTCCAATAGCACTGTAGCTTGTACTATTCTAGTGGTAATGGAACTGGCTCTATTCTAGGAGCATTGTGGATGGTCGTATTCTAGGGTCATAGCACCTATCTCAGTTCCACAGGCACTGCAGCTGGCTGAGTTCTAGAGAAACTTTGGCTGGTAATATTCTAGGGTCATTGTGGCATGAACAATTTAGGACACTGAAGCTGGATCTATTCTAGGGGTATTGTAATGGCATTATTCTAGGAGTACTACTGCTGGCACTCTTCCGGGGGCAAGGCAACTTGGACTATATCAGGAGACATATATCTGTCAATATAATATGAGCATTAGAATGAGGCTTACATCTGACATCATCACATATTCCTATTCACCCTTCTCTAAAAATAGGGAAGATGACACTAGTAAGGTTTCTACATTGTAGAACCTGAGACTGTTATCTCCCCAACACCCCCAGTATTTTCCCTTAAAGCAAACATGTGTCAGGTTCTGTTAGTTCCCTACAATGGGGTAATCAAAGGAACATAACGTGATAGCTGGAGTTCTACTTTAAGCCTCATTTTTAATACCCTTCAACTGCAGAATACAAATGCTCTATCACATCATGGTGTAGAGAGGGCTGTATATTTGTTTCAAATAATAGGCATTGAGCATATTTTTCACATCAGAAACAAACACAAGCTTTTAATGTGTTTTCTCTTGTCTTCTTTAATATATCTGAAATACTGATATACTGCGTTTAAAGGGGAAGTCAGATTTAGACAACCCCTTCCCATATATCTTAATAGGGCATGTGGTATTGCAGGACAGCGGGAACTGAAAAGACAATCTCATACTCTGGAGGACTGCTGCAATAAACCCTGCAGGAGGACCTCCAACCTAAAAACATTTGACCCCTTTAACTCCACTTTTCGACTCCACAATCAAGTTACAATTGACATATCAGCCATAACATTAAACCAATATTCTGTAGGTCCCCTTGTGCCACCAAATCAGCTCTGACCCATCAAGGAATGATCAAAACCTCTGAAAGTCTCCTGTGGTACTCGGCACCAAAATGATAGCAGTGAATCCTTTAAATGGGTATTTATATAACAGAAAGTAATGCTCTGTCCATTATGATAAGTGGGTGTCCGACCTCTGGGACCACTTTAATAAAGCTGTGTTTCAGTTCTTTGCACAGCAACCGAATAGGTGCTGCGGCCCCTTCATGCTCAGGATTGGTGGCAGTAGACTAAACCAATTGTAAAGTGGTGCCATATCCTAGTTATTTGCCATGACCTTACAAGATGGGAGTACCCTTTTAAATCCTGTAGGTTATGAGGTGGGGCCTTCATGGATGGGACTTGTTTTTCTAGCACATCCCAAAGATGCTTGATGGGATTAAGATCTTATCAATATGGAGGCCAAGTCGTCACCTTGATCGTTGCCATGTTCCTCAAACCATTCCTGAACAGTCTTTGAAGTATGACAGGCCATGAAGCGTTCTGTACAGTGTTTAAGTGTGTGGTATGCACAACTTTTCCCAGTGCATCACACTGCCACCACCAGTTTGCTTCTTTCTTCTTGTAGAGTATCCTGGTGCCACCTCTACTATGGGTAGACGGAGCACACACATCTGGCTGATCACATGAGGTAAGAAATGTGATTCATCAGACCAGGCCACTTTCTTCCATTGCTCCATGGTCAAAATCTAATGCTCACTTTCTCATTGTAGGAGATTTGATGGTTGCCTGGCTCACCATGGGCACACTGACTGTGTCCTGACACACTGTGTGTCCTGACACCTTTCTCTCATAGCCAGCAGTAACTTCTTCAACAATCTGTACAGTAGCCCTTCTGTAGACCAGACAGGCTAGCCTTCTCTTCCCACAAGCATCAATGAGCTCTGGACACCCATGACCCTTTCACTGGTTCACCAGTTAACTTTCCTTGGACCATTTCTGGTAGATAATAGTAACCCCATGCTGGGAACCTGCCATACTGGAGGTGCTGTGACCCAGTCATCTAGCCATCACAATGTGCCCAATGGCCCACTTGGCCATTTTCCTGATTCAAGAACTGTGTGTTCACTTGCTGCCAAATATATCCCACTCGTAGGCAGGAGCCACGAGATAGTCAATGTTACTCACTTCACTTGGTTTTAATGTTATGGCTGATGGGCAGATAATGTTGATCTTTCTGTGCTTAACTAATATTGGACTGATGCATAATATCTAATTATCCAGTCACATCCAGAGCTGCATTTAAAACCGGGCCATCTGGCATTAGTACATACTGTACTGACAAACACAACCTTAAAGGTGTTGCCCAGTTAAGACAATTTGGGGACAAGTTCTCCCCGTTTGAATGGAGCAGTAGACACACATGCATGTCCACCACTCCGCTCAACTGTATAGGATTGCTGTAGATAGCCGAGTATTAGGGCCCCATAGACCTGAATGGAGAGGCAGTGTACATGCAGGATTGACTGGCCATAAGACCGTACAGGGAAATTTCCCTGGGGGCCAATACCCAGGGGGCCTCCCAAGCCCATCCTCACAGCTCCTGATCTGAGGTTCTCAGCAGTAATTAATGCTAAAAACATCAGGTACCTTCCTGAATTCAATCGTATCGCCATCCTCAGGACAGTGATACAGTGGAATATTGCAGTGGGGGCAGCAGTACTTTTTATGCGGCACTGTGGTATTGGGTTCTGCTGGGGCAGTATTTTGTGCTGCACAAGGTCTTGCTAGCCATGCCTACTTCTGCTGCTCCGCCTTCTGTAAATTTGGACCCAACTACAAACATGGGTCCACGTTTAGATTTTTTCCATTGCCATTTTTAGATCCCAGTCTACCCCTCTGTACATGCACTATCGCTGCTCCATTCAAACAGGGGAGCATTGGTCCTCAATCTCATGATCGGCTGGGGCCCCGTTACATTAGGTTGTTTTAATGGGACAACCCTTTTAACTATGTAAATATTACATCCCCTACCGTTCACTGCAGCAGACACTAAACTAAGCCTTACAAGTTGAGACGTACTGTAGAATACAACCGGCAGAATTTTGAATGAAGATCTGGATATGATTAGACTAGAGTAGAAGACATGAAGTAGCTTAAAGGGGTATTCCCATCTCACAAATATAGTTTGTATAGTTAGATATAGACATACCAATATTATTACTAATAGAATGTATTTATATAAAATGTACCATTTAGAATATTTTTCTATTTGTATAGGCATTGTCCCACACACATAAGTCAGGCCGTTGCCCCTGGTTATGGCCATCGTGACCATGTAGTAGTGGTGGCCAGCTTGCTGTTGTTCAATCCCGCTCTGAGGTAACTGCTGTATTGTGAACGCACATTGCATGAGCATGCGGAGACACATCTAAGTGTTTTGGCATTTTTGTCTGCTCTTCCAAAACACAGATAAACGGATCCTGTTCCAAGATCAGTTCATCTCTATGGAGCAGGATCCATTTATAAAGTCTGCCTTTGGGACGGATCCTGACCATTGCATTTTGGACTGGTAGCGTCCAAAAGGCAGACGTGAAAGTACCCTAAGATGTGTCTGCGCATGCTGATGCAATGTGCGTTCACAATACAGCAGTTACCTCAGAGTGGGTTTGAAAAGGAGCAAGCTGACCACCACTACTACATGGCCGCGGTGGCCGTAACTAGGGGCAACGGCCTGATTGATGTGTGTGGGACAATACCTAAACAAATAGGCAAATCTTCTAAACGGTACATTTTATATAAATACATTCTATTAGTAATAATATTGGTATGGCTATATCTAACTATACAAACTACATTTGTGAGATGGGAATACCCCTTTAAAGGGGGATTCCCAAGATATATGGCACATCCAGAAGGATAGGAAAAAGTACAATATAGTCCAGAATCAGAAAACTCATTAAAACCTCTCAGATAGCTACAGAACATTTACATTCTGGTGATCAGAGCTAGTCCACCCTGACCAAGTGTTTTTTCCAGGGCTTGATTCACGGTCGGTCCTGTAAGATGTCACTGCCTCAGCCTTAAGACGCAGAAGAGAAAAAAATAAAAATAAAAATAAAAAAACAAAACAAATACCATATAGATAGTTAATACTGTAACTTGTTAAAGCTGAAATACACTTTTAACACTCGGGTCCTGGGCACTAAATTCAACATTGACACCCACTATGGCCAACATTCACTCCCAATTTAGTGGTCATTCGGCTTTCCAGGATTCCAATACTTAAAGGCTATGTACACCTTCAGAGGCAATTTTTGTTTATGCTTGCATTTTACTCATTTTTGGCTAAAAATCATATTTTCAATTGTCTTTTATTAAAAAATATTAAGCCATTCTGTCAAAAAGGCTTAAGGGTTTTTTAAATTGTGTGACTGGTACTTTCACTTTCACTTTGAGATGGTCATCTGATAAACCTTATCTCTAAACTACTGAGAGGTCATAAACAATTATTAAAGCCAAATGCTTATCAGTAAGATAAGAGCTAAGCTATAATGAGTGTTTATAATGTCAGAGAGCAGAAATAAGAACTGCATCAGGTCCCCAGATGACGGAAAAGACAGAAAATCCTCAGGCTGCTACTACAGTTTCTCAGCTATGTACACAAGAAAAGGATTCCATATTTTTAATAAAGACCAATTAAAAAATTATTTATAGATCAAAATAAGTATAATGCAATAATAATTAAAAAAAAATGCCCCCAAAGGTGTACATAGCCTTTAACCCCTTGACGACCGCCATCTGTGTATATACGTCCTATCTGCACATGCCCCGTGCAGATAGCACATATATACACGTGCAGGCGGCCCTTTAATCCCAGCGCTGATTAGCTCTGGGATTAAAGCTCCTGCAATCTAGCAGGAGCAGGTCGTGACATAGTGGGGACCCTGAGGAGGAGAAGGTCGTGACACAGTGGGGACCCTGAGGAGGAGACAGGAGCGGGGACCCTGAGGAGGAGACAGGAGCGGTTTATTACCGCTTTTGTCTTCTCCTTAGCCGGAGGACAGTCGTACCTGGGCGCATGGTGGAGCAGGAAGGAAGCGGCAGCGCCGCTTCCCGTGTTAGTCCTGGCGGTCACGTGACCGCCGGGTGTCTCGGGGCCAGAACAGTGCTGCAGGGTCTAAGGAGACCCTGATCAGCTCTGCCTGTGTCTAATGAGCCCACAGGGGGCTGTTTTCCCCTGTAACTGGGTCTCCTGTGGATGCCTCAGTGGAAACAGTGGGGGGAAAAAAAAGTGTTAAACAAAAAAAAGTCAATGTCCTCCAGAGGTCTTTTAATGACCTCCTGGGGGATATATTATTTGTCAAAAATAAATTAATATATAAGTAAAAAAAACAAATAAAAAAAAACAAAAAAAAAAGTGTAAAACAAAAAAAATTTAAACACGCAGTCGCCAATGGAAACAGTCACCATAGTCGCCCTGTTAAATAAAATCTATACGTTATATAGCAAAACGATCGTCATCAAATAGGGAACCCATTGCAATAATTAATTTGTGTGTCAGTTTTAATATTTAAAAAATAAAAATCTATAATTAAAAATAATTACTTTTTTCTAATAAGAATTAGCGGTTTTCGTCCAAATTACACCTAAAAAAAATATAAAAAACCTTTAAAAAAAACCATTCTAATAAAAAGTCCTAAGTATCAAGTAAAAAAAAAAATTGCAAAAATTATTTTCGTATCCAAACAAAAAAAAAAAAATTAGGGTCACTAAACCACCATGTGCCCAAATCACAAAAAGTTGCCTGGACATTCAGTCCTTTTATAGGTCCGGTCATGAAAGGGTTAAGCAGCGATACAAACTGTGGATCATTGTATAATAAGGGAAATATCCCAGGGAAAGCTGGGTGACAACCAATCTGGTCACCAGTACAACAAATACAATACATAATATGTAGACTAGGGATGAGCGAATCGATTCTAATGAACAGCGACTGCGCATGCGCTGCTACACTTCCAGGCAGGGGAACAAGCGCAGTCACTGCTCACAAATCCGAATATGAGCACTGGGCCCAGATTATAAGGGCCGGGCTAGATGTCCATTAACAAGGTGGGAGCTTCTTCCCGTATATGTCCAGCCTCTCGCAGGTGAAGAGCTTGTTATTTGCACATCCCTAATGTAGACAGTAGTGATACTTACAGTCTCTGCATTCACCCGCCGCTCTACAATCACCGCTCTCGCGTTCTCTCCTGAGCTTTCATCTTCCTCCTGGACAGAGAAAATGTCAGTTCATAAATGGAGACACTTTATCTATCACTAACAAATATTATTTTCGGAAATATTACAGCCTCTTAGGATATTAGTATTTTTTAGCTGAGGTTCCGATTACTTCCTAATGATGTGACTAAATGACCAGGATGTCATGTAACAGACCTCATAGGAACATGTTCGCTGAACAAGGAGCAGAAAAAGAAAAACAAAATCGCGCGGCTCTGCTATCTATAAAAGTTATTTATTAAAAACATACATAAAACACTATAAATAAAAGGCTAGCTACACGTTTCAGTGGCGGTCCGCCACCATCATCAGGCTGTAAGGTCAGAAGAAAATACATACATTTAAATAGGGCTAACCACAACGGATGGTAATTAGGCCAATCAAAATACAAAGACATCCAGAATGCATGGAGTGAAGTTAAATGTATCTGAATCCACTTCATGTATTTGGGATGTCTTTGTATTTTCTTCTGGTTCAATACATTTGAGTCCACTCCATGTCCACTATATGTACTGTATAGGTCATCCCTAGGGTGCTATTGTGCTGTCAAAATTGTGAAAACGTTTGGGTACATGCTGGGACAATGGGTCTCTATGGATATGTTCAGCATTTCGCAAGGACTTTGGGTCCAACCCCTGGTTAATCTGTGGGGGGGTCTGCTCTTAGCTGTGCTACAGGGCAAGATGCTCTGAGCTAGGCCCAAGCTCCGAAAACCTTCATCTGAGACTATATCTGCACCCCTCTGCCTGGGAACTGCAGAAACAGTTAACAAGCATCTCATTGCCTGCCTATGGTTCAGTTGAGTGACTTCAGAGAGACAGAGAGAAGGAGTACCACAACTTCCATCATTGCTCCTGTCCATACGCTGCTATTAGGGAAGCACTGCACTGTGTCATATGCCTTGGAACTGTACCTTGTTATTGTGGGATTTACTACTACTCTTATTCTGCACTTTATTAAAGAGAGATGTATATCGATAATGACTGGCCTGGTTACATACTCCACCATTTGCCGTCCATTTCATCTTTTCTCCTGCCTTGCACCCAGAACAACACCTAGCTGTGCAAGAAACAGTAGCCACATGGCACAGCACAAGCAACAGAGTCACATAACACCGACGGACAGCTTTGTAAAACAACACTTTTTGGTGTAGAAAAGTCACAAATTCACTGGATTTTGGACTTTTCAAAGCATTTGCAACATTTCTAGTTGCAATCTGTATTTTATGCAGCCCTCGCCAAGTCTAGAAAGAGGGAGCATGATGAGGGCAGAGTGAAGGTGTTGCAAGGACAGTGGGTCATTGTCCCCAACTAAGTCATCATTATTTCTTCCAGAAACTGGCGTATATAATGACGGAAATGTCACCACCTTTTCATGCAACTCTGCATAAATCAATAGTATAAGAGACCACAAGAAACTTTATAATATGTTTTATCAGTGAGAAATGTCTAGTTTTCCAGTTATCAGCTGTTGACCAGACATCCATTTCATTTTGGCGCATGGAAAGCCGGAGGAGGCATGTTATTTATGATGAGGCCTGCACCTTGTCATAAATTACATAGTGTAGCAAGCGCCAGTCTTGATAAATCAGGGCCACTCCTTTTTCACTTATCATACTTTTGGAGTACTGGAGTTCTTTTACAAATCCACAACTGGTGGGAACCCTACTTCAAGTATCCAGTCATATGCAGAGTGCTACGAAACCGGCCGTTGCCTGTATTGCGGACCGCAAACAGCAAAATGCGGGCACCGGCCGTATGCTCACCACATCAAGGATGCAGACCCATTGACTTGAATGGGCCCAAAATCTGGAGGTGTGGTGCGAATCGGAGGCACGGAACCCCATGGAAGCACTACTGACTACTTTCATGAGGTTCCTCTCCATCCCTCCGCACCACAAAAAAATACAACTTATATTTTTTTTTTTGCGGTGCGGACGGATCACGGACCCATTCAAGTTGAATGGGTCTGGATCCATCAAGGCAGCCGCATGGATAGTGCCCGTGCATTGGCCTAAGGGCTCATGCACATGAACGTATTTTCTTTCCGTGTCCATTCTGTTTTTTTTGCGCACCGTATGCAGAACCATTCATTTCAATGGGTCTGCAAATAAAAAAAAAAAAAACGTAAGTTACTCCATGTGCATTCCATTTCCGTATGTCCGTTCCGCAAAAGAATAGAACATGTCCTATTATTGTCCACATTACAGACAAGGATAGGATTACGGAATGCACACGGACGTCATCCGTATTTTTTGCGGATCCGTGTTTTGCGGACCACAAAATACATACGGTCGTGTGCGTGAGCCCTAAAAGTGAGAGCAACAGCACTTGCACGACAGTGCCAATCTCACTTCCCCATAAGGGTAAATGCACACGTTCCGGAATTATGTGCTGACAATCCACACTGAAATCCACAGGTGTTCGCAGGGAAATCTGTACAGTCAATCCGCATCAATTGGTGCTGATTTACATGAGGATTTTCCACATGCGGATTTTACATTTGAAGCAAATGGAGAAAATCCGGTCAGGAAAAATAAAATAAAATAAATTGACATTCTGCGGATTGTAAAATCCGCACTGTAGGTCAAAATCTGCACGGAAAATATCTGCATTGTGTGCATGATAATTTTAAATACAATAAGCATGACCTACGGTGTGGATTGTCCTGCACGCCAATCCGCATGCAATCCTGATCGTGTGCATTTAGCCTTACAGTGCCAGCTACAGTGCACCCAGTGCTCTTCTGTACAGATATCAGATGCCATCTCTGAACTCCCAAATATATCTAGGAGAAAAGCCTACTCTTTCTCCCTGCAGTGTCCAGGATTGTATGCAGATATAACTAGCGGCTTGTACTGGAACAGTTAATAGAATTCAATCCAGAGTTCTGTCAATGGATCCAGAGGGGAACATTAAAAAAAAAAATAAAAATGTACATAATAGTCAGTGTAATCACAAAACGTTTCCTCTACTGAAATGCCAAACAAAAGGTGACACAATTATCCGGATAATGAGTAATGACTCCGTAATCACAAAGCGTTTATTTCCAGGTTGCGCATTCGCTTTGACCTTTTCCGTGATAACTTTTTGATGCGTCTCTGGTGGATTACAGTGGAGGCAGAGGCTGCACTGAGATCAGTTCAACAAAAATAGCAATGTGCAAGTATAAGAAGCCTGCTGTCTGCAGGGGTGTAACTATACTTGGTTAGTTGAGATAAGCGGTGCCAGGGATGTTCTAGTAGCCCCTTATCTCCATCTGCAATAATGAGGCCTGTCTGGCCAGGATGATTGGGTGTGTTCCTCTTACCTGTGCATCCTGAATTAGAATCCTCCCTGGAGTTTTCCTCTGAGAATTTCTTTCTCTCTTTGACTTCAGCAGCTTTCGCTGTGGTTTTACCTGCTCATAATCAGAGAAAGAAATAAGACATAACATTACGCCTCTCCCATCTGAGTGCTATTCATTCATGGTTCATGAGTAGAATGCAAGAACCACAGTGAAGACTGACACACAGTGAGAGAAGTAAGATTTTTATCACTCTCAGCTTAGACCCTTTAAAGACCCTTGTAAAGCACAAGGCGGTCATGTGTGTCATGGGGATAGTAGCTACAACCTGCTACAAAGTAAAAGCCTACTTCTTTATTTTTCTCAGCCTCTGATATAATATGAGTTATCCTGATATCTATGAGATGAATAGTTGATAAGGAGCTCTCTGGATATACAGTACATACCTTACCAGCTAGCTCCATCAGGTGGGCAGGAGGACCATTCGAGTCAGAGCTGTCCGATCCTCCAGTGCTGAAACCAACAGAAAACAGTCATACATACACTCCACTCATACTATAGCATTATAACTACACTTTACAGTCTAAATCTTTCTTTGTACTCCAGTCACATCCAAAGCTGCATCCAAATTCTGCAGTCTTCTGCTGCTTTAATGTCTGTGATACAGTGTAGTATGTGTAATAACACTATTACAACTTACATGGATCTAAAATCCATCTGCCTTAACCTACTGGGGTCCTTCTCGTTCTTATTGCTACTTGTAGCTGCCATTAGATTTTGTTGTAGGAATATGCCAACAGGGCACACAGAAAACCCTTAAAGGGGTTATCCCATGACAATCTCTTAACAGAGCTAGGACCAGCTCTGTATCTCACATGGATCCAAAGCTATGCTCTGCTAAAGTTATTTCAAGCTGGCAACTCAGGGGTCATGCCGATTATCAAGGGTGTGTCCTTTCTGATACAGCTCTCTCCCTACCAAAAAGCTAAGGGGGGGAGTCTTTTCATATACAAGTTTCCCTGACTGTAGTTATCCCATGTTTGTGGTTATCCATTGACAATCTCTTTCTAACTGTGCTAGAACCAGCCCTGTACCTCACATGGATCCTCTGCTAAAAGTTTTTCCAAGCTGCCAACTCAGGGGTTGTGTCCATTATCAAGGGTCTGTCCTTTCTGCTGCAGCTCTCTCCCTATAAGAAGCTAAGGGGGAGTGTCTTCTCACCTACAGCTCTTTCCCTGTAATGGTTTGACAGTAGATATGGTTAATAGCAGTTGGAGTACAAAACTGAGCATGTGTGACCACTTCAGCAATGTTACCTAGGTGGACAGAGAAATAAGGAAAGGAAGAAACAGTAGATAGTGCTATACAGATAGATTCTATTGAATAATGCAGTAGATATACAATTTTTTTAATTACATGCAATTAAAAAAGTGTTCAGATCCAGGTGGTGGTATGAAATATGTAGAATATTTTTTGTGGGACAACCCCTTTAGGGCTGAGTTCACATCTGCTTTGAATTTTCTATTATTCTGTTCTGTCAGAGGAACAGAAAAAACACGTTTACCCCCTTGATGACCCAGAGATTTTACATTTTTGTATTTTTGTTTTTTACTTCCAGCCTTCTCGGTTCCATAACATAGCATTGAATATTGCATACAACGTAATGGAAAGCTGGAAAAAAATTCCAAATGGGGTGGAATTTAAAAAACCCCAAAAACATTCCCACCATAGTTTTATGTGTTGAATTTTTACGGCATTCCCTATGTGGTAAAACTGGCCTGTTACCTTCATTCTACAAGTTAGTACAATTATGATACCAAGTGAGCGCTTCCATTATTGAGCGCCGGACCCGGAGCGGAGCCGCGGCGCAGGACAGGTAAGAGAGGTTTTTATTTTATTGTTATGGGGCTGGGTGGGCTGATCTGAGGTCTGATGGGGGCACACTGGGCTGTTCTGAGGTCTGATGGGGGCACAATGGGCTGATCTGAGATCTGATGGGGCACACTGGGCTGTTCTGAGGTCTGATGGGGGCACACTGGGCTGATCGAGGTCTGATGGGGCACACTGGGCTGTTCTGAGGTCTGATGGGGGCACACTGGGCTGTTCTGAGGTCTGATGGGGGCACACTGGGCTGTTCTGAGGTCTGATGGGGGCACACTGGGCTGTTCTGAGGTCTGATGGGGGCACACTGGGCTGTTCTGAGGTCTGATGGGGGCACACTGGGCTGATCGGAGGTCTGATGGGGCACACTGGGCTGTTCTGAGGTCTGATGGGGGCACACTGGGCTGATCGGAGGATGGTCTGATGGGGGCATGGGGCACACTGTTTCTGAGGTCTGATGGGGGCACACTGGGCTGCTGAGGTCTGATGGGGGACACTGGGCTGTTCTGACTGGGGGCACACTGGGCTGTCTCTGAGGTCTGATGGGGCACAGGCCCTGGGTTGATGGGCCTGGGTTCTGAGGTCTGATGGGGGCACAATGGGCTGATCTGAGATCTGATGGGGCACACTGGGCTGTTCTGAGGTCTGATGGGGGCACACTGGGCTGATCGGAGGTCTGATGGGGGCACACTGGGCTGATCGGAGGTCTGATGGGGGCACACTGGGCTGATCGGAGGTCTGATGGGGGCACATTGGGCTGATCTGAGGTCTGATGGGGGCACACTGGTCTGTTCTGAGGTCTGATGGGGGGCACACTGGGCTGTTCTCAGGTCTGATGGGGGCACACTGGTCTGTTCTGAGGTCTGATGGGGGCACACTGGGCTGTTCTGAGGTCTGATGGGGGCACACTGGGCTGATCGGAGGTCTGATGGGGGCACACTGGGCTGATCGGAGGTCTGATGGGGGCACACTGGGCTGATCGGAGGTCTGATGGGGCACACTGGGCTGTTCTGAGGTCTGATGGGGGCACACTGGGCTGTTCTGAGGTCTGATGGGGGCACACTGGGCTGATCTGAGGTCTGATGGGGGTCTGATGTGATGTCCTGAAATTTATGGGGGGTCTGATATGAGGTCTGATGAAAAATATTTTTTTCTCATTTTCCTACTCTAAAATCTGGGGTGCGTCTTATCTTCGGGTGCGTCTTATAAAGCGAAAAATGCGGTAGTTTTTCTTTGTCTTATTATTTATTTTTAATATGGGGAAAGTAAGTTGATTTGAATTTTATATTTTTTAATTTTGTTAAAAATGTTATTTTTATAGTTGGAGCCCTGCTGACAATAGGAACATTGCTGTGGTAGCCTCAGATCCCTGCTTTAGAAGGCTAAAGGGCTACCACAATGAACGAATGGCTCGCTTGATCTCGATGGGGGGAGCTGTTTGGGCCCTGGGAGCACATTGCTACCGGAGAAAAACCTCTCAGATGCCATGGTCACAATTGACATTATCGTCCATCACAGACATTGCCTCTGACAGAACAGAATAAAAGAACTCAGCCAAAGAAATACAATCCTGGTTGTTGAATACCCAAAACTTACCTAGAATCAAAATCTGATAAGAAATTCTCCAGAGTGGATTCGGAGTCCAAGCTAATTTGCCGATTGCTGTTCACTCTCTGTTTTACCATCTCCTCCAATTCTCTCAGACAAGAGTAATACTAGAAAAA
Source organism: Rhinella marina (assembly GCA_900303285.1). Taxonomy (NCBI): domain Eukaryota; kingdom Metazoa; phylum Chordata; class Amphibia; order Anura; family Bufonidae; genus Rhinella; species Rhinella marina. The sequence goes on from ONZH01002007.1 coordinate 153,207, forward strand.
GAGGAATACATCCATTCAGGTGTATAAATATCGGGCAGAATTGTACACAGGGGGCAGTATTATAGTAGTTATATTCTTGTACACAGGGGGTAGTATTATTATAGTAGTTATATACTCGTACATAGGAAAAGTATTATAGTAGTTATATTCTTGTACATAGGGGCAGTGTTATAGTAGTTATATTCTTGTACATAGGAGCAGTATTATAGTAGTTATATTCTAGTACATAGGAGAAGTATTATAGTAGTTATATTCTTGTACATAGGGGCAGTGTTATAGTAGTTATATTCTTGTACATAGGAGCAGTATTATAGTAGTTATATTCTAGTACATAGAAGGCAATGTTATAGTAGTTGTATTCTTGTACATAGGGGGCAGTATTATAGTAGTTATATACTCGTACATAGGAGAAGTATTATAGTAGTTATATTCTTGTACATAGGGGCAGTGTTATAGTAGTTATATTCTTGTACATAGGAGCAGTATTATAGTAGTTATATTCTAGTACATAGAAGGCAATGTTATAGTAGTTGTATTCTTGTACATAGGGGGCAGTATTATAGTAGTTATATACTCGTACATAGGAGAAGTATTATAGTAGTTATATTCTTGTACATAGGGGCAGTGTTATAGTAGTTATATTCTTGTACATAGGAGCAGTATTATAGTAGTTATATTCTAGTACATAGAAGGCAATGTTATAGTAGTTGTATTCTTGTACATAGGGGGCAGTATTATAGTAGTTATATACTCGTACATAGGAGCAGTATTATAGTAGTTATATTCTTGGAAATAGGGGGGCAGTATTATAGTAGATAAAGTTGTACATAGGAGGAAGTATTACAGTAGTTATATTTTTGTACATAGGAGTAGTATTATAGTACTTATATTCTTGTACATTGGAGGCAGCATTATAGCAGTTATATCCTTGTACATAGGGGCAGTATTATAGTATTTATATTCTGGTACATAGGAGTAGTATTATAGTAGTTATATTCTTGTACATTGGAGGCAGTATTATAGCAGTTATATCCTCATACATAGGGGGCAGTATTATAGTAGCATAGTACCCTCCTCCAAAACAGCCTCTGGCAGCATTAGAGAGCACTCATCTGTGCCAGTGATGTCAACAAGCTCACTCCTAGGAGGAAATCTCCACTTAGCACAGTGATGCGTAATACAGCATGACAAGGGTAGCATCAGAGAAAGGAAATGCTCCTATGCTCCACTAATATAAAGTCTATGAATAAGGAACAGCTTATAACCGAGGTTCAGCTCTGAACCGCGAAAACACCTTTAAGGTCTTGCACATAGGAAACAGTGTTAGTAGTCATATTCTTGTTCATAGTCATCAGTATTATAGTACTTATATTCTTGATCAGGTTAAGCAGTATTATAGTAGTCATATTATTGAACATAGGGCTAGTATTATATTAATTAAATTCCTGTACATAGGGAAAATATTATAGTACCTATATTCCAGTATATAGGAGCCATATTATAGCAATTATATTCGTGTACACAGGGGAAGTATTATAGTACTAGATATACAGTGGGGAAACAGTATTTAGTCAGCCAATTGTGCAAGTTCTCCCACTTAAAAAGATGAGAGAGGCCTGTAATTGACATCATAGATAGACCTCAACTATGAGAGACAAAATGAGAAAACAAATCCAGAAAATCACATTGTCTGATTTTTAAAGAATTTATTTGCAAATTATGGTGGAAAATAAGTATTTGGTCAATAACAAAGTTCATCTCAATACTTTGTTATATATCCTTTGTTGGCAATGACAGAGGTCAAACGTTTTCTGTAAGTCTTCACAAGATTGGCACACACTGTTGCTGCTATGTTGGCCCATTCCAAAATATAGATCTCCTCTAGAGCAGTGATGTTTTGGGGCTGTCGCTGAGCAACACGGACTTTCAACTCTCTCCAAAGGTTTTCTATGGGGTTGAGATCTGGAGACTGGCTAGGCCACTCCTGGACCTTGAAATGTTTCTTACGAAGCCACTCCTTCGTTGCCCTAGCGGTGTGCTTGGGATCATTGTCATATACTTATTTTCCACCATGATTTGCAAATACATTCTTTAAGATTCAGACAATGTGATTTTCTGGATTTGTTTTCTCATTTTGTCTCTCATAGTTGAGGTCTACCTATGATGTCAATTACAGGCCTCTCTCATCTTTTTAAGTGTGAGAACTTGCACAATTGGTGGCTGACTAAATACTTTTTTCCCCCACTGTATTGTTGTCTATAGTGTTATAGTGGCAGTGTTATAGTAGAAAATGGAGTGTAAGCCAGCTTACCAGTTACCAGTAAGCACCGACGTGAAGGAAACACTGTAGGTAAAGAAAATGGAGAAGGGCTCCAGCATCCAAATTTACATGTCTTTATAAATATATATAATATAAAGACTCCAAAATTTGGATGCTGGAACCCTTCTGCATTTTCTTTACGTGCAATATTGTAGTAGTTGTATTCTTGTACATTGGGCCAGTATTACAGTAGTTATATTCATGTACTGTACATAAAGCGTAGTATTATAGTAGTTATATTCTTGTACATAGGGGGCAGTATTATAGTAGTTATATTCTTGTATAAAGGAGGCAGTATTATAGTAGTTATATTCTTGTATAAAGGAGGCAGTATTATAGTAGTTATATTCATGTACATAGGGGGCAGTATTATAGTAGTTATATTCTTGTACATAGGAGGCAGTATTATAGTAGTTATATTCTTGTACATAGGGGGCACTATTATAGTAGTTATATTCTTGTACATAGGGGGCAGTATTATAGTAGTTATATTCTTGTATAAAGGAGGCAGTATTATAGTAGTTATATTCTTGTACATAGGGAGCAGTATTATAGTAAGATCAGGATACAAAGAACTCATAGAATACAGGATACAAAGAAAAGTAGAAGCTTTACTAATCCATAGGTTTAGCATTTTATCTGTGTATTAATAAAGCTTTTATGTTTTATTCATTTGGATACTGGAGTTCTTTGTATCCTGATCCTACATTATTCGGTGCTACCCTGCACCATATGTGCATCCTGTGGAGGCACAGGTGAGCTGAATGTTTTCTTTTCTTGCAGTATTATAGTAGTTACATCCCTGAACATAGAGGGCAGTACTATAGTAGCTACGGTATATTCTTGTACAGGGGGCAGTATTATATTAGTTACATTCTTGAACATAGGGGGCAGTATTATAGTAGGTATATTCTTGACCATAGAGGGCAGAACTGTGCTATTTTTTTTATAAAATGTCTTCACCACAGGAATGTTTCCTGTATGACTAATTAAAGTAATTGGCTGCCCATGTGGTTTGTGAGCCCCTATCCTGTTATGTCATATATGATGCATATCTGCTGAGCCTGCAACAAACTTACATTTCCCTAGAGGTGGAGCAGCAACTGATGAGGAGAACAAGGTCACCTCTGGGAAGTGAATACTGTAACCTGAAAATGTCAACCTGTTCCAGATTATGAATGTTCACATCAGAAGAGCCAAGTGTCACTGTCATCACCCTCAGAAATTAACATGACTCACACATCTCAGAACGTGTCCTCCTCAGAGTACTAGGGACCTGTTTGTATTTCCCACAGGTGTTGACATGCGTACCTTTGTTTTGTCCGGGTCACAATAATCTAAAAGTGCATCACAGAAATGGTATCCAAGCGACTCCAGATCCTTTGTGCTGAAATGAGTTCCACGTCGTTTGCCTGTAATTTACAGAGAAGAGCAGAACAGAATTAAAGGGTCATTTTAAGATCTATCTTTTGTACATCGCTCTAACTACGTAGAAGGTGTGCATTCACATAGCTAGAGTATACTTAAAGGGACACTCCAGGCAAACCTGACACACTGTTTTATACCTAGTTCCATGACTGAGTGGGTGGAGCATGACACAAGGATTCGCATGACACTGAAGACAAAATCCAGTCATACTCCACCCCTTCAGTATAACAGTTTTTCAGGTTTGCCTGCAGTGCTCCTCGAAACGTTAGAAACTCCTCCGCAATAAACACTCTCATATATATAGTAGACATGGATATAGAGGTGCATCTTTAGCTATTACGTACTGTTATACCACTGTGTTGGGAGATCATGGCACACCAGTATCAGCATGATAGTGCAGTATTTACGTGATAATTGAAACAATTAACTGGCTGATGACAAGATGCTATCACGTTCTATATAAAATGGGGGTGTGCAGTACGTCATAAGAATTTACCCAGTGAAGATCCGCAGAAAGTGGCCTCCAGTGTATAGCTGTTCTGAATGCCCATTTTCCACATGACCACGCGACCCGTTCCTTCCTTGTTCCTCTGTACTTGGAACTTGCAGGCTGAAAATGAAAACTGAATGGGACATTGGTAAGGATGTGCGTTATACCAGACCTGCCCTAAAACAAATCTAGGTGGGTGCTCTAATGGGGGAAGACTTGTGCAGTGTGTTCTGTTGTGTTGTTTATAGGCATTTTTGTGCAAATAGTGTTTTAGAGAATCGGCTTTTATTTTTATTTATTAATTTTTTTTGCATGGCTTGAGTCTTTCAACAATCTTTCCTCAATCTGATGTCATTTCCTCTTTAGACCTGTATTGGAAAATACATTGTTACAAAAAAAGAGCGTGCAAAAATATCATTAAAAGGCAACAAACACTGGCACAAGCAGTGCAAAAAACCCAAAAACAATAAAGGTTCATGGGGCAAAAATACCAGAAACTGAAGGAACAGCGGACCAAAGCATGCTGCAATAAAAACAACCCACCATTGAGCCAAAAAATGCACATTAACGATCAAAAATACCACCACAAACAAAAAATGCTGGTTTGTGCTGTTTAATATTTCCCATAAATTTCCATAGTTTCTGGAGCTGGATTTTTTATAGCAAAAAAAAACAAAAGCCAGTAAAAATGACTAAAAAGGGCCAAAAACACCTATGTGTGAACCTAGCCTTAAGAAACTGAGTTATATCCTTAGATGGCCTCCAATGGTTACCTTGTCAGGGGAGATCTTGCTGAGCATTAACGGGAAGATGCGCTCGCACAAGTGACTGTGGCCGCCATTCTGAACACCTCTGCCTTTACACCCGTACATGAAGACATTTTGCTTCCTGCTATGTCCATGCATGTCACAATAAAGCAATATCTCCCGCTCTTCCATCACCCTGTGAGAAAGGAAAGTAGAGGAACCAAGTTACAGAAACACATTGACCATGTCATGATTTAACAAATCAGAGGCACGTCTGCATCATACGGTACATGAAAGAATCGTCATTCAGGAGTCTGAGTCTGCCATACTTTCAGGGTTTTATGTGCAGTTTTTGAAGCTAAAATCAGGAGTGGATCATTAAAAAGCAAAAAGTATTAAGGACAAATACTTCTACTCCTCTTTTTTTAATCCACTCCTAGTTTTGGCTTCAAAAACTGCATTGGGGCCCCAAAACCAGAATGTGCCCTGAGGGAAGAAAGGGTGCACCCTTCTTTCACTGCACAGCCCTAGGGAGCAACAGTGTGAGAGGGAAGCCACTGTGATGAACTGTAACAGCTAGAGCCACTACCACTCCCATCCTCTACTTTAACTCCTCCGCCGCTGCAGTAGAAACATGAACATTAGATGTAGTGTCCTGGAAAATGGTTCTATTAATATCCAGAGTATGACTTCAATTCATGGACAACCCCATAGTGATAAAATGTCTCCAGTATTATACTAGTTACATTGTTTTAAATAGGGGACAGTATTATACTTATATTCTTGTACATAGGAGGTAGTATTATAGTGGTGATATTCGTATACATATAGGGCAGTATTATAGCAGTTATATTCTTAGGGGGAAGTATTAAAGTACCGTATTTTTCGCTTTACAAGATGCACTTTTTCCCCCCAAAAGTTGAGGGAAAATTGCAGTGCATCTTATAAAGCGAATACAAGTGAGCGCTTCCATTATGGAAGCGCTCACTTGTATGTATCAGGTGCCGGGACCCCCATCAGACCTCAGATCAGCCCACCCAACCCCATAAGGATAAAATAAAAACCTATCTTACCTGTCCTGCGCTGCGGCTCCGCTCCGGGTCCGGCGCTCCTCTGTCTTCTCTGGGCCGGCTGTGCACTGTCATGACCGCGTACAGCACCAGGACGCGCACTATGACCTGACGCTGCACGCAGTCAGGTGACAGTGCAGCGCCGGCCTTAGAAGACAGAGGAGCAACGGACCCGGAGCGGAGCCGCGGCGCAGGAGAGGTGAGAGAGGTTTTTATTTATCCTTATGGGGCTGGGTGGGCTGATCTGAGGTCTGATAGGGGCACAGTCGGGTAATATTGGGGCTGATGGGCTGATCTGAGGTCTGATGGGGGCAGAGTGGGCTGATCTGTGGTCTGATGGGGGCACAGTGGGCTGATATGGGGGCATAGTGGGCTGATCTGAGGTCTGATGGGGGCATAGTGGGCTGATCTGAGGTCTGATGGGGACAGAGTGGGCTGATATGGGGGTTGATGGGCTGATCTGAGGTCTGATGGGGTTGTGACATGGAGGGCTGATGGGGTTCTGACATGGAGGGCTGATATGGGGGTCTGATGTGATGTCCTGAAATTTATGGGGGTCTGATATGAGGTGTGATGAAAAATATTTTTTTCTTATTTTCCTACTCTAAAATCATATCATCAGGTGTATCTTATAAAGCGAAAAATACGGTAGTTATATTCTTTTACATAGGGGACAGTATTATAGTAGTTATATTCTTATATATAGGAGGCAGTATTATAGTAGTTATATTCCTATACATAGGAGGCAGTATTATAGTAGTTATATTCTTGTACATAGGAGGCAGTATTATAGTAGTTATATTCTTGTACATAGGAGGCAGTATTATAGTAGTTATATTGTTAGGGGGAAGTATTAAAGTAGTTATATTCTTGTACATAGGGGGCAGTATTATAGTAGTTATATTCTTATACATAGAAGGCAGTATTACAGTAGTCATATTCTTAGGTGGCAGTATTGAAGTAGTTATATTCTTGTATATAGCAGCAGCATTATAGTAGTTATGTTCTTGTATATAGGAGGTAGTATTATAGTAATTATATTCTTGTACATAGGGGTAGTATTATAACAGTTATATTCTTGTACATAGGGGGCAGTATTACGGTAGTTATTTTCTTTTACATAGGGTAGTATTATAGTAGTTATATTCTTGTACATAGGGGGCAGTATTAAAGTGGCTATATTATTGTACATATGAGCAGTATTATAGTAGTTATATTCTTGTACATAGGAGGCAGTATTATAGTTGTTATTTGTACACAGGAAGAAGTATTATGATATATTATCTATAGGGGACAATATTTAGTAAATTATAGTAAATTCTTGTACAAAGGATACACTACTATAATCAGATATGCTGCTTCTGTCAGCCTTTAGCCTCTTTCACAATCATATTGAAATCTGTCTGTATTCTGGCTCCAGAATACGCTCAGATTCCGGATGATAAACCATCAAGATTGTCATCAGGATTACGTCTGTAATTCCCCCAGATTTACATGCGTATTACTTCCTTTCTGCATTTTTGATGCACCCCCATACATTATAATGGGCGGATTTGAATGCAAATATGAAGAAAACTAGAACATGCTGCATATTTCAAATACTGCCGGAAAGTATACGTTTATGCGACTTGCCCTATTCATTAACATTAGCAGCAGATTCTGATACACAAAATATGTGCCATATATGGATGGCAAATAGGGTAGAGCTGGGATCTTAGGTTTGAATCTGACCAAGGACAACATCTGCATGTATGTTCTCCCTGTGTTTGTGTGGGTTTCTGCCGGGTATTCCGATTTCCTCCCACACTCCAAAGACATACTGATAGGAAACTTAGACTGTGAGCCCTATTGGGGTCAGCTTGATGCTAATGTCTGTAAAGCACTGCGGAATATGTCAGCGCTAGGGATGAGAGAACGTGCTCGTAACGAGCACTGTATCGCTCGGCTCCCCTGCGCTCGCATGGGCGCAGGCAGCCGCTTCCGTCGGGTGAGGAGGACGGAAGCGGCTGCCTGCGCCCATGCGAGCGCAGGGGAGCCGAGCGGTACAGTGCTCATTACGAGCACGTTCGCTCATCTCTAGTCAGCACTATATAAGTGCATAAAATAAACATTCAAAAGGCAGTTTGCTTATTTAAGCGACAGTCATCATACTGACCACTAGAGGGTGCTAGGAAACAGTACAGAACATTGAGCAGTCACAATGCACATTCTCCTTTTATGAATTTTAGATACGGACAATATTTTTTTTCTTTTTTTTTGTGTAGCCATTATCAGATGAAATAAGCTTTGCTGTGATAAATGCAGAGCTGAATGCAGCATGACTGACAGCGCCAGACAGACCATTATAGGTAATCAGCTCCACAATGAGAGATTTAGGCTGTTGAAGTGGAAGGTACATGAGCAGAGATGGAATCTTTAAGTTATCAGCGGGTGTTATCATTACTGTAATAATTAATTTTATCTCTTATCTTATGCATGAAGTATTGAAAAAAAGCTTCCATCTTCCAACATCAAAGATGGAAAGAAAATGACTGTCAGAGCTGATTGCAGATAGGGATGCCTTGTGGTGAACAAACCCAAGAGAAACTAAGGCCTCTTTCACACTAGCGGCAGCACGGATCCGGCAGGTGAAGGGTGCCGCCGGATCCGTGCTACCACAGGTACATGTGTGGGGCTGGAACCGCACTCCAGCCCCACACATGTCACACAGGACATACACACAGACACATACATACTTACATGCGCTGTGGAGACCTGCCGGGAGCATGTAAGTATGTATATGTATTTCTATGTGTATATGTCTGTGTATGTTTATGTGTATGTCTGTATGTTTGTATGTATGTGTGCAGCTGACGGATCCGTCATGAACTCCATTGAAAGTCAATGGAGGACGGATCTGTTTACCATTGTGTCACATCAAACGTCCCCATTGACTTTTTTGATGATCTGTCCCCATTGACTTTCATTGGCGGTCATGACGGATCCGTCTTGGTGCGGATGCCTGGACCATCTGCTGCGGTTTGCTCTCCGGTCTGAAGACGGAACAGAATGCTTTTAGGCTACTTTCACACTAGCGTTGTTTTATTCTGGTATTGAGTTCCATCATAGGGGCTCAATACCGGAATAAAATGCTTCAGTTTTGTCCCCATTCATTGTCAATGGGGACAAAACTGAACTGAAGACAACGGAATGCTCCTAAAAGCATTCCGTTCCTGTGGTTTTCTCTCCGGTCCAGGCATCCGCACCAAGACGGATCCGGAATGACCCCCAATTAAAGTCAATGGGGACGGATCCGTTTGGTATGACACAATGGTGAACGGATCCGTCACCTGCACACATACATACATACACACATACATACAGACATAAAACATACACAGACATATACACATACAAATACACATACATACTTACATGCTCCCGGCAGGTCTCCACAGCGCAGGAGGAGCAGGACGACGCACACATAGGACAATTCCACCCGGCGCCCGGCAGAGGGCGCTGTGGGGAATCGTCCTATGTGCGCGCCGTCCTGCTCCTCCTGCGCTGTGGAGACCTGCTGGGAGCATGTAAGTATGTATGTGTATTTGTATGTGTATATGTCTGTGTGTATGTACTGTGTGACATGTGTGGGGCCGGAGCGTGGTTCCGGCCCCACACATGTCCCTGCGGCAGCACGGATCCGGCAGCACCCTTCACCTGCCGGATCCGTGCTGCCGCTAATGTGAAAGAGGCCTTAGGAGCATTCCGTTGTCTTCAGTTCAGTTTTGTCCCCATTGACAATGAATGGGGACAAAACTGAAGCGTTTTATTCCGGTATTGAGCCCCTATGATGGAACTCAATACCGGAATTAAAAAACGCTATTGTGAAAGTAGCCTAAGAGGTGTTTGAATTTCCCCTGTGACCCTGTCCTTGGTAACTTTGCTGATTGAACAGAATTTACCTGATAATTCCCAAATTGTCACAAGATACCCAGGGGCATATTGAGAATAACAGAATAATGCACTAGGTAGAGAGGAGACTTCAGCAACTTCCAGGTGAGATCCACTGTAGACTGAAGTAGCGGGGGCACATTAGGGATGCTCTGTATGGTGCCGCAGGAATAGGAGTGTAATAATGTGCGCTACAGGTAGAGCTGGGGATGATTACAGTACTACCTACAGCAGTTATCTTCACTCTGCATTTAAATATTATTTGATCTTTATATGGAGGCATTATTTTGACTCCTTATAGTGATATTATCTGTTATTTGTATGGTGGTATTATTTCGACTGCATGGCAGTATCACTTTATGTTTGTATGGTAATAGTATTTGGAGGCTGTATGGCAGTAGGTGGACAGTGTATGGTTATATAACTGGATCTTTGTATGGTGGTATTATTTGGTCTGTCTGTATACAATACTAGTACTTGAACACATTGTAGAAAAATGATATCAGCACTGTTTAACACTGCTTGGGCACTGAGACAGTGCTTGTTGGGTTCTGTATGATGCCATTCTGTCTGGTAGTATTATCTGTCCTCTGTATGCAGTGTTATTTGAGCTCTGTATGACGGTGTTATTTAGGATTTATTGGGTGGTATTATTTATATGATAACATTATTTGAATGCTCTATGGCGGTATTATTAGGACTTGTGTAGTATCATTGTCAGTACGGCTCTGGAGATTGTCCATTCGGTGACAGGAAAACAAAAGCATGTCCTGGGAAATTACGGCTCTGTGGCCCTGCTTTACTATTGGGTTTTTTAACGATCCTACTCACTTATATATAACATTTTGGTGCAGTGATATACTGAACCTGCCAGAAATCACAATGATATCTGACTGATTAGCTTGTCCATATACAGTACAGACCAAAAGTTTGGACACACCTTCTCATTCAAAGAGTTTTCTGTATTTTCATGACTATGGAAATTGTAGATTCACACTGAAGGCATCAAAACTATGAATTAACACATGTGGAATTATATACTTAACAAAAAAGTGTGAAACAACTGAAAATATGTCTTATATTCTAGGTTCTTCAAAGTAGCCACCTTTTGCTTTGATTACTGCTTTGCACACTTTTGGCATTCTCTTGATGAACTCACGGATGAAAAGAACACCTTAAAAATGCTTTATTAGCAACTAGTGCATAGGGACTCACATAGAAAGATATTTTTATTTGGAGAGGAAATGACACAAATGTTAAAACTCCCTCAGCTAGGAATGATAAAGCAGTCATATGCTGCATATATTGTTCACTATGCTGAGTAGAGGGACGGTTGCTATTGCAAAGGCTAGTTTGCCTATGACAACCGCAGTAAATCAACACTGTGGGGATTTGGTTCACATAGATCAGGGGTGCACAACCTGCGGCCCGGGGGCCACATGCGGCCCTTGATACCATTCTGTGTGGCCCCATCTATCTTGTAACAGACACGTATGTCCATGTTTTGTGGCTGCTCACATGCATTTTTCATGTATTTCTCCCATTAGATGGGACTCCTGGAACTGTAACTAGACATTAATGGTATACACTGTGTGTTCAATCTGCCATAAATACAGTATTTCAGTTGGTAATACCCCTTTAAATTTTATTTTCGGCCCTTGACGTTGGTTCAGTGGGACAATGTGGCCCCCACCCAGAAAACGTTGTGCACCCCTGACATAGATCAATAAACAGCCAGGTATGCTGCCGAGATCACCAAGACCCAACTGCGTACTACAGATCGAAAGGTCTGTTATGATACTAGGGGATTGCTCATAATGGCAGTTTATATCCTCTATAGATATGTTCTGTTGCAATCAAATGTTGCTACTCATCCTGGTATCTCACCTGCCAACAGGCTTTAGAGTGAGCGGATGCCGCATGTAACAATTTGCATTGCTTACAGAGAATGAGATAATTGCTGAAAATGTAACCAGTAGTGTTAGTTCGTACTCCTGAGCATACCAGGACCTCCCCGGTTACTACTGGAGAGCCACCACACATCCACTGGTGTAAACAGCAAAAGTATATATCTCCATTCCTAAACAGGGTGATCAAACACCCAACTACCCCCCAGTGAAAAGGCTCCGCTACTGCTCCTACATACATTCACTACGCTCGACGCGTTTCATCTTTACAAGAATCATCAGGAGCATTGAAAGAGGTATATGCACAAGTAGCAAGCAAGGAGAGCGGTCACACTGATGGTGTGTGACCGCTGCATCGGCGCTGTAATGGCCGCACGCGGCCGCCGACGGTATATAAAGGTGAGGCCACTCCCCTATTGGGTGGAGCTATGCGGCAAGTCAACCAATAACCACCGGAGAGGGGCGGACGGCCCTGCATCACAGTGCACGCCCCCGGTGCTTATCGCCGACAGGATAATGTCACATATGCCCAATGACTAATGTATAAAATTTAAGGGATGATACTAGCAGGAGCTTCATCATTAATAGCCGGATAAAGGGAACAAAAAAGGAATGTGAAGGAACCCAAGGGTACACATTAGATGGATTCCATCGAGGCAGAGTAAGCCAGTGCAGAAGATGACCAATAATATTAAATTAGTGGATTTATGAGCATCACAAGATGATAAGGCTGCCTACAGGTCGGCAGACCCCACAAAAAATAAAGGTGACACTATTCATATAAAACATAGATACGAGAGATGTTCATTAAGCCCATGGGGGCGAACTGCCCAATGGACTTTCAAATTGGGGACAGTTCGCCCCCATGGGCTTAATGAACATATCTCGTATCTATGTTTTATATGAATAGTGTCACCTTTATTTTTTGTGGGGTCTGCCGACCTGTAGACAGCCTTATCATCTTGTGATGCTCATAAATCCACTAATTTAATATTATTGGTCATCTTCTGCACTGGCTTACTCTGCCTCGATGGAATCCATCTAATGTGTACCCTTGGGTTCCTTCACATTCCTTTTTTGTTCCCTTTATCCGGCTATTAATGATGAAGCTCCTGCTAGTATCATCCCTTAAATTTTATACATTAGTCATTGAGCATATGTGACATTATCCTGTCGGCGATAAGCACCGGGGGCGTGCACTATGATGCAGGGCCGTCCGCCCCTCTCCGGTGGTTATTGGTTGACTTGCCGCATAGCTCCACCCAATAGGGGAGTGGCCTCACCTTTATATACCCGCGGCGTCGGCGGCCGCGTGCGGCCATTACAGCGCCGATGCAGCGGTCACACACCATCAGTGTGACCGCTCTCCTTGCTTGCTACTTGTGCATATACCTCTTTCAATGCTCCTGATGATTCTTGTAAAGATGAAACGCGTCGAGCGTAGTGAATGTATGTAGGAGCAGTAGCGAAGCCTTTTCACTGGGGGGTAGTTGGGTGTTTGATCACCCTGTTTAGGAATGGAGATATATACTTTTGCTGTTTACACCAGTGGATGTGTGGTGGCTCTCCAGTAGTAACCGGGGAGGTCCTGGTATGCTCTGGGAGTACGAACTAACACTACTGGTTACATTTTCAGCAATTATCTCATTCTCTGTAAGCAATACAAATTGTTACATGCGGCATCCGCTCACTCTAAAGCCTGTTGGCAGGTGAGATACCAGGATGAGTAGCAACATTTGATTGCAACAGAACATATCTATAGAGGATATAAACTGCTATTATGAGCAATCCCCTAGTATCATAACAGACCTTTCGATCTGTAGTATGCAGTTGGGTCTTGGTGATCTCGGCAGCATACCTGGCTGTTTATTGATCTATGTGAACCAAATCCCCACAGTGTTGATTTACTGCGGTTGTCATAGGCAAACTAGCCTTTGCAATAGCAACCGTCCCTCTACTCAGCATAGTGAACAATATATGCAGCATATGACTGCTTTATCATTCCTAGCTGAGGGAGTTTTAACATTTGTGTCATTTCCTCTCCAAATAAAAATATCTTTCTATGTGAGTCCCTATGCACTAGTTGCTAATAAAGCATTTTTAAGGTGTTCTTTTCATCCGTGAGTTTATTGTTATATAGACACCAATAATTTCAGACATAGTAACCGTGGCATTCTCTTGATGAGCTTCAAGAGGTAGTCACCTGAAATGGTATTCCAACAGTCTTGAAGGAGTTCCCAGAGATGCTTAGCACTTTTTGGCCCTTTTGCCTTCACTCTGCGGTCCAGCTCACCCCAAACCATCTCGATTGGGTTCAGGTCTGGTGACTGTGGAGGCCAGGTCATCTGGCGTAGCACCCCATCATTCTCCTTCTTGGTCAAATAGCCCGTACACAGCCTGGAGGTGTGTTTGGGGTCATTGTCCTGTTGATAAATAAATGATGGTCCAACTAAATGCAAACCGGATGGAATAGCATGCTGCTGCAAGATGCTGTGGTAGGCATGCTGGTTCAGTATGCCTTCAATTTTGAATAAATCCCCAACAGTGTCACCAGCAAAGCACCCCCACACCATCACACCTCCTCCTCCATGCTTCACGGTGGGAACCAGGCATGTAGAGTCCATCCGTTCACCTTTTCTGCGTCTCACAAAGACACGGTGGTTGGAACCAAAGATCTCAAATTTGGACTCATCAGACCAAAGCACAGATTTCCACTGGTCTAATGTCCATTCCTTGTGTTCTTTAGCCCAAACAAGACTCTTCTGCTTGTTGCCTGTCTTTAGCAGTGGTTTCCTAGCAGCTATTTTACCATGAAGGCCAGCTGCACACAGTCTCTTCTTAACAGTTGTTGTAGAGATGTGTCTGCTGCTAGAACTCTGTGTGGCATTGACCTGGTCTCTAATCTGAGCTGCTGTTAACCTGCGATTTCTGAGGATGGTGACTCGGATGAACTTATCCTCCGCAGCAGAGGTGACTCTTGGTCTTCCTTTCCTGGGGCGGTCCTCATGTGAGCCAGTTTCTTTGTAGCGCTTGATGGTTTTTGCAACTGCACTTGGGGACACTTTCAAAGTTTTCCCAATTTTTCGGACTGACTGACCTTCATTTCTTAAAGTAATGATGGCCACTCGTTTTTTCTTTACTTAGCTGCTTTTTTCTTGCCATAATACAAATTCTAACAAACAGTCTATTCAGTAGGACTATCAGCTGTGTATCCACCTGACTTCTGCCCAACACAACTCATGGTCCCAACCCCATTTATAAGGCAAGAAATCCCACTTATTAAACCTAACAGGGCACACCTGTGAAGTGAAAACCATTTCAGGTGACTACCTCTTGAAGCTCATCAAGAGAATGCCAAGAGTGTCCAAAGCAGTAATCAAAGCAAAAGGTGGCTACTTTGAAGAACCTAGAATATAAGACATATTTTCAGTTGTTTCACACTTTTTTGTTAAGTATATAATTCCACGTGTTAATTCATAGTTTTGATGCCTTCAGTGTGAATCTACAATTTTCATAGTCATGAAAATACAGAAAACTCTTTGAATGAGAAGGTGTGTCCAAACTTTTGGTCTGTACTGTAGCTAATGATATTTAAGTTAATAGATATACAGATAGATAGTGTAGGAAGGCACAAGGGACCATCGTTGATGGTAGATACGTGTCACCGAGGTTCCTGGCCTCGGTGATGTAGGAGCCAGTATTTCATGTGTGTCAGCGGCAGTAGGTGGTTGACACTTTGTTACTTAGTATAGCTGTGAATAGCTGATCCGGGATTGGCTCTTACTGGGAGTAGTCATAGTGCTGGGTGGGTGACTACTCCCCACATTCCACGCTGGGTCTTGACTGGCCTACAAAACAGCCAGCAGTGTCAGGTGGTGGTGATGACCTCTCTCTGACAGTGGAGCTCTGTGGAATATTGTATTGGATCCGAGTCTGAGCTGGAGTTGCAGTGCCTGAAAGATAAAGGAGGTCCACATACACCCTGTGGGGTTACGGTACTGTACAAAACCATAAATGTGTTGTGTGATAGATACAGGACTTTATTGTTTCTTTAAGGCCAAATGAGATCACGGCATCTAATTGCGCTAAAATCCGGAAGCAAGCGCTATAAACATCATGGGTATCACCACGACTGAAAACGCCCATACTTTTAAAATATAAAAAAAAAATTGCGTAATGGAAAAAAGGGTCAAAATGGCCGATTTCCCATTTTTTCATTGCTTCTCTTACCCAAAAAATGTAATAAAATGTGATCAAAAAGTCACACACACTCCAAAATGGTATCAATAAAAACTACCAATTGTCCCGCAAAAAAAGACCCCCTAAACAGCTCAGTGGATGTAACTATAAAAAAGTTATGGAGGTCAGAATATGGAGATGTAAAAAAAAAAATATTATTTTTACAGTATTTAAACATAACAAACCTATACATATGTGGTATCGATGTAATCATACTGACCCAGAAAATGAAGGTCAGTTTTGCCGCAAACGGAACGCAGTGGGAAAAAACCCCATAAACCGGTGGAGGAATTGCATTTTTTTTCCAATTCCAGCCCATTTAGAATTTTTTTACACTTCCCACTACATTTCATGCCATAATTAATGGTGCCATTCGAAAGCTCAACTTGTCCCACAAAAAATAAGCCCTCATACAGCTATGTGAACGGAAATATAAAAAAAGTTATGGCTCACGGACAATAGGGAAGAAAAATGAAAACGCAAAACCGAAAAAACCTCCGCTATCCAAAGAGTTAAAGAACACTACTTTTGAATCACATTCCTGGGAGTGCCGTGGAATTGTTTTATTTTTATTTTTACTGGATGATGGATTGGGTCCACAGCCGCCGGCACACCAATTGAATTGTTTTTTTTGGAATGCTCTACCACTTTCATTACTATTTAGATAGATAGACAGACAGACAGATAGATTCTATAGATTCTATAGATAGATAGCTAGATAGATATGAGATAGATTATATGATAGATAGATAGACAGACAGATAGATAGATAGATAGATAGATACAGTGCCTTGCGAAAGTATTCGGCCCCCTGGAACTTTTCAACCTTTTGCCACATTTCAGGCTTCAAACAAAAAGATATAACATTTAAAATTTTTGGTGAAGAATCAACAAGTGGGTCACAATTGTGAAGTGGAACGAAATTTATTGGATCATTTAAACTTTTTTTGTAATAATAAAACTGAAGAGTGGGGCGTGCAAAATTATTCGGCCCCCTTGTATTAATACTTTGTTGCGCCACCTTTTGCTGCGATTACAGCTGCAAGTCGCTTGGGGTATGTCTCTATCAGTTTTGCACATCTAGAGACTGAAATTCTTGCCCATTCTTCCTTGCAAAACAGCTCGAGCTCTTTGAGGTTGGATAGAGAGCGTTTGTGAACAGCAGTTTTCAGCTCTTTCCACATATTCTCAATTGGATTCAGGTCTTGACTTTGACTTGGCCATTCTAAGACCTGGATACGTTTATTTTTGAACCATTCCATTGTAGATTTTGCTTTATGTTTGGGATCATTGTCTTGTTGGAAGATAAATCTCCGTCCTAGTCTCAGGTCCTTTGCAGATTCCAACAGGTTTTCATCCAGAATGGTCCTGTATTTGGCTCCATCCATCTTCCCATCAATTTTAACCATCTTCCCTGTCCCTGCTGATGAAAAGCAGGCCCAAACCATGATGCTGCCACCACCATGTTTGACAGTGGGGATGGTGTGTTCAGGGTGATGAGCTGTGTTGCTTTTACACCAAACATATCGTTTTGCATTGTTTCCAAAAAGTTGGATTTTGGTTTCATCTGACCAGAGCACCTTCTTCCACATGTTTGGTGTGTCTCCCAGATGGCTTGTGGCAAACTGTAAACAAGACTTTTTATGGATTTCTTCTTGCCAGATTTGTGATGTGTTCGACTGATTGTTGTCCTATGGACAGACTCTCCCTCCTCAGCTGTAGATCTCTGAAGTTCATCCGGAGTGATCATGGGCCTCTTGGCTGCATCTCTGATCAGTCTTCTCCTTGTTTGAGATGAAAGTTTAGAGGGACGGCCGGGTCTTGAAAGATTTGCAGTGGTCTGATACTCCTTCCATTTCAATATGATCGCTTGCACAGCGCTCCTTGGGATGTTTAAAGCTTGGGAAATCTTTTGGTATCCAAATCCGGCTTTAAACTTCTCCACAACAGTATCACGGACCTGCCTGGTGTGTTCCTTGGTCTTCATGATGCAGAACCCTGAGACTATCACAGAGCAGGTGCATTTATACGGAGACTTGATTACACACAGGTGGATTCTATTTATCTTCATCAGTCATTTAGGACAACATTGGATTATTCAGAGATCCTCAATGAACTTCTGGAGTGAGTTTTCTGAACTGAAAGTAAATGGGGCAGAATAATTTTGCACGCCCCACTTTTCAGTTTTATTATTACCAAAAAAGTTTAAATGATCCAATAAATTTCGTTCCACTTCACAATTGTGACCCACTTGTTTAAAATGTTATATCTTTTTGTTTGAAGCCTAAAATGTGGCAAAAGGTTTAAAAGTTCCAGGGGGCCGAATACTTTCGCATTCCCTGAACAATTACACCCCAATTTCAACAACACAGGTCTCAGAGTCTCAGAACTTCACACACAGTGCTTCTGCTCGTCTCAGCAGTCGCAGCAGAAGTGATGCGTCACTGGCTTACCGAGCCTGAGCCAATCAGAGCAAGCCCTGCCCACTAGATCAGGTGACCGCTTTCTTCCCGGGCTTTTGCGCACGAATAACGAACAGTAAAAGTTCACTAATTATTTGAATTCGTACGCAACAGCGTATAGAGTTACTTATACATAGCATTAGCGTACAATTTATCGGAAAATGTACGTAGCGAAACCCTTAGGAACATTTTTGAATCTTAACTGAGTGAATCACCTAATATTCGGATTCGCTTCACAGCTGAAAATTTCCAAGATTCCATACGAATCAACGAATCGACTAATAGATTCGCTCATCTCTATTAAATACACAGAAGATACTCCAAAATTATAAGGAGGTCTATGCCTCTTAATAACCTTGGTGCATCTAAGGAGGCCTGTGCAGCAGTAAATAAAATGTATGCCAGTAAGCAGTTAGTATAGATTCCTTGTGTAATTTTGTGGAACAAATATTGTTAATTTTATCAGACAGTATAGGCCCCGCTCACTCCCTGCTAATTTTTTTTTAGAAAAGTGGTGAGCTTGCCGTAAGAGGAGAAAAAAAAATCAAAAATCCCCCCCGAGTATTCAATGCATTAGTGTCATAATAATATTTGCTACATCCATACACAGATAGATATATAGAAAGATATAATAGACAGACAGATAGATCACATACGTAAACCACCACTCTTACCGTCTGATCATGTTACGAGTGAACCATATAGATGGGAATGAATCCTTCAGTCTAGACTTATAATTGCGATTTAAATCTCGTCCGGCAAGAGAGCAGCGATAGTTTCCCACAATCACCCCATCTGGGTTTAACATGGGCACCACCTTGAAGACAAAGTTGTCTCTTAGCAGCTGGGCATCACTGCTTGAGCTTAAAATGTAGTCCAAGAAACCTTTCATCATCCAAGAGCTGTTGGTCTCACCTGGATGAACCCTGGCTGTCAGTATTACGGCCTTCTTCTTCTTCTTGGGTCCCTCGGTGGCCAGAGATGGGTTGGTGATAGTCAATACATATACAATGTTACCAGCCAAGGAGTGGCACAGAACCCGAATCTTACAATACCTGGACCGTTTTGGATCATTGGCTATTCCAGCCAAGTAATCTTGGAGGTCAGAGTATTTATATGGATAACAGTGGGCAAAGTAACAGGTGTCTCCACTGTGTGGGAACCTGAAGGTCCAAGAGAGGGAGTAGTATGATTGTCCTTCTCTGCCAAAGCTGTTCTTGTAATACTTGATCTCATCCCCGATCCTCTTCCAACCAATGTGTTGGGTGTTCGCATCAGTTTCGGAGTACATGAGGGGACGCATACCGTGGTTGTAGAGACTTGTGGGTTTCATGAAGTTAATGATGGTAAATCGGTAAGAGATACCAGCCTTTGTGTTCTTCACCCGAAAATAGTACCACTGGGTGTGGCGGTTAGTGTAAAGATCAGTCCGAAGGATCAACTGGTAGTCGTAGTCACCACTGTAAGAGGACCAAAAAAATAATAAAATCAGCTCTAGGGTCATTGTTTTGTGTAGATCGGATATCTCTCACCAATCTTAAGGTGAGAAATTGTTTAGGTATATATTGTTAAGGTGTATATTGTGGCAAGACAAGCTTTGGATTGAAATGCTGGTAAGTAAGTGTAACGTGATAAATCTGGCACAATCTTACTCTAAACTTACTCTACCTCATAGTGCAACACTCCAGTACTTGCAAACTGTTATTTTTATGTAATGTTATTTAATGTATTGTACAACCCAGTATAGTTTTGTATGGATCTGTCACTGTTAGGCTTCATTCACACGACCGTATGTGTTTTGCGGTCCGCAAATTGCGGATCCGCAAAAAAAACGGATGACGTTCCGTATGGCATCCGTGTTTCCGTTTTTTTTGCGGATCCATTGTAACAAAGCCTATCCTTGTCAGCAAAACGGACAAGAATAGGACATGTTCTATCTTTTTTGCGGAACGGAAATACGGACATACGGAAACGGAATGCATACGGAGTACCTTCCGTTTTTTTTGCGGACCCATTGAAATGAATGGTTCCGCATACGGTCCGCAAAAAAAACGGAACGGACACGGAAACAAAATACGGTCGTGTGAATGAAGCCTTAGGGTTCAGGGTTAACTCTGACTCTCCCCTACAGGAAGCTAGGAGGGACTTAGGTCAGTTAATGTGTGCTAACTGAGGAAGTGAGAGAAGCTACTTGTGCTCACTCACCAGTAAACTAGACCTGGCTTCCAAAGAGTCATCATCTCTGAACAAGAAAGTCATTGCTATCCGAAGGTACTTCAGAAGGAGAAAAGAAAGTACTAGAAGGTCCTAAATCTGCATGGCTGAGTACTGGAGTCAGTCAATAAGGTATTCACTGATTAAGGCTAATAGAGACTTTACTGCAGTGAGAGGAACATTGCTAAAACACCTGTCACACTTGGACACAGTCTGGCCCACAATATCTTAAACCTGTACCTCTCAGCTGGGAACTACAGCCACTATTGTAAGAATAATATTGGCAGCCTTAGAGTTTGCACAGAGAGACATTGGAGAGATAGAGGAAAGGAGTACTACAATCCCCATCCTAACCTATATGCATATATTCCTATATAGAAATATCTGCACTGTCAATTGTTTGGAACTGCGTTTTGATATCATTGGATGTACTACAGCTCCCATGCTGCACGTTAGTAAAGAGAGACTTGTTCCTTTTCTACAATTGGCTACTGACTCCAACACCATTTGCCAACCACAGCACCTACATCTCCTGCCTTGCACCCGTAGAACACTCATAACACCAAGGGCACCCCAATTACCATCAGGCAGGAGCCCCAACATCAAGGAGTGCCCCAAGAAAAGAAAGGGTGAACCCTCCAATCGCTGCCCTGGCCCTAGGAAGCATCAGTGTGAGGATTGGCACTGTGAATTATTACTGCAGGCAGAGACAATACCAGTCCCATCCTCCAACTTGACAGAAGGTGGGACAACAGAAGTAAGCGGGGAGAGCACTACCATAGTTCAGGACAAACTACCACCCCAGCAGAACCAAACACCACAGTGCAGCACAAAATACTGCCTTAGCAGAACTAAATACCACAATACAGTACAATATACTCTCCTGGCAGAACCAGATACCACAGTGCAGTGCTAAATACTTCATCAGCACAACCAAATACTACTGTGAAGCACAAAATACTGCCACACGCCCCACAATATGAAGCTGTATCATCGTCCTGAGGATGGTACTATTATTGAATTCAGGAGAGCACCTGGGGCCACTGGCCAGGTGCATAAGTGCTTGATGGTCCTATATTAATTAATGCTGAGAGCATCAGATCTTTATCTATCTTGCTGACGGCCAAGAGGAGGGATTAAGTGGCCCCGTGGGTATGGTCTATGGCCGATTTGCTCATGGCTTGAGGCAACAGCAGGTGTACATCTACATGAATATTCTGTATGAAAATAGGGTGTAAAAATACAAGCGTGTTTGTCTCTTAAAACAAAGTCAGGTATAGTGTCTTTTAAGGAGCACTTCACACTGAAATAAAGGAATATCCCCATTGTAGCCACCATATGGATAATATCTAGTTTTTTTTAGAGTCTTGAATGTCAAGTTTGCCTAGCTTACCAACATTACAGACACATGCATGTCAGAAACCAGACCTCCAATAAAACCATACTGACCACTAAGCCAGTATCACAGCTGCCAAGATATTGTCACACAGCTTTTCTAAACGGCAAATCTTAGTCAGGCAATAGTACAAAGGGTTAACTTCTGGGACAGTCCTGAGAACCTTTACTGCTGCCATTAATGATGAGCGAAGAGAGTTTCAGATCCTGGTTTAATGCTTTACGTTCATCTGTCTGCATACAGCATTAAAATTTATGGCCTCCGACGAGGCGAAGTCAGTTATTCCCGGAGTCTCGAGAGACTTTGGTGAATAACTTGGGTATTTGATTTTTAAACTGAAAAAACAAACCCAAACTCAGCTTTGGTTCTGAGGTACCAGTCCGATACCAGTTCAGATCCAAGTTTTAAAATATTTTTTTTCAGTTTAAAAATCAAATACCAAAATGATTCATTAAAGTCTTGCGAGACTTCAACTGACTTCGTCTCGTCCATACATTTTAATTTTAAGGTCATACATTTTAATGATGTACAGAGATGGATCTCCGTACAGCATGAAGCCGAAGTTTTGAGCGAAGCAACTTGAGATCTAGGATCCGAAATTCGCTTTGCTCATCACTACCTGCCATGTATATGGTCACACAGCTTTTCTAGAATCTTGTACGGCTGCTACATATGCAGTAACTCTCCTTTCCTAAATTTCTGAATGGCAAGTCTTCCTAGTCAGGCAGCAGTACAGAGGCTGACTTCTGGGACAGCTGTGTAATAAAAATCTGACAACTCTTACAGCTCCCATACATGCAGTCAAGCCATGCTGGGAGTTGTTGTTTTGTAACAGCTGGAATGCCACAGGTTGGAGATCGGTAAGAGACCTTTGTGCTTTTAACATAATTCCTGTCAGCAAGTTTCTATTCTTCTCTGGTGATATATAAAGTGGAGCGTGGCGCACACCTCCAGCGGGCAGTACACATAATACGGATATAGTGAAATGCGTGAGCTCATATTGCCATGCATGATTCCTGTCAGCCTCCAGAGTGAAGACTGTGAGTTATACCATTATTATGCACAGCTACTAACTGAATTTATGGCAATTTATTCTATAAAAAGCAGACAGCAGCTCAACTGACTGGGGGAAAAAATGCTGTCCTGCTGAGAAAATAAAAATGCTAATGTGGGTAATAGATTTCTGAAATGGACCCGACTGGCTTGGGTGCGTGTGCATGGAATTAACAACTGTCTGTGGCGGAAAAAAAAAAAGGTGATTGGCTTGTTGCAGTTCTGTATTCAGTATGGACATAGACAACCTCAGCGATCGTTTGCGCTAACCCCAGGATGCTCCTCACGGATGCTGTCTGCCACTGGTCTGATGTGAATTCAGTTTTGGCAGAGGCCTCCTAGAGAAGTATATGAAAGCTCCTTTTTTAAATTTCCAGGACCAACCACTGGGCGGCACTGCAACACAATGAATTAGACTCCTGTTTCAGTGAGCTACATTTATTTCCATTCTTCAACAATCAGCTGCCAAATGATGTACAAAGCCTTATACATTACGGGAGAAATCATTTGCTTGCTGGCTGAACTTTCGCTAGATATCTAAAAAAAATTTTTTTTTTGTAAATCTTCGTGAAGGATGCTTAAATCTATTTTCTATATCATACTTTTTTTTCTTTTTTTTTCTGTGGTGGTTTTCTTCAGTGTATTAAAAACTGAACTACTGCAGTTTTCACACAGACTAGTGAGCCCTGCCACTTTTCAGCTTGTGCTGTGTACAATGAGGGCAGGGTCTGTGGTATCAGAAGGGTGGGTTTACAATGAAAGCTGACATCTGCTTTATAAAACGGGAAGGAATAAGGGGAGCCAACGTTCACAAAAGATGAGGGGAAAAGTTCATCTTCTTCTACCACTTGCAGCACAGTGACCTCACATGACAAAAAGCATGCTTGCTACTCTGTCCTATAGGAGAGTTCATCTTCTCCTCACTTCTCCCTCTCCCAGCATAGTAACTTCACATGACACAAAGCATGCCTACTGGCGCCAGGGGTGTAACTACCATAGCGGCAGACCATGCGACTGCTATGGGGCCCTGGGCAAGAGGGGGCCCAGTCTTAGTTGGGATCCATCCCCTCTTCTACTGGGGTGAAAACTTGGCCAGGACTCTACCGCCTAAAGGAACAACTTTTAGCAAATGAGGCAGTGGAAAAATGGCCCAAGGGTCATTGAAAGGGTTTAGGCAGAAACTCTTCTGTCCTGTGTGGGGGGCCTTGCTATGAGACCCTTACTTCTTTATGTATGCCACTGCCTACTGTACTATCCTATAGAAGAGTTCATCTCCTCCTCACTCTTCCCTATCCCAGCACAATAACTTCACATGACACAGAGCATGCTTACTACACCCTCCTATGGAAAAGTTCAGCTCCTCCTCACTCCTCCCTCTCCCAGCACAGTGACCTCACATGACACAGAGCATGCTTACTACACTCTCCTATGGAAGAGTTCAGCTCCTCCTCACTCCTCCCTCTCCCAGCACACTGACCTCACATGACACAGAGCATGCTTACTACACTCTCCTATGGAAGAGTTCAGCTCCTCCTCACTCCTCCCTCTCCCAGCAGAGTGACCTCACATGACACAGAGCATGCCTACTACACTCTCATATGGAAGAGTTCAGCTCCTCCTCACTCCTCCCTCTCCCAGCACAGTGACCTCACATGACACAGAGCATGCTTACTACCCTCTGCCATAGAAGAGTTCATCTCCACAGAAGTCAATACCTTTGTTGTTTTGTTATCTTCAGGTGACCACTATAAAGCAAATCTCGGAAACTGCTGTTGCAGAAGCTCAGAAAAGATGGCTGTCCCCACAATAATGTCAATAAAATAGAATACAAAACTCTGAAAATGAAATCAGATTTTGAATTAGGCAACCCCTTATTAATGTGATTTATCCTTATGCTTAGCTAATGAAGAAGAAGGGCCACTAAGCAAAGCATCTATTAATTTTAGACAAGCTGTAAAAAGGAAAGGGCCTAATATGCAAATGAGACAAATCAGGGTGGTCTCTGGTAAACATCACCACACTTCTATCATTCTTTCAGAGATTTATCTCAAGAGATGTCTCGGCCTGTTCATAGCCATACGATTGCTCAAATGTCTCATTTTCATCAACCCATATTTATCTTCCCTATATAGGCCAAAGGGGTATTCTAGTAGTAACTTCAAGTTGTCCCATATCCACAGGGGTTCCACCACTGGGATCCCTAATCATTAATCACAAGAATGATGGCCCCACATCCTGCAGGGCTGCCCAAAAACTGAACAGAGCGCCAGGTCAAGCATGCACTGCTGAAAGAGCTGAGCACTATCTCTGGCAGTGTCATAGAGATGAATGGAGCAGTAGTGCCCATGCTTGACCTGATCGCAGATGTGAAAGTAGCCTTAAAGGTGGGGTCATTTTAGAGCGGGTTTGTAACATATTGCAGGGTGCGGAAAAAACTTTCAAATATGTTGACTGATATAATTCTCCATCTATTTATTGTGAAGAAACGCTGCTTCACAGTACCATTCAAGGGCTGCTTCGGAGTGCTACATCACTATGGACAATGCAGCACTGATGTCTACAGCCATTGGATACTGAGGACATGTGGAGCCTAGTCAACAAATGACACCACTGGTGCAAAGCAGCGGGGAATAGAAGAAATTGTACATTGGTAATATTTCCACGGTGAACATGGAGCAGTGAAGGGGGGACAACTCAAATAAGTAAAGAAACATTATAACTGGCAGCCATATAATAGAGCAGCCATGTTATAAGTGGAGTGGCTGATATTAGTTGCACATATGGATGGAACGGTCCCCGGAGGTCATCAGCAGTGGAGATAAGTAACACAGAGTAGTCAACATGGGAAGCAGGGAGTTTTCTGTAATTCCTTTCAGTCATCCCACTTAAGAACCCTACAGTCGGCCTCTCCTCAGCCTGTAGTGGTGGATACCAGGAAACCATAGCATCAAACATTGCACTAGTTATTCCAGTAAGGTAAGGAGGAGCAGACAGGTGCTGGTATTGTGGTGTTATCCATAAGGGGGACTTTGTTTTACTTTATTCTATATTGTAAAATTGCAGGGAAAAGACATATATACAGTATATCTCAGGACATGGTTTCTTACACCTTGACCACTTTCTGCAAGTTCCCGCTCTCAAATCGAGACTCAAACACCAGCGTGTTGTCAGATTCTTCACTGCCGTTTGGAGATACAGGCTTGAGGGGGCTGCGATTGCCACCCACACGGGAACACATGAAGTAAGACTCCTTCAAACCTGAGAAAATACAGAGATGAAAAATACAATTCAGCCTCTAGGATGGGAAGATAATGATGAAGAACTGTGACAGAGCAAGAAATGTGTGAGAAAGAAGAGGAGAGGGAAAGAAGGCTAAAAAATGAACGGAGTGTGAAGGAAGAGCAGCCAAGATGGACAAAAGTTGGTTGAAGGGATAGAGATAGATTAGAGTGGGGGTATAAAGTACATAAATCGGAGGACAATAAAACAAGAGAAGAGCAAATGATAGAACAAGCACAGAGGAATAGTATGATGAAAGAAAGGGGCACAGGAAGGTAAGAGACGCTAGAATCCAAAAGAGAATATGAACAGTCAGAAAGACATATGCATGTAGGAGAAAAAAAGAGGGGTGTAAAACATTAAGAGAAAACAAAGGAGAAAGAATAAGAAACAGGTCAAAACCAAGGAAATGGAGGCAGAAAGACACAGAAGTAAAGGGAAATTGCTGACTGTAGAAAAATACAGAAAATGAAAATTGCAGAAGGAATAAGTAAAATAAAAACACAAGATACATAAGAGACTTTTAGCCAGTCTTTGATATCCCCTGCACCACCAGAGGATGTGCTAAATAATTGATGAGACACACGCATCGTCATAAATTAAGCGTATCCTCTGGCTTTCTGTGTGCCAACTGGTAGATGGAGTAAATTTCAATAGTCATTTACGTCAGTAAACCTTCATAAATGATATTGAGTGTACCTGGGCCGATGAACCCGCCCACACCCTGTCATGTCCCTTTAATGAAAATGGCAAGGGTGGAGTAGAAATGCCACCTGTGACAAAATGTAGGTGCAATGTCGTTTAAAAAGTAGCAAAGCTGTAGTTTTGACTTCATTTTATCCTAGTTTGTGGTGTACAGGGGCATAGTAAATGACCCCTAGAAAGTTAAGGATGGAATAAGGATGGGCACACGAGACAAAAAGGAAGCAGAAGGACATAGGAAACAAAGGGGAAGCTGGAGACACTGGAAAGTATTATAAAGCGAAAGGGAAAATGTAAAAGAGAAAGTAAAAATAAAGAGAACGAGGTAGGACATAGAAGTGGAAGAGGAAGAAGAAAGACAGAACAGTAGGAGGAAGCAATAAGACATGAAAAAAATCAATAAAAAAAATAAGACATGAAAAAAAAGCAATAAGACAATGTTAAAAAACAGAAAACAGAGAAAGATTCAAGGAGTTGACCGCTTTTTACTATTGAAGTCCTATCCTGAGGATAGGTCACCAATATCAGATTGACGGGGGTTTTGACTCCCAGCAACTCCACCGATCAGCAGTTTGAAGAGAAAGCAGGGCTGCTCTCTCTCCTGTTTACCTGCTCACCACAGCAATTGCAGTGGTGAGCAGGTGTAATTACAAGTATGGTGTCCCTAATCACTTCTATGGGACAGCTCCTTCCTGTGCAAACAAACAGAGCCATCCAACAGAAGTGAATGGGGACACCATACTTGTAATTACATCGCTCACCACTGCAATTGCTGCGGCGAGCAGGTAAACAGAGCAGAAAAAGGAGCGCTGCTTTCTTCTCTTCATACAGCTGATCGTCCGGGGTGCTGTGAGTTGGACCACCGCTCATCTGATATTGATGACCTATCCTAAGTAAAAAGTGGACAATTCCTTTAAGTACAGGAGGAAGGGCAAAGGCGAGGGTGAGAAAAACACACATGTAGCAGAAGGACACAAAAAAATAGTAAGATAAACAAGAAAAAAAAACAAGACAAGAATGAAGGAGAAAGATAAAGGTAAGAGAAAAGGGAAGGACAAAGAATAGTAAGGAAGAAATTTTGATGAGTGTAGAAAGACATAAAATGAGTAACAGACAACAATAAAAACATATTCAGTGGAAGAACAAGGAAGATAAAAAAGAAAATTAGACTTCATATTATAACATTTTGTCTAATTTATGAAACTATTAAGGTGAAACAGAATATCCTTGGGACAGAAAATCAATGGGAGACAGATATGATGATAAAGACAACTGAAGAGGTGGCAGAGATTGGATTAAGATATGAGAAGAAGGACAGGATGACAATACAGTACCAAAGTCACGTAACAAAGCAGAATTCATGTAAGTTACAGATGTTAGATAATTCCCATGAGAAGGAACTAATTATAAGGAAGGGAAGAGATAAGACAGACTAGAATTAGGGACACGGGTTGAAATAGATTGGCAGTCTGTTAATGAAATGCTGGAGAAAGCAGACAGGAAATTAAATACGCGAATCACCAGAGAAGTAGAAAATGTAGATCAGCCAAGAGAGCAACTGGTTAAAAAAAGGAAAGGATTAGTTTAGAGCCAAGGGCAAAACTGACAAGATAAGGAGAGAAAAAAAGTCAAAACATTAATATTCCTGTCACAGGTTATCTATAGGTCCAGTTTTTCAGAACAAAATGGCTGAGATCATGGCTGACGCAAATTCTGAAGGTTTCTGTAGTAACTCAAGCTGCTCATTGAATTGTATGAGTGTGTGATACCAATACACAAAGTTCAAAGTCCCTGCAGGTACAGGGCAGTAAGGGTAATTAGGTGGGTACAGGAATGAAAGAGATAGGAGACCACAGAAGAATAAGAGGAAGTAGTAGGAAATAGAACAGGAAGGAGGACATGGAGAGTAAAAGAATTCAGTAGAACACAGGTGAGGAAGAGGAAGTAGAAGGACACAAAAGAGAAATAGGTAGAAGGAAGACATGGGAGAGTAACAGCACACAGGACCAGAAGAGGAAGAGGAGAACACAGGCAAATAAGAGTAATAGAAAGGACAAAGGAGAGTAATAGGCAGAAGGAAGACAAAAGAGAGTAAAGCAGGAAAGGAAGGTGAAGCAGAAGGGGAAAAGGCAGGAGCACACAAGAAAGGAAGAGAACGCAGAGAACACAGGAGAAGAAGTGGAAGAAGAAAGACATACAGTAGGTAGAAAAAAAGCTGAATAAGGAAGGAGACAGGAGAGAAAGATAACAGGAAGTCACAGGAAAATGACAGATAACGCAATGCAAAAAACCAAAGAGAAAGAAGCACATTGTAGTACAAAGCAAGAGGACAAACGAGGATTAGTAAAGTGTAACAAGGAGCTGGCTGCGCGCTCCCTCTCTGCTGTGGCGCCGGCATCCCTGTGAGGAGGCGGGAGAGAGGAGCCGGCGACATGCGCGGCCGGGATCCTCGTCTCCATGGCTACCAGGGCGGAGAGGAGCCGGCAGCGCGCATTCTCTTCAGCGCACCCGGCGTCCTTGTCCCCTTGACAATGAGCAGGGGCAGGGGCTGAGCACCGACCTGGATGAGTGGGCACTCAGTATCAATAGTACGCACATCATGGGTCACATGACGCTGGCCCCTCAACATGCCCTATTTAAACAGACAGCCTGCTGGCCACAGGTTGCCTGTTATTGGTTTTCCTTTTGGAGACTGCCACACTAGCTCTTGTTTTGACTCATATTATCTGGATTTGACCTCGGCTTGTGTACCTCGACTCTGACCGTGCTAGACCCTTTTTGACTGACGTTGCCTCTTGGCTTTTGACTTTTGGCTTTCCCTGGTTCTGGTTTGTGTCTATGATTTGGATTTGATCGCCTTCTCAGTTTCGGACTCTGGCTTGGTAACGTTACGCTTCTGTGTTCTGTCTTTTGTTTGTTATTTGTCTCCCCATTTGTCTCCCATTGTTCCCTTCCCTTTAAGGCCCAGCACTTAAAAGGAGTCTGTCAACTCATTTTCACCAATATAACTAAGAGCATTGCCCCACAGAATATTGCAGACACATCCCAGACATATCTGTGTGCACTTTATGTCTGTATTACATGTCCAGGAAAAGCCCTTTTATTCTGCTGGAAAACAGCTCCCAAGTGCCCAGCTCTGCTGCTGCAAGTGCCCAAAGCAAACCAGACTGAAGAGGGGAGGGCTGATTTAGCTGCTCATATTTTGGGATTAGTAGCAGATAGAAAAATGGTTCTGACCTTCTTTGAAAGCTTTTAAATAATACCAAAATCACAACATTATATCCAGTATATCAGAAGATATAGCTGTTAGAAATCGAGTCGGGAGAGAAAGCTGTTTTTAGTTTCACTTTCAGCTGGGCACTTGGGAGCTGTTTTCTAGCAGAATAAAACTGCTTTTTCTGAACATGGAATACAGACACAAAGTGCACACAGGTATGTTTGGGATGTGTCTGCAATCTTCTGTGGGGCACTGCTGTTAGTTATATAGGTGAAAATGAGGTGACTCCCTTTAAGCTAAGTTAGGGATTGCCGTCCAGTTGTGGACCGCTACTTAGGGCGGGTCGTGCAATCAGGCAGGGACAGTGGTGTGGGTGCACTCTCAGTGAAGACACAAGGGAGGAAGATGACAGAAAGAGGGAAAATACAGTAAAGTAACAAGCAGTAAGACAAAGAAAAATAAGTGGAAGAAGGACACAGGAATGTAGGAAGAAAGGTTTCACAAAGGACATTCAGGAAAAGCAGGAGCAAAAGCAAAGATGGTCCATCAGTGGAGAGAACACCTAGATGAAAAAGGAGGAAGCGAGACAATATAAGGAAAGATAGAAACATCATTATTATTCCTATCGCAGGTTATCTATAGGTTTAAGAGAATTCATAATGGCTCAGCACAAAATCACTGACCCAAATTCGAGGGTTTACTTAGTCCATGGAATTGCATGATTGTGTGTCACGGAGACACGAGGTTCAAAGTTACCTCAGTCTTAATTTCCAGATAAATATACATTTCCAGCCCAGAGATGCAATTAACTTTTAGATCTCAACTCTTTCAGTGCTATTTCCCCAAATCCTGTCTTGCTCAGAGCAGGTTAAATTATGTTTATTCATATCGGTAGTAAAAATGGAAAAAAGCCACAAACCAGCCTCAGCGTGACAGGAGGGAGTTTTGTGAGAAAGTGAGAGAATTCTACAGAATCTCAAAATATTAGCAATTAAGGCGCAGTTCTGAAACGGAGCCGATGAATCTTACCATTCTGTGACATTTTCAAAGAGCATTTTATAGTGCAATTATTTTTCCCCTCTCCCCCTCAAAATAAAATGATTTGATTAAAAATAGAGCGCAGGATGGGGTGGAAGGCAAAAATAGAGTGTCAGAGAAACAATGCCTCTGCTGTGAGTCACACACGTCTTGTGCTAATAAGAAACTGTAAAGAATTTAATCAGTTTAGGTACAGAACGAGACCATTATGTCTCTATGGAGATGGAAGCTCTCTGCGTCTCATCTACATATTATGGAGATGAAATTAAGTGGAAATTAGCAAACATATTTTTATGAGGTTCAAGCTGTAAAAAGTCATCAGGCTGAATTGAAGAACAAATAATAATAATCCTAGTAAGCAAATACTTTCCACCATATAAATGTGCACCCAAAATAGCTTGTTACAACATACTTAGCTTAAAGGGGTTATCCTATGATTAACTCTTTACAGACCAGCCTGTTTTGGGCCTTAGTATGACCAAGCAATTTTATTTTTCATTTTTTCATCATCGCATTCCAAGAGCTATAACTTTTTTTTATTTTTATATTGCTATAGCCGTATGAGGGCTTATTTTTTGCAGGACAAGTTGTAGTTTTTAATAGCAATATTTTGAGGTACACATAACTTACTTTCTGGCAGGGGCGTAACCACCATAGCGGCAGAACATGTGACTGCTATGGGGCCCAGGGCAAGAGGGGGCCCAGTTGGGATCATCCCCTCTTCTACTGGGGGTGACAACTTGGTCAGGACTCTACCCTATAAAGGAACAACTTTTAGCAAATGAGGCAGTGGAAAAATGGCCCAAGGGTCATTAAAAAGACTTTAGGCAGAAACCCTTCTGTCCTGTGTGGGGGGCCTGGTTTGATCCTTGCTGTGGGCACTTACTTCTCTATGTACACCACTGCCTTCTGGGGAGGGTGGGAAAAAACAGCTATACTGCCGCTGACTTTTTACATCATAAATATTTTTTGCTAAATAACACAATAACTTTATTCCTTTTGTCAGTAGCATCACAGCAATACCAAATACATATTGTTTTCTTAATCACTGTATTTTTCGCTCCATAAGACACACTTCTTTACCCTAAAAGTGGAGGGAAATGGCACAGCATGTTATGAGGCAAATACTAATGAGCGCTACTATTATGTAAGTGTTCATTAGTACATACTAGGACCGGGGAGCAGGGAATATAATGCTCCTGGTGTTGGTTTTACTCACCACTCCCTGGTCTTCTGCCGGCACCGTGCTGTCTTGACTGTGTACAACATCACGACATAGTGCACATAAGCGTGCACTATGAAATTACGCTGTGCAAAGTCAGGTAGTGGTGAAGCGCTGCAGGAAGAGAGTGCTGGATTTCCAGAATGGCGGCGCCATCCGGAGCAGGAGAGGTAAGTTCTTTTAAGGGCCCAGATAATTTTGTACAAAATATATTTGCCAAGAATCTCTAATTTACTAAACAAGCATAGCATTAGCTTCAGAATACTTCATATCTCTATGGCATTTTGTGTTTTATCTGGTTAGCAGTGTGCCGTTGCATTGTATGTATTTTCCTTTCCCTGTGCATTTAGCCATAGCAACATGCACCTGCGCACTGGGATGTGCTGACTGAAATTCCCCTTTTTTTCATTGTAAGTTCTTTTATCTGATATGAGATCTATGGAGCTGTGTGGGATCTTGATTTTTACGGGATGACTTGTAGCTTTCATTGATATCATTCTGGGGTACATAACAGTTTTTGATTGCTATTATAGCATTTGTTTTCTTTTTATGGGTTCACCATGCAGGAAAAATTTTGTGATAATTGTGTAGTGTGGGATGTTACAGATGTTTAACCATATATTGTTATCCCCTTGGAAGGTGTTATAAGTTATATTAATTATTAATATTTTGTGTGATATTAATAATCAATATGTATAAATAGGCGTAACCGGCTATCGCTAGCTCCACCTATTTATTCCCTTAATGCGGTCGGTTCCCTGCACTATGTCTGCTACCTTGTACTATTGCGGCGGCTACAAAGACAATGTAAACAGTATTTTAAATAATAAAATATTTATTTATACAAAATACTAACAGTCTAATTATTTAGACTATATCTATATATATTTATATCAACGTATATAAATATATATACATATAGCCGCACAACAATACGGTATTAAAAGCTAACTACACTGTACACTCCCACTATAAATTCCACCCACAATACTAACTGAACACATACACTCACACAAAATACAATATAGCAAGCCCTCCCAAGCCTATCTTACTATCCCTAGGGAAACAAAAGGGTTAAATTACAAATATGGGGAAAATGATTTGTGGCAGGGTAAGGGTTATGGTACGGATAGGATTCGTTGGTGGTATGAAAGGGTGAAATGCAGGGAGCAGGGGTTATAGGAAGAGGATATGAGGGGCTAATCGTTGGGATAATGGCAGGGATAGATGGGATTTATGGCAGGGGTTATGATATGCAGGGGTTAATGGTAGGATAGCCGGGGATTATAGGAAAGGGTTAAATGCTGAATGCTGGGGTGATGGTAAGGGGGTTAATTCATTCGTGGTTCAGCAGTGGTTAATACTCAGCCCATCCAGGGTTAATATGCTCGTTGTCTTCTGGGGTAGATTCTTGGCTTCCTCGTTTTATGTAGGGGATGATCCTGCTTGGGGAGCACGGCTCAACTGAACAGCACAGGGTGGCCGGGTTATTCACACCCAGCCACGCTCGCTCCTGTGGTCCCGCGCTGCCGGCGTGCGAGCCACCGCGCCAGCCCGCGCACACCTGCGCTGGTTCCCGGGCGGAGGATCTCTTTGATCCTCCCGCCCGGGAATTGCTATGCATCTCTGGCGCCGTAATTACAGCGCCAGAGGTGCGCAGCACACAGGGGCAGGGAAACCTTTTGAAGTGCCTGGGACTGGACTGATTGTCCATTTAACAGGTCACCATCTGCAGGCGCATTAGTATGCGTTTGCATGGGGTTACAGAGGGGGCACCCAGACGCTGGGGAATATTTTATATACATACAGATGTATGTATATAATTCTGGGGCATATATACATCTATATGTATCAGGAGCAACTGGGCCACAATATTAATAATATATATATATATATATATATATATATATATATATATATATATATATATATAACATATCTAATTCCAAAAAGTATTTATTGAATTGATTGCAGAAATGGAGAATTCGAAAGTACAGTATAAAAATATACATATTATGTAAACATATTTCTCCTATGAGTACATTTGAGTACAAGACACAGTATATGTGTATAACTATTGTACAAAAGGAACAATGACAATAAAAAATTATCAATAAACATGAGTTGTCTAATTCTTTCAAACCTATACTTGAAAGGAACAATCTTCGAGGCCCCCCGGTCAGGAGGAAGGAAGGGAAGAGAGGGGGTAGGGATATATTAAATGGTCCCCCACAATTTAGATTGTCTGGTTAGAGAGAAATGTAATATTGTAAGTTAGGAGAGTTGGAGCAATTCAGCCACGAGTTCCATACCAGCGAATAACGTTCCCTGGTATAATTTAGCGTAGCATTTAGTTTTTCCTATAGTGCGATAGTATTAACTCTTATATGTGACATATCTAAAGGCCCATAGACAGACATATATATATATAGCACTATGAGGCCATTAAAGGGGAAGGCCCATAGATATACATATGGGGCCACAGACCCCCAATTTGGGGTCACTTTATACTGGGGCACAAATATATATATATATATATATATATATATATATATATATATATATATATATATATACACAGTACAGACCAAAAGTCTGGACACACCTTCTCATTCAAAGAGTTTTCTGTATTTTCATGACTATGAACATTGTAGATTCACACTGCAGGCATCAAAACTATGAAGTAACACATGTGGAATTATATACTTAACAAAAAAGTGTGAAACAACTGAAAATATGTCTTATAGTCTAGGTTCTTCAAAGTAGCCACCTTTTGCTTTGATTACTACTTTGCACACTCTTGGCATTCTCTTGATGAGCTTAAAGAGGTAGTCACCTGAAATGGTTTTCACTTCACAGGTGTGCCCGTCAGGTTTAATAAGTGGGATTTCATGCCTCATAAATGGGGTTGGGACCATGAGTTGTGTTGGGCAGAAGTCAGGTGGATACACAGCTGATAGTCCTACTAAATAGACTGTTAGAATTTGTATTATGGCAAGAAAAAAGCAGCTAAGTAAAGAAAAACGAGTGGCCATCATTACTTTAAAAAATGAAGGTCAGTCAGTCCAAAAAAATTGGGAAAACTTTGAAAGTGTCCCCAAGTGCAGTCGCAAAAACCATCAAGAAACAAAGAAACTGGCTCACATGAGGACCGCCCCAGGAAAGGAAGACCAAGAGTCACCTCTGCTGCAGAGGATAAGTTCATCCGAGTCACCAGCCTCAGAAATCGCAGGTTAACAGCAGCTCAGATTAGAGACCAGGTCAATGCCACACAGAGTTCTAGCAGCAGACACATCTCTACAACAACTGTTAAGAGGAGACTGTGTGCAGCAGGCCTTCATGGTAAAATAGCTGCTAGGAAACAACTGCTAAGGACAGGCAACAAGCAGAAGAGACTTGTCTGGGCTAAAGAACACAAGGAATGGACATTAGACCAGTGGAAATCTGTGCTTTGGTCTGAGGAGTCCAAATTTGAGATCTTTGGTTCCAACCACCGTGTCTTTGTGCGACGCAGAAAAGGTGAACGGATGGACTCTACATGCCTGGTTCCCACCGTGAAGCATGGAGGAGGAGGTGTGATGGTGTGGGGGGGCTTTGCTGGTGACACTGTTGGGGATTTATTCAAAATTGAAGGCATACTGAACCAGCATGGCTACCACAGCATCTTGCAGCGGCATGCTATTCCATCTGGTTTGCGTTTAGTAGGACCATCATTTATTTATCAACAGGACAATGACCCCAAACACACCTCCAGACTGTGTAAGGGCTATTTGACCAAGAAGGAGAGTGATGGGGTGCTACGCCAGATGACCTGGCCTCCACAGTCACTCTTGAAGCTACCTCTTGAAGCTCATCAAGAGAATGCCAAGAGTGTGCAAAGCAGTAATCAGTAAGCAAAAGGTGGCTACTTTGAAGAACCTAGAATATAAGACATATTTTCAGTTGTTTCACACTTTTTTGTTAAGTATATAATTCCACATGTGTTAATTCATAGTTTTGATGCCTTCAGTGTGAATCTACAATTTTCATAGTCATGAAAATACAGAAAACTCTTTGAATGAGAAGGTGTGTCCAAACTTTTGGTCTGTACTGTATATATATATATATATATATATATATATATATATATACACACACACATACATATTAAGGAGGCAGGCATGCATATATATACATATATTTAATACCAGCACTTCCTTCTACAGAAGGTCTTAGGGAAATCAATACGTATACGCTAAAGGCCAAAAGGCCAGAAAATTCCCACTTAGCAACCAATCAAAATGCTATTAAAATATAACTTATATTTGACCCCATATATTGACTTAAAAATATCAGTCAACCACCAGATTCAGTAATTGTTAATATACACTGGGGTCTATTTAATGGCAATCTCTGTATACCTAATTTCACTGGGATAAAGTGTACAAAAAAAACTCTGCTTCAATTGATAAGGTTGAGGTTCATAAATTATTTATAAAAAGGATGTCTTTTTCTGCTTAATCTGGCTCACCTAGATCCTGTCCTTTTTTAGGAACGATAACGCACATTCCACGTAGGTCCCCCTGTCTGTTTCAGTGACACTCCACCCTGTATAGCTGTTAATATCTGGTCTGCAGAGAATTCTCACCTATAATTACTGAGAGGTCAGTTTATAAACTGCTACAAATTCTTGTGGGTTGTCACAAAATAAATATACTTAAAGGGAACCTGTCATCTCCAAAACACCCCCTGAACTAGAGTAAGTGTTTTATAGTGTAAGTGATGCTGAATCCGAATATGTAAGTTTTATCTTCATACTCACTTCTATTCCGACGATGTGCTCCCACAAACCTGCAGTAAAATGCACTGAGAGGACTCTTCTTCGAGTCCTCTCCATTATGTGTGCGAGCACCGGAGTCCACTGAGTGCATTTTACTGCTGGTTTGTGGGAGCACAACATCAGAATGGAAGTGAGTATGAAGATAAAAATTACATAACCGGACTTACACTATACACCGCTTACTCTAGTTTGGAGGGTGTTTCAGAGCTGACAGATTCCCTTTAAAGTCAATATATTCAGGTTGAACCTGTGTAATTGAGTATTGTTCTACAGTTGCGAACATTGCTTAGTGCGCTTCGGACAGTTGTTCACTCTGTTATATTTATAGTGTATAGCTATTTAATATGGAGAACCTCTCCAATTACTGCTCTGGACTCTGTGCTCTTTACTCCACCCAGAGTTGAACGCATCCATACATTCAATTCAATGTTTATAGGCACTTCCACTTCACCCCTTACATTGGGGAGGCGACCCCCTATTCAAACACACTCACTCCTTTTCCCGATAAACCATTCACACTATACCCCAGAGTATTTCTTATCAGTCTTTTATATTGCTAAAGGTGGATTTACATGGCACAGTTTTCAGGCAGATTATCGGGAACGACCATTCCCGCAAACGCTCGTTCCTGACAATCTGCTCATCTGCCGATCACCCGATGAACGAGCGAAACGTTCGTTCATCCTGTCGTTCGTGCAGGCACATCAATCATCGTTTCTGGACAGCAGGTCGTGCTGTCCAAAGAGCGATGATACTGTGAAGGAGATCACTGCACGTAAATGCAGCGCTCTCCTTCAGTGAACGAGCTGCCGACTGTCTGGAAGGAAGTGTTCCTTCTGGACAGTCAGCAGCTCGTTCAGTGTAATCGGCTGTAACATCGGGACGTGTAAACCCGCCTTCAGTGGCTGGCTGTCTAAAAAACTAGAATAATCCTCCTAACATGTTTTGTAGTCAAGCGGTTTTCTCAGGGGACAATGGGTTATGTTATATGTTGGTTGACTGATACTTTTGAATCAATATATGAGGTTTAGCTATATTTGTATTTTAATTTATTAAGAAAAAAAGTTACATTTTGGTAGAATTTTTGTTGATCCTAATTGGAAATTTTCTGTCCTTTTGGCTGTTAATTTATTTGTTACAGATGCAACAATACCAAATATGTGGCGGGGGGGGGGGGGGGTGGTTATTTTGGCAATTTGCTTTTTTTCAATGGAAAAAGGTGTATTTTTTAACCTGGAAATTTTTTTTTAAATTTGATAAAATTGTATTTAACTTTTATTTTTACCACTTACTAGTCGCACAAGGGAACTTTGAAAGGCGATCTTCTGATTGTTCACATACTACAAAAAGTTCAGCTTTCATATAAGAGCCATCTCCTGCTCTTCTGGTCTCCCGTGCAGCGCTCAGACTAGGCCTCCGTAAAAGAATGGTGGCCTAGCCTAAGGCCCATTAGTGACCTCTGTAAAAAGGTATGTTGGTGGTCACTAAAGAGTTAAAGAACACCATGGAGAGAACATCTTTGCTATGCTCTGCTCCTCAGTCCTGCAGTCTACATAGGTTATCAGTTTTCCTTCTTTTTCTTTCTCTAAAGGGGTGTTACTGGATTTTAATATTGATGGCCTTTCTTCAGGAAAAACCATCAATATCGGA
The DNA here is from genome assembly GCA_900303285.1 of Rhinella marina. NCBI lineage: Eukaryota > Metazoa > Chordata > Amphibia > Anura > Bufonidae > Rhinella > Rhinella marina. The sequence goes on from ONZH01002007.1 coordinate 192,389, forward strand.
TCTGCAGGGATCCAACAAGCCACACTCCCGCAATTAGTTGTTTGAGTAGCCCTGGAAGTGAAAGGGAGTAGCGCTGCACTTACGTACAAGCTCTGTCCATCACACATTAGATATTGATGGCTTATCCTGAGGATAGGCCTTCAATATTAAAACCCTCGACAACCCCTGTTGTAATCTACAGAACGGCTGCTTTGTTTTGAAGCTCTCAGAGGGTCCTAGAGTTAGCAATCACTGCTATCCTATGCTGGGGCCAGGAAAGCCAGTAGGTCAGTCCCAGTGGTACTTGCTTCCAGGCCGCAGGAAAAAAAGGGGCTTGCGAGTCACTATTTGGAACACAGTCGAAGTTTCATTTGTAAAAGGATAGGTAATGGACAAACCTGACTCCCAACAAGATTTGGCCATAATTCATATCACATAAGTATGAAGGACCTTCATTTCAAAATCAGTGGGTCATAGTGGAAAAGTATAACAGCATTCAGGAAATGTATGCACAAGGATGCAAGACTGAGGTTGATGGACATGATAGGGAACACAACTTTCCTGACCACTTGCCCATATGAGGCTCAGAGTTTTGTACCCACCTTCACTGAGTTGGTAGATCACCTCGCTTTCTGTAGGATTAGCACATGTGGGCTCCTGCTCTAAACCTGAAGACTTGTACATCGGTTCAGGAACAGGAGGATCCCACTCTGAAACACAGACAGATAAATGAATAAAACCCACAAAATACTCCATATAAAATTTACATTTGAAAAAATCTAAATAATACAGCAGGCTGAGATAGACAATGGCCGGGAGTATGACAGACTAGTTGCTAAGCTATTGTTGCAATCTTTTCTATAGAATTGTCATTCTGTATGTCACTAGTGGGAATACAAGGCGGCTTCACAGGACTCAACATTTCTCTCACCATATTAATCAGATTTTTGCAAAAATAAATTCCATTGGTAAACCTATGCCAATAACCGTATTGTTAGAATGTACACATCTGTACTATCTCTGTGCGTTACTCAGTATGAATTCTATGAAGACTTATACAGTGCTACTCCTCACCTATGTGCTCAATTTTTTCCTTGAGAACCTGGCACTCATATGGCCACCGTGGTAGTTGGAAGAAGCTGTTTGAGGATACACCATAGAGATCTCTTGGCTCTCGAAGACGTGCCACCTTCCTTCCAGAGTGGTATTCATACACAATCTGGTTGGTCTTCTGGGTGTAGCAGTATAAAGGTGAATTGTCTGTAGGGAAAGTTTACATTAGCACAAAATCCCAGACCTTTCCAAGTTCATACTGAAGAAGACTTCTCAACGAATCACCTACTTCTTCTACGCCCTAGCTGAAATGATTATTGTATTTTCTGGTCTATCAAATGTACTTGAATGGGACTTGGATGCCGTACCAGACACAAACTATGGAGGCGATGCGTCACACACAATTGCTATAACCCTCTCACTTTAAGCAGGGGTCCTGGAGATCAGACCGCCACTGATCATACACTGACCATAGTCAGTGAACCCCTATAACAAATGGAATACCACTTGAAATGAGTTACTGATTCAACGTAGGTGATGGTTCTATGCAAAGTGCTTCCATTAATTTCCTCGGTACGAGAGCACGCTATTGACCTTTCAGTTGTTCTGTACCTCTGCTGGCTTTTCGCCTGTTCCGCAGCCCATCAATATGCTGACTTACTGTAAAGACTGGGAGCTACTTTGTTACTGAACATTTACATTAACCCGTTTCCATTCTGAAATGACAGTACATTACTTTGCGTCTCATTGAATTCTGAAGAGTCCGGACTTTGCAGCCATTAACATGTCACTTTGTGATATTTCAAAGCTCCGTTTTAGTAGCTGTAACAGGAAAACGACAAAACCCGCTGCAAAGCTGAGTAATTTGTCTTTTGACACTTTGGGGAAAACACGCAGAGCGCTGTCACTAGGTGCACGCTGTTAGCCGCCACTGCTATCATGAATTAGAGATACTGTCGTCCTTCTGCTTAGTGCTTGTAATTAAAGTGAATTAATTATTTAATGGTTTAGATGTTTGTTCACAATCTAATGGAATGAGGGCTGCAAACAATGGGATCGGTGAATTGGCGTTTGGTGTGTAAAATTAAATTTAAGGGGGTGTTTATACTTTTGCAACCCCCTTTTTGTTATTTATTCAACAGTTCTGAATAAAAAAATGAAGCAACTTTGCAAATCAACTTGGTAAAACGCCCATCTTTTGATGCATACAGCTACTATACAGACATATGTGTCTCCATAATGCCTCATTCGCACGTCAGTGTTTGGTCAGTGATTTCCATCAGTAATTGTGAGCCCAAATCAGGTGCACCTCTAAACACAAAACAGATGCAGATCTTTCCCTTATACCTTATCTCTGTGCAGGCTCCATTCCTGGTTTTGGCTCACAATAGCTGATAGAGATCACTGACCAAAACACTGATGTGTAAGTAATGCCTAAAGCCCCTTTCACAAAAGCAAGTTTTCTGCGCAGGTGCGATGCGTGCAGGGGTTCACCACCAATGAGGCGATCGCCTCATGCAGCACCAGTAAAGAGCAAGGGGGGGAAGCAGAAGGGCCATGGGCAATGAGTGCTTTCATTGTGGCAAAGGAGTTAGGTTAGGTGGCATGGGGAGGGGTTCGCCATTTCAGTTTTCGCCTCAGGCAGCAGAAAGGCTAGGTGCACCCCTGGATGCGTGAGGTGAACACATTGCACCCACACTGAATCCTGACCCTTTAAATTCAGTGTTTTTCACGCATCATTTCTGCGTTGCGTGAAAAACGCAGCATGTTCTATATTCTGCGTATTTCACACAGCCCTGGCCCCATAGAAGTGAATGGGGCTTCAGTGAAAAATGCATTGCATCTTGCAAAGATGTTTTGTTTTATTAAGATGCATTGCATGTTACCACGATTCTGGACTAATATCTAAGGTAACATATGAGTAGTACTGCACATAAGGAGTACAGATCATAATTTTTTTATCTTCCTACTGCCCCCTAACAGATACAATGGCGAAAGTGTAATGCTTCATTTCCACATTCAGGTTTTCTAATGCAATTTTTGAATCCAAAACCAGGAGTGGTTGAGGATGAGGTAGTATCTGACCTTTATATCTACTCTCCTTTTATGATCCAAACTGAGTAGTTTTGGCTTCAAAAACTGTATCAGAAAACCTGAATGTGTAAATCCAGCCTGCAAGATTTGCTTCAGATTCCCCAGCAGAATACAGCTGAGAATAACCAAAAGGGGTTGTCCAAAGTGAAGCAAATGACTTTCCTGTGTGGGCGTAGGCGGCACACCACTCATCCTATGTGTATTGGGACTAGTGCTCAGTGAACTTCTCTACAGCGTTGCTAGAGTTATCCTTCCCTATTGCTCTCTGTCCAGCTGCTGACCATCTTCCTATTTAGCTGAGCTGGTTGTCCCACCTCCTTGCCTGAGCTTTGAGGTTTTCTAGTGACTAGTAACCAGCAAAGGTGTGATCTCTCTCTACTACCCATGTATTGTACCTTCCCTGACTACTGATTCTGCTCCTGCCCTTGACCTTGGAATTGCACAAGGACTACTCCAGAAGATAGTGACCTGGTTGTGGAAGTCCACATCCCTGTACAAGGGTTAATGGGCGAAAAACCAGGGAACCTGCCAGGTCAATGCCCTTAGGTTTAGCCCAAAGTCAAACTGGTTAGTTGGCACAGTGGGTCCACACCCACTGTCCGTTACGTTAAGCTGCAGTACTGTCACGGAATTTAAAGGTGTTGTCCCATGAAGTGTCTTAGTGGGGGTCCAACCACTGGGACCCTTGCTGATCACTAAAACTGGGGCATGTATTTGCTGGTTAAATGATAGCTTAGTATGAGCACTCGGCTATCTACAGCCGTTCCATATAGTTGAATAGAGCGGTGGACTACTATGGATAGGGGACAAGTTGTTGTGATGAGACAACCCCTGTGAAGAGGAAGCACAACGAACAGCAAAGAAATCACGGGGGGTATAATGTAGTCACGCTCCTGTGACATCTCCGAAAGAAACTGTTTTGGTTACCACATAGATTTCTGCATCCAATTAGATATGGAAATGAATGTTAGAGCGGATTAGTAATCAGATAAGAATCGGAGATAATGAATTCACTTGTTCCATGCAAGAGACACTCAAGTGATTTAGCAATGCAAACACTTACATGATGAGAACCGCAAACATGACGCCATTCCTGGAGGATTCCGTTACCAAACTGAACAGGAGGCGATTGTTCAAAGAAAGAAATAATGTTTTCCAGTAAATCTGCTTAGTTTTTGCCTCATGATACACTGGGCGGTCAAAGAGGGGAAATCCTCTCAGAATTGATTTTCTATACAGTGAGTATTTGTCCCTTGCTGATTTTGTAAGTTTGCCCACTGTGAAAGACATATACAGTCTATAATTTTTAGTGTAGGTTAATTTTAACAGTGAGAGATATAAAAAAAAATCCAGAAAATCACATTGTCTAAATTATATATATATATTTGCATTTTGCACAGAGAAATAAGAGTTTGATCCCTCTGGCAAACAAGACTTAATACTTAGTGGCAAAACCCTTGTTGGCAAGCACAGCAGTCAGACGTTTTTTGTAGTTGATGATGAGGTTTGCGCACATGTCAGAAGGAATTTTGGTCCACTTCTCTTTGCAGATCATCTCTAAATCATTAAGATTTCGAGGCTGTCGCTTGGCAACTCTGATCTTCAGCTCCCTCCATAAGGTTTCTATGGGATTAAGGTCTGGAGACTGGCTAGGCCACTCTATGACCTTAATGTGCTTCTTTTTTAGCCACTCCTTTGTTGCCTTGGCTGTATGTTTTGGGTCATTGTCGTGCTGGAAGACCCAGCCACGACCCATTTTTAATGTCCTGGTGGAGGGAAGTAGGTTGTCACTCAGGATTTTACCGTACATGGCTCCATCCATTCTCCCGTTGATGCGGTGAAGTAGTCCTGTGCCCTTAGCAGAGGAACACCCCAAAACATAATGTTTCCACCTCCATGCTTGACAGTGGAGATGGTGTTCTTTGGGTCATAGGCAGCATTTCTCGTCCTCCAAACACGGCGAGATGAGTTAATGCCAAAGAGCTCAATTTTTGTCTCTTCTGACCACAGCACCTTCTCCCAATCACTCTCAGAATCATCCAGGTGTTCATTTGCAAACTTCAGATGGGCCTGCACATGTGCCTTCTTGAGCAGGGAGACCTTGCGGGCACTGCAGGATTTAATCCATTACGGTGTAATGTGTTACAAATGGTTTTCTTGGTGACTGTGGTCCCAGCTGCCTTGAGATCATTAACAAGTTTCCCCCGTGTAGTTTTAGGCTGATCTCTCACCTTCCTCATGATCAAGGATACACCACGAGGTGAGATTTTGCATGGAGCCCCAGGTCGATGTCGATTGACAGTCATTTTTGTATGTTTTCTTACTATTGCACCAACAGTTGTCTCCTTCTCACCCAGCATCTTACTTATGGTTTTGTAGCCCATTCCAGCCTTGTGCAGGTCTATAATCTTGTCCCTGACATCCTTAGAAAGCTCTTTGGTCTTACCCATGTTGTAGAGGTTAGAGTCTGACTGATTAGTTGAGTCTGTGCACAGGAGTCTTTTATACAGGTGACCATTTAAGACAGCTGTCTTTAATGCAGATAACGAGTTAATTAGGAGCGTCTAACTGGTCTGGAGTAGCCTGAACTCTTAACCCTTTGGATACCAGGTTTTTTTTTTCGGTTTTGCGTTTTCATTTTCTTTCCTATTTTGAGCCATAACTTTTTTATATTTTTGTTCACATAGCTGTAAAAGGGCTTATTTTTTCCAGGACAAGTTGTACTTGGCACTATTAATTATGGCATAAAATGTAGTGGGAAGCAGTAAAAAAATTCCAAATGGGTTGGAATTGGAAAAAACACCACAATTCACCGTTTTACGAGTTTTGTTCCCACAGCGTTCCGTTTTGGGCAAAACTGACCCAGGACCCATTCTCTGGGTCAGTATGATTACAATGATACCCCATATGTATAGGTTTGTTATGTTTAAATGGTGTAAAAATAAATGTAAACTTTGAAAAAAAATTTTTTTTCTTACATTGTCATATTCTGACCCCATAACTTTTTAAGACTTACATCCACTGAGCTGTTTAGGGGCTCATTTTTTGCAGGACAATCCATAGTTTTTATTGATACCATTTTGGAGTGTGCATGACTTTTTGATAACATTTTATTAAATTTTTTGAGTAAGAGAAGTAATGAAAAAATGGCAAATTGGCCATTTTGACCCTTTTTTCGTTACGCAATTCGCCGTATTGGAAATTTTTTTATATTTTAAAAGTATGGGTGTTTTCGGTCGCGGTGATACCCATGATGTTTATATTTATTGTTATTTAGGTATTTATTTTTTAATTATATGGAATGGCGTTTAAGTTTTTTTTTTGTTTTTTTTTAAACTTTTTTTTATTTTTTGTGATATTTCAAGCATCATATATGAATACATCATTTTTTGCACTTTTATTTGAACTATCAGGGATTTTTAACATGCAATTTTATGTCACATTTCTTATCCTGGCCTGCCGTCTGGTGGTCAAAATAAGAATTGCAGTATGAACGCTGTAAGCCTTGTCAGCGAGGTTTACAGCGTTCCAATCAACTGCAGATGCCCCAATTGGCCACACTGGGCATCTGTAGGACACCTGGAAGTGCACGCTCTCCAGTCACTAAAATCTCAAAAAGGTCTGTATGTTTAAGTTTATAGCACATAAGATGACATGGTAGAAGATCATCTTTGGTCAAATAGAAGTAGATTTTCCATGTCCAATTATTAGACACTACTGTGTTGTTTTAAAGGAGTTCTCCGAGAATGGATACCAATGGTTTGGGGTCAGTATTCCTGCAAAGGTCACTGCAAAGACCATCGATTGGCTGACAGCAGTGACGTACATGTAGACAGCATGTCACACTTCTGGTCCAGCAGGTGAGTATTATATATATATATTTTAACTTTTACACTATGCCCGCCCCCCGGTGGGCTTGGCGTGGGCAGGGTACAGGACGGGCTGGCAGGCCAGTCTCTTTCATCCTTTTATTTGCCTGTTTTAGGTGTAGAAAATGGTCTAAATGTAAGCCAGCTAGGACGCGGTCTTACATGAGCTCTGCACATGCTGAAGTTATGTAGAGGCTGGCGCCTCTTCATAACTTCAGGAGTTCCACTGCCAGCACAGGGACTTATTAAGACCGTCATCTAAAATGCTGGTCTTAATAAATTAGCCCCAAAGTTCTGTCTGTCAACAGTTACCACTAGAGGGAGCTTAGGAGCTTGCTACTTACTTATTTATTATTGAGTTCTTTGTAGAACAGTATGCAGTAAGCTCCTCCTAGTGGTAGCCGGCAGCCAGAAGTTTAGTATTTATCTCTGTCTATGCATGGGATTTGAGGCTCTCTATCATTAAAACAAGAGCTTCAACTACCACAAAGCTATATTAAGAAATCTGCACAGAATTTTAGACCTCAAAATGACATGTTGACAATTTATCTAGTGAAAGTCACTGTAAAATGGTTACTGCAACCAGTATGGAACCTTGGTGCTAGAGTTCTAAGTAGCAGGAATTCTTGCAATCCTCAAAAGTGATTGGTTGGGTACTATTGGAAGATCTCTTTAAACACCAACGATTAAGGAATGAAAAGGCTTAAAATTTTGCGTTACATGGTCCTCTGTAACTCCTCCTGGAAATGTATGAATAAACTGGCAACTGGACATTACCATTCCACTTGTCAATACAGTGTGTTCTTGCATTGTTATTTTATGACTATTTACTGAAACCAACATGTCCGGAGAGAGGACGGGTCTCCTTTAAGAAGGGATATGAAAAATATTACGACTTCTTGAGAGAACATATTTGCCATTTCAGCTCCAGTGTGAAGAAAATTCCTGTGATCCTCCCATGAGAGACATAACTGAGCAACAGCTGGGGTGCTGTAGGTCACCAGGCGCTCTTTGGATCTATGCAGCAAATGTGCTCATTTTACGGCAGTTATTCACAGACGTGCTTCTTGCAAATCCGTAATAATAATAAGAAGCCTTCATCTCATTAACATAACAGGCTTTTTAATTAAGCGCATTTTCATTTATTTTGATTATTTTTTTTCAGATTCGTGGAGTTTTTAATTAGATGGCTTTTATATTCTGCTTTATATCCTACTGATTTAGACACCACGAGGAGATGGCGGCACGGATGGATGGAAATGGAGCGTATCAGCATCTGTTTACTCTGCTGTCTCCCTCTTCTCATAACTGTGATGTATTTACAGAAAACTTCCGCATCAGATGCGCTGGATTCTTGAAGATCATTTCCCCCTAAAGAAACTGAGTAAATGTTTAAAGGGGTTTTTGGAGACTTTACTACTGATGACCTATCTTCTGGATAGGTCGTCAGTATCTGATTGGTGGGGTCCGACACCAGGGACCCCCACCGATCAGCTGTTTGAGAAGGCACTGATGCTCGCAGTAGCACCCTGGCGTTCTCTCAGCTTTTCCTAAGCCATGTGACATCATGTTCATTGATCACATGGGCACTAGGTACAGCTCAGCCTCATTTAAATGAATGGGCTGAGCTGCAATACCAAGCACAGCCTCTATCAAATGGACGGCGCTGTGCTTCGTGAGCAGAGAGAGGCCGCGGAGCTACTGCAAGTGTTAGTGCCTTCTTAAGCAGCTGATTGACGGGGATTCTGGGTGTCGCACCCCCACGATCAGATATTGATGACCTATCCAGAGTATAAGTCAGTGATGGCTAACCTTCGGCACTCCAGCTGTGGTGAAACTACAACTCCCAACGTGCTCCATTCATTTATGTGGAGTTCAGAGAACAGTCAAGCAAGTGTGCATCTTGGGAGCTGTAGTTTTACCACAGCTGGAGTGCCGGAAGTTAGCCATCACAGGTATAGGTCATCAGTTGTAAATTCTAAGAAAACCCTTTAAGTCCTTCAGTTGTCCTATTGTGTGAAGTTAAAAATTATATATACAGATGTTTGTCAGTTCTGTTTCTGGATCTAGCCGATATTTCCCAGTCTCCTAAAATCCAAATTCACTTAAAGAGTCACTCTACTTTCACACAATTTCATTTCATTTATTAGAGAATAATGTAACTAGCAAATTTCTAAATTACTTCTTTTAAAAAATCTGCCTGCATCCCCCTCTATGAAGGACTTTTTCTCCTGTCTAAAATAAAGGATCTTAGATAGACCTCACATTAAACCAGAAATTTCCCCATTCATTGCTTTATTTGCTAGGTTTATATCAAGCTGGCAGCTCAGGGGCGTGTTCTTTCTCTAGGGCATGTCTTTTCTCAGGGGGTGTCTCATTACTGCTGCAGTTTTCTCCCTGTAACTGTCACAGCTTCTAACACTACATAGGACTGGTGGCAGTTGAAGGATGGAACTGAGTATGTGCGACCACCTCAGCAAGGTGGACATAGAAATAAGAACAAACAACAGGTGGTGCTATACAGATACAATTTCTTGAATAACTCAGAGGCTATACTAAATTTTTAATGACATGCAATTACAAAAGTCTACAGATCCAGGTGCTGGTTTGAAAAACGTAGAATATTATTTTAGGAACAATCCCTTTAAAGAGGACCTGTCACCTCTCCTGAAATGTTTGTTGTAGGAAATACTTGCATTCCACATAAAATATTAATTCTGGAGCATATTTTCATATAAAACTATGTTGTGTTGTTATTCCTCTAAATTGACAACTAGGTGTTACTATTCCCCTTTGCCAGGGTTATGTGGACAGTGAATACGTAGATACATACCCACAACTGACAACACCAAGTTGCCAGAAGAGCTGACAGGTACTCCTCAAAGGGGTTGTCCAAGTTATAAAAAATAATAGCACTGTAAATCTGATGGGCAGCAATATACAGTATAACTAAGTTAGGCAAGTTTTAGACAAAATAAATATATAGTTCCTCATTTCCCTGGTTCTCTTCTGACCCTTTGTTTACCTGCAGTAACAACAATCTCTGCCCCTCCCCCTGCTCTGCAAAGGGAGTAAATACAAGTGCTGCCCTGAGTGACATGTCTGCCTGCTAGGATACTCAGCAGCATGATGTATGTGTAGGACTACAAGTCCCAGCTGTACAATGACACTGCTGATACACACAGAAACTTCCCCCTACCTTTCTTGTGCAATAGTCTGCAGATCTTCTCTAGTCTGTCAGCTTCTGTGCCCAGCATTTATGTCCTCAGTGCCTGCAGCTACTAGCCTTCAGCCCTGAGTCTGTGCTGCCTGAAGCAGTTAAGGTTTTATCTGAAATAATCCAGGGAGAGAGCAGAGGCAGTGCAGGGTGGTGTGGCTGTAGCCTCTGAGGCTTGTGCACTACACATCAGCAGAGCAGGGAGAGAAGTTGACATCACAGGTCATGTGACCCTCAGTGACATCTGAGAAAGCAGCAATTGTAGAAGCACAAAGTGCATGGCAAAGCTGTTATATTTGACTAGTTAGAAACATACAAAGAACAAATAACTTGGACAACCCCTTTAATAGGAACTTTTGGCATTGTTTCCTTGAGAACTTTAATGCCCAACATGACAGCCTCATGTCTCCCATCATAATTTCAAATTTTGGGTGGGAGACAGAGAGAGGATGCAGTGACAGCACATCTTTGCGCAGGTGAACCACAGACTTCAGACCAGACATTTCCACAGAGTAGTTCCGATAACTGGACCCATAGGATATGAGCTGAATTACACATAACCAGTGGTTCCTAATGGCCCATACAGAAAGGCTAGGGGTACCGCTCAGGTCCGTCCCTTCCCCTATAGGAATATGAACCTGCTTCTAGAAGATGATTATACCCATGTGTAAGTACATTTAGGCTGGAACTGCTGCCTTTGTCTGATCTATGGATAAATAGACGGTTTTGCTTTAATGGCTTTATTGAAAAATGAAATTGACTTCAGTCTCAATGTGAAGCGTATTTCTACCTCAACTGCATTTGATTAAAAATCATTATCTCGTCGGTCGCAATATGTTTCCCTTTCAGCAAAACAGATAAAGGTGAGCCAGAAAATTACCGAAACATACATTTACCAGATGACATGCTGCTGTTCTTCTGGTGTACTTGTGTATATGTGCGTCTAGCAATCTATCTCACATCTATCTATCTATCTATCTATCTATCTGAAGAACAAAAGATGAGGCAGCACACCAAAGTAGGTGAAGGGTGTTAGACCCGTTTATTCCCCAGACGCAACGTTTCAGCCCAGCACAATGAGGCCTTTGTCAAGCCAATCATTTGTTTGGATATTTTTGGATTTTTTTGCCTGAAATCCAGAAGGAATTTCACCCTTTTCCACTTTGGCTGTGCTGCTGTTTCTTTTTGTGAAAGCTATCTATCTATCTACCTATCTATCCATCTTTCATATCTATGATTTTTTCTATATATCTGCCTATCCATCTAATATCTATCTATCTATCATGCATGCATTTAGGCATGGGTGGGAGGTCTCAGCTGTTGGACCCCAGTGGTCACGTTCAGTACTGTTGGTATAACTGTAGGTTTGGATGGAATCCCCTTATAACGGAATGTGCTGTGAGGATCTCGTATAGTAGTTCTTCAAAGAATTATCACTATAGCTTTTTCTACCACATCTCAGCTGGGAAATAACATATTGTGTATTGACAGGAAAGTGCATTCACTTGCTCCCTATGGTGCAGTGATTTCCAACCTGTGGTTAGTAGTGTGTCAGTGTCAGGCAGTACTCGAAACCGCTGCCTTACCGTGTCACTGTGGAGCAGGTTTTTATTAGCTAGAGCGATAGCCGATATTACCCTAACTGGAAATACAAAAATATATAGATCTACATCACAGTGGTGGGGGGCCGCTAATTACCATTTTAAATGAATTCTATATTTTTTCTCATCTCTTGGACCTTTAATTCTAACACCCACTGAATGCATTTGATAGAAAAAAAGTAATTATGAGAAAATCATAGTCATTTTCTTTCCCTTTGTGATAAACCATTTTAATTACCATCACACAATGTCTAATGGTTTCTAGATGTGCACCTTGAAGACTCTGGCGTGTACAGTACAGAACAGGTGTTTGCTCACCCTGCGCCGCCATAAATAATGTAAATGCACATTTAATCAGCCGAGCACCAATACGAGGATTTTAAAACCGTCCACCCTCACTAAATCTTCCATTCAGGTCGTCAATTCCGCTGGAGTGCATGGTTCTCTTAGATTTCTACCTAATTGATAGTCCGTGAGGATATAATGTTATCACTGTCAAAGCTATTGAAATGCAACACCTACGCTGAGACAAATAAATCACCCCATCCTTTAACGGAGAGGCAAATGAGTACTACATTACAGACCAGAAAGGACCATTAATCACCGCACGCCAAACAATAAATAAGACCGGAGCATCCATCAATCACTGCGGCTGTCTCTGTGCTCCTGATACATGTATGCACACAAAGGGGGACGCAAAATCATGGTAAAAATAAAAGTCAGAAAAAATATACATTTTGAAAAAAATTGATTTATATTTTTCTAGATTTCGGTTGCTGTTCAATCCATTTTTATTCTTAAAGGACATCTGTCAGCAGATTTGTACCTATGACACTGGATGACCTGTTACATGTGCACTTGGCAGCTGAAGGCATCTGTGTTGGTCCATGTTCATATGTGCCCGCATTGCTGAGAATAAAATGATGTTTTATTATATGCAAATGAGCCTCTAGGAGTAACGGGGGCGTTGTTGTTACACCTAGAGGCTCTGCTCTCTCTGCAACTGCTGCGCCCTCTGCACTTTGATTGACAGGGACAGCCAGTGTAAACATGTTTCCAGGAGCAGCACCCCAGTCCGAAACCAGCAGTGGAGAGACAATATGGAAGAAAGTTGTTGAGCATAACAGGAGAAGGGGAAGAAAACCAGTGAGAACTTTTGCAAAGTGGCTTTCCCCTTTAAGTTATGCTTCTCGTTATATGGTTATAATGGGAATCAGCCCGGATCCAGACGCTTTCTATCATGAACACTAGGTTTCAGCTGGACAAAAAAACGAAATGGTTTTTGCCCAGCCGAAAGCCGGCACTCACGCTGGAAAGGAGCTGGATCCCATTATAGTCAATGGGGACAGCCAGTAAACGGCAATATCTGACTAGACTTGGTCCGGTGAACTCCAGCAGACTATTTTCTGCCCAGAACAGCATGCCAAATCAATTAAACAGAGGTCTGACCCTCCCATAATTTAGAGAAAAGCATAAACATAAACCCATAAGGCAAGAACCTATCTGCCTTAAAAGGGAAATATGTTGTGACCTCAAGCAGCAATCAGAATACATCAACATTCAAGCAAGAACTGTATACAATCATATAACTATACTAACATAGTAGGGACAAAAAAGACACATGGCCATCTAGCTCAAAAGTATGCAAACTTGATCCAGAGGAAGGCTAAAACCATATGAGGTAGTTGCCAGTTACTTTAATGTTTAGTGCTCTTACAGTAAAGAATCTCCTTCCATGCAGGTGAAGAAAGATGTAATGAACGGCCGGTGATCATGGTTACAAGTAGTTGGTATGAAAAGATCATAGACTTGTACTGAGTGATTACATTTTCCCTATGTTGTCTGTCTTAATGAGTATTCTGGTCATTTCAAATTATCCCCTATACACAGGATAGTGAATAAGTCTGGGACTAACTGATGGGCTCCCCAACCAATCACAAGAATGGAGGCCCTGTACTCCGTGGGAACCCCCAAAATTAATAGTGCGACAGGTTAGGCATTCTCCATACATCTCTATGGGACTGCCAGGATACAACTACTTGGTTATTTCTGGCAGTCCCATAGATATCTGGATAGGGGGTATCTTGAAATAACAGGAAAACCACTTTAAAGGGTTATTGTCAACTGCACATTTAAGACATGTCCACAGGATATGTTATAAATGGCCCACATACTGTATGGGACTCAGAATTATCTTAAGAACAAGGGACCCCAGAACCCTGTCCCATGGCTGATATCAATGAAGAGGTTGCCGCCTATGCGTGGCTTTCTCCATTTACTTCAGTGGAAGCAACGAAAATAGCCGAGCATGCTTGTTCACACAGTAGTGAACGGAGAGGAATGCAAGGGCTGCCACCTCCCCATTCACAGCAGCAATAAAAAGCGGGTGAGGGTCCCAAAGCTAGGACCCAAACTACTAGACATGTATCACATATCCTGTGAATATTTCATGTGGATATCCTGTGGAATCAGTGGCGTAACTAGAAATGACCGAGCCCCACAGCAAATTATTGAATGGGCCCCCCTCCCTCAGCAACTTCTTCACAACACCTGACTCCTGTGCAACCCCCACTCCTGTGGCTAGTCAAGATCGCTTTCCTCAGACGAAGCCCAGCAGCCGCTCCATCCATTTCCTACAGTGTCTCTGTATATAATGTCATTGTATAATACTATTTAGGGGCCCCTGACAATAAAATCTTTTAGTCCTCCTCCTAAGTGGGCCCCTTCTGATTTCGGGCCCCAAAGCAGCCACTTCCCCTGCTTCCCCTATAGCTGTGATGGCTAACCTTCGGCACTTCAGCTGTGGTAAAACTACGACTCCCAAGATGTAAACTTGATTGGCTGTTCTCAGAACTCCATAGAAATGAATGGAGCATGCTGGAAGTCGTAGTTTCACCACAGCTGGAGTGCCGGAGGTTAGCCATCACTGCCCTATAGCTACGCCCCTGTGTGGAATAACCCTTTACAACAGTTATTCTTTCTTGACACTATATTCCACCCATTTTATTAGTTGGGTTGCCCTTCTCTGCTGTTGCTCCAGTTCTACTATGTCTTTTTTATACATAGATGTCCAAAAAGTTACACAGCATCCTATATTAATTTGGCTAGAAGCAGCTTCCTGGTACTGGTTGGGTTGCTAAAGCTCTGTCTGAAGTTGGACCCCTACCAACCTGTCTCAGAGGGATAACCAGTCAAGGACCTTCAGGGTCCTATTTGATTTTAATGGACGATATTCCCTTTAGCAATAGTGAAGCTACTACGAAATGTGCTCTGAAAGCTTTTCTATTTTTGCAATTGTAACTTTGTGGTGAAGATAAGTGTCCTACTTCCAAGTATTGCTAACCTCTAATGCATGTTGAGCAGTTTTGTGCTCACAGTTGCCTGGGAAATCTCTTTATAAAGACCAAATCCGTTGGTCACCGGATGGATAATTACCTTAGTGACCATGTAGCTTTAGAGGATTGATCAGACAATGATACATCTGAAAGTGGAATGAACCTTTAAACTCGGAGGTTTGATGCCTCCATGTGGGGGGTTTGTTCCAGTTATAGGTTTTGAGGGAAGCCACAGTTTACAGTCATTATATCTTAGCTATAAAGCATCCTATGATATAAAGCAGCAAGGAGAAAAGACTGTTATACTAGATGTTCCTGCGGTGATATGATTACTGGAATATATAACTGGCATAAAAAGTCACCGACAGCTGTGAGCAATCCTGCAGGACTTTGTGCACCAAAAACACTCAAATGGCTCCATACAAACCATTTTATACCAAGATAAAAAAGTACAGTAGTAGTAGTATTCTTGTTTATAGAGGCAGTATAATAGTAGTTATACTCTTGTACATGGGGATAGTATTATAATTTGTTTATATTCTTGTACATAGTGGCAGTATTATAGTGGTTATATTCTTGTACGTAGAGTCAGTATTATAATAGTTATATACTTGTACATAGGAGGCACCATTATAGTAGTTACATTCTTGTACATAGGGGAAGTTTTATAGTAGTTATATTCTTGTACATAGGGGACAGTATTATAGTAGTTATATTCTTGTACATAGGGGTTATATTATAGTAGTTATATTCTTATACATAGGAGTCAGTATTATAGTAGTTATATTCTTATACATAGGAGGTAGTATTATAGTAGTTATATTCTTGTACATAGGGGACAGTATTATAGTACTTATATTCTTGTACATAGGAGGTAGTATTATAGTAGTTATATTCTTATACATAGGAGTCAGAATTATAGTAGTTATATTCTTATAAATAGGAGGTAGTATTATAGTAGTTATATTCTTGTACATAGGGGACAGTATTATAGTACTTATATTCTTGTACATAGGAGGTAGTATTATAGTAGTTATATTCTTATACATAGGAGTCAGTATTATAGTAGTTATATTCTTATACATAGGAGGTAGTATTATAGTAGTTATATTCTTGTACATAGGGGACAGTATTATAGTAGTTATATTCTTGTACATAGGAGGTAGTATTATAGTAGTCATATTCTTATACATAGGAGTCAGTATTATAGTAGTTATATTCTTGTAAATATGAGGCAGTATTATAATAGTTATATTCATATATATATATATATATATATATATATATAGGAGCAGCATAACTCCCAACCGTCCCGGATCCAGCGGGACTGTCCCGGATTACAGTGGCAGTCCCATTGTTCGGGTACGGGGGAGGTATGTCCCGGTTTCTGGCAGCTGTCCCTGCGTCCATTGCCTGAATGGTGATGAAGCAGAGAGCCGGCATTGGCTCGCTGCTGCATCCATTCTCCCTCCCATTCTCCCTGCAGGCTCTCCGTACCTCCAGGCGGCTCTCCACACCTTCGGTCTGGGCGGGGGGTGGGGCCAGCCTTCAGTCAGCCTTGGCTCCGCCCCCCTCCAGACTAGAGAAGAAGATCTCCTGCTGGTGATGCTGCTAGGAAGAAGGTAAGTATTATGGTGTTTATTTTTTTCAACTTTCTGTGAATGGCACAAGGTGGGCATATTACTGGTAGACAATATATTACTGGGGTACAATGTGGACATGTTACTGGGGGACAATATATTACTGGGGGCACAATGTGGACATGTTACTGGGGGCACAACATTACTGGGGAGCACAAATGTGGGATATTACTGGGGGCACAACATTACTGGGGAGAACAAATGTGAGCATATTACTGGGGAACAATATATTACTGGGGGCACAATGTGGACATGTTACTGGAGGCACAACATTATTGGGGAGCACAAATGTGGGCATATTACTGGGGGCACAACATAAACTGCAGAGCACAATGTGGGCATATTACTGGGGGCACAACATAAACTGGGGAGCACAATGTGGGCACATTAGTGGGAGCACAACATTACTAGGGAGCACAATGTGGGCGTATTACAGGGGGGCACAATGTGGGCATATTACAGGAGGGCACAACGTGGGCATATTACTGGGGGGCACAGCTGGCCATATTACTGGGGGCACATAACAGGGCATATTACTGGGGCACATAACTGGGCATATTACTGGGGTACAGCTGGTCATATTACTGGGGGCACATAACTGGGGAATAATTACTATGTGGGGCAATAAGGGGACTGACTGGGATTAGGTGTATAGTTATGATTTGGGCCGAGTTAGAGGCGTGGCCTAGTGGCGAAAAAATTTGCAGTGGCATATCAGCGGCATCAGGTATAACAGTACATATACAAATAAAGAGATATTCAAAATGGGTCAGCATAAAGGGGAGGCATGCAAACCTCAGTTGTGAGCGTACAGTTGTTGAAGTGAAAATTAACTGACGTCCTCCATAAAAGAAGACAACTATAAACACAATCATAACTCTTGAGAAAGAGGTCCAAGAACACAGTGAGAGACTGATGAACTGAAGCTTACATAAATGAAAGAAGAAGTTGTGAAGGATGAGAGTAAACAGCTTGTAGCAGTAGTTGGGGCCTATAGGGAAAGTATGGTGTTTCTATGCTGGACCCAAGATGCACAGGTCTTCATGAATTTATCATGGGAACTATTTCACAGCTAGCAAGTTCCTCCAGCCGGTGAACTTGATTGACTTTCTTGAGCCATTTGGTAATTGATGGTGGCTCCGTTGAGTGCCACGACAAAGGAATAAGTAGTTTTGCAGAGGTAATACGAAAAGTACCAAAGTGCCCTTTAGTTGGGTGGTAAGTTGGCGAGGGGACCCACAGTAAAATCAAAGCTGGCGAGATGGTAAAGGACATGCAAAGCGCAAGCGCAGCCACGGCTCCAGTCACATCTATGTGGCTGATAGAAATAGTCGACTATTTTTGGCAGTCCAATAGAAATGAATGGCGGGCTGCACACATGCGTGGTCTGCTCTCCTTCACTTTGCGGGCTCTGTTCTAGAAATAGGTGTGGGTCTATTAGTTGGTAGTCTTGTTGAATTCGTAGCATGCACAGAATGCATGCTACCCAGCACACCACCTGAGGAACTGCTGCCCACCAGGATGTAAATAGAAGAGAGGTGCCCACCAATGCTAGCCCCGCACATCACTAACAAAATAATCATTTATAATTGTAACCGAGGTAAATTGTTCAATTAATCATGATTTTGATTTAGGTCATAATTGCCCAGCCCTACAAGGAGATCAGGTCAGGAGTAGTACCTGCATATCTCACTCAGAATATCTCAGGTTGTATCTCTTGGTGCTATACGGCTTGAGATATTCTAGGTTGATGCAGCCCTCAACCCGCTTTTTTCCCCATCAGACACCGGCATGGAGGAGGTGGAGAGGGGGTGTGGGTGAGGTGGTCGCAGGGACAGAAGGAGAAGTATAGATGCTCCTGTTCCGACCTGACAGAACCCACTGACTATAATGGGATCAGGTTTCCATTACGAAAGCGCAGCATGCTGCGCTATTCTGTTCTATGTTTTTGATGGAATTAGCATCTCCTGACGGAGATCTGAATGAAACCTAATCAACCCCCCATTAGTCAGAGCACACTTGGCTCCTGCATAGGGCTGCACAGTTCAAGGATAGCAGTGAAATAGGTGGAGAGGATGTATTTTCCCTGGCTTTGTGGTTATTTTCTTCTGTATAAGAGTTCATTCATTACACCTGTTTACACAGGAGACCAGGACAGTCTTTTTGGTTGCATTTTATATTAAAAGTGAAAAAAAGGGCACAAAACTCAAAATATGATTAAACCAACCGGTTTACCAAACCGGTATCAAACAACACTCTGTTAGGCCACACCCTAAATCACATCCAATTTTTACCTGTGTAAACATGGGCGGTATTTTTCCTTGGAGAAAGAAGCAACCCTACATGTTACCCATATCCGTGCTGTATGACTCCCATTTTATATATATATATATATATATATATATATATATATCATGCTCTGTCACTTGCTGTGTTATGAAAGAACCGTAATACACGGTGTCACCATGTGTATGAGCTTGTAGACTGCTCCAGTGTTTCTTGAATCTTACTGCCTACCAAAAGTGTCTTCTCTCAAGAACTTATGCATTTGTAGTCCTTGAGCAACTACCTGACAGACTACCCAGGCCAGCCAGACATTTCCCCTGCTGGTAAAATGTTTTATCACATGGTGGCTAGTCCCTGAGCTGAATGGCTGCCCACCTAAGTCCACCAGAACAAGAGCCTCCCCTTGTTAGAAGGACTTAATCAGAGAAAAACACATTTATGGAACGATACCTGAGTGAAAATCATAGGCATCAGCGTTCTCTGACTCATAGGGGTCTTCATCCTGTAGAACAAAAAAAAAATGAACATAATGAGCAGACAAGGGGCCATTTAAAGGAACTGTAAACCTAAAAATGAATACTATGAATCTTATCTTTCCCATGCTGTTTGTTGGTGAAAACAAGAGGTCAAGAGAACACAGGGTTGACTTTCCTCTTGATTTCTTGCATTATTAGATAGCAGGAAGCGTGTGAAATAGTATCCCTGGTCTTCTATTGCAGGTACTTCAGTGGGGGAAGGGCTTCTGCTGCAGCAAGTTGCCTTACAACCAGACACAGGTCTGATCTGGAGTTTATTAGAAAGAGACCAGAAAATGGCTGATACATAAAGAAATATTTAGCATTGCATTTTTTACATTTAGATGTGTTTTACTGTAATAGACTTAAAGGGCCATAAAATGTAAGAACATTTACAAAAAAATATTACACTGTCCATAACACCCTCTTATACTTACCCTGTAATGTCCGTTTATGCATTAGATCACATGCATCTGTGGGACCACCTCGATCGCCGTGTTTGCTTTATGGATCCTCTCCCATGCACCTTCCATGCACTGCAGTCAGCATGGATCCACATACCTGTGACAACCTACCAGGACCTTATTAAGTTACTCCCAGCCCATCTTGCTGCTGTGCGTGCTGCACATGGTGGGTACTCAGCATATTAGCTTCTGGTTATAATGATGTTACTGTACTGTGTATGTTTTTCTGGTACTGCAATACAGCTTTATTCAGGGATACATATATTATATATATATTATTTTGTAAGACAGTTGGCAGAAAGGAAGCTCCATCAGCTTCAAGCACATTTCTGGAAGTCAAAAAAAGGTTGTCACTTTTCAAACCCTGTGTCAAAAACAAGGCCCTATTGCATGCCACCCGGAATGTAGAGG
This sequence comes from Rhinella marina, assembly GCA_900303285.1. Classification (NCBI taxonomy): domain Eukaryota; kingdom Metazoa; phylum Chordata; class Amphibia; order Anura; family Bufonidae; genus Rhinella; species Rhinella marina. The sequence goes on from ONZH01002007.1 coordinate 212,853, forward strand.
AGGCTGCATATGTGCGGATCTCTCCACCCATTTCAGACGTCCTATACCAGTGAATGGAGAGAACCAGGCATGGGTGCCTCCTCTACAGCAGCTGGTCCCAAAGGTGGGACCCACACCTATCAGACATTTATGGCACATCCTGTGAATATGCCATAAATGACCTGATGTCAATAACCTTTAAAGGGGTTGTCCGAGTTATTTTTTTGTTCTTTGTATGTTTCTAACTAATCAAATACAACAGTTTTTCATATACTTTCTGCTTCTAAAGCTGCTGGTTTCTTAGATTTAACTCAGGGTCACATGACCTGTGATGTCAGCTTGTCTCTCTGCTGTGTGATGTTTCGTGCACAAGCCTCAGAGATCAGATAACAGTCTGTACACGAGACATCACTGGCCACGCCCCCCTGCTCTGCCGCTGCTGCTATCTGCTCTCTCCCTGGATTCCTTCAGATAAAACATTAACCCCTTCAGCCAGAACACACTGAAGGCTTTACAACAGCAGCTGCAGATGTAAAGAGACACAGGATCTGCCCTCCTCACCCTACAGACACAAAGCTGAAACTGGAGCTGATCTAGAGGAGATGCAAAGTACAAGTACAGGTAGGGGGAAGATCCTGTGTGTATCAGCAGTGTCATTGTACAGCTGGGACTTATAGTCCCACACATACAACATGCTGCTGAGTATCCCAGCAGGCAGACATGTCACTCAGCACTTGTATTCACTCCCTTTACAGAGAGGGGGGAGGGGCAGAGATTGTTATTACTGCATGTAAACAAAGGCCAGAGGAGAACCAGGGAAATGAGGAAATAGAGATTTTTTTGCCTAAAACTTGCTTAACTTAGTTATATATTGCTGCCCATCAGATTTAAAGTACTATATATTTTTTTTCATAACTCCGACAACCCCTTTAAGTCTATGGGAGGAATTTATCATGCATACATTTTGTTTTGACTCAGTTGCTGCAATTTGCAGCAAATTTATGAAATGGCGCCAGTCATTCGATAAATTTAGCATATCTTTACACACAGAACTTTGGTCTAGAGATGTTACTCCAGTTTTGGTACACCAACCACTGCTGGAGTAACACTTTTTTTTGCAACTTTTTAAACAGTCACAATTAATAAATCATGAGTGCACCTAAATAACTAAACCTATTTTTTTAAATTGCCAAGGTAGTGTAAAAGCACAAAAAGCTACAATTTAAAGAACTTTTTTGGAGCAAAGTGCATAATAAATCCCCCCCCCCAACACACACACACACACACACACACACACAAACCCTCTATGACTGTGTGAAGGGGAGCATATGATCCTAAGCTTTGTATTAGATAAATGAGGTCCAAAGCTCCCTCTGGTGGCCACATCAGACTACCAGAATTTTATCATTTCTCTATGTCTATACAGGGAATTTGAAGCTCTAAAGATATATCATGGACTTAACCAGTGCAGAATTCAATATATTCTATGTCGTACAACATGAGTAGACAAGCCGACAGGACGCTGCCGCTTTCACACTCTGCACTGTGGTTTTTGAAAGAGGTTACCCACAGTTCAGTAATTCTTCATTCACAGCTTGTAAACCTATCCTGCAGCTGCCGCTATTGTGCCGCTCAGGAATTATACGGAAACATGTGACTGACATCGCTGCGTGAGGATGAGACAAAGATGGGAGGAATGGTAAATTATCTTCAGAGAGGTGAGAAATTACCAACAGACCCAAAATAAAGCCAAATTTATAGCATCTGGAATCACCATCTCAGCATCCAAAAGTAGAAGGAACATTGGATCAGTTTGGGGTCAAGACCCCAGCAGTAAAACCCCCATGAGAACTGCCTGAGAATCCAGAACACTTTATACTGTATACAGTACATTTATTTTTTCATTATGATTTTTATTCTTTTATTACTAGCACATACCGATTCTGAATCGCTGCTGCTCGTCTCATCGGACGCAAAGTCCTGGATTTCTGTGGCATGAGACATGACGAATGTCAGCGAATGGAACAAGGGCAGATGTTCTCCAGCTCTAGAAAAGAGAAGACATGTTACAACAAATGTTACATAGAAAATCATCAGCAAAATTTAAAAAAAGTGTTGAAAACCTCATAAGATAATAGCTGAGATGTGTGAATAGGGCTTTGCTTGTTCTAAACTGAAGCTGCATACAGAATGTTACTGATTCCCTGGTAGCTCTCCATCTCCCAGATGTCCATTGCTGTTCAATATTCCTGATGTATTTTTCTTCTCGCTCCTGGTTTAGTTGATTGCTGTAAACTGACTTTCTGCTAAGAGGCACTTTGTTTGGGCTTATAAACCTCGGACAACATGAACAGGCAGTGCTGCAGTATAAAGCACTGGGAGAACACAGCCCAAGCGTAGCTGTGTCTAGCAGAGGCATTACCACATTTTCCAAGTGGAACAGGAAACCAGCATCAGGCATGACATTGCGATAGATCTGTCTTCAGCTTGCTGTCGCATGCATTTTCGGCTGCGGCTCGTGCGATTTTAGACAGTTGCACACAGCTTGCACGGACCTCTATGCCTGTGACAACAGTAAATCCACAGTTTTTCTGACTGTTGTCTCAACCCGACCACATTCACTACAAGTATTACTTGCCATATCCTAACACGACATTGCGATCCAAGCGAGTTCACCTACATCGGTACTCTATAGATATTTTTTTTAAGACCCTAGTGGGAACCCTATAGAATGGGGATAAACAACCTTTGGCACTCCAGCTGCTGTGAAACTACAACTCCCAGCATACAAACTTACTTGGTTGTTCTTGTAACTCCCACAGACGTGAAAGGAGGATTCCGGGAGTTGTGGTTTCAGAACACCTGGAGTGCCGGAGGTTGCTGCTATAGAAGGAATGTCTGATATTAGTGACATCTATGGACGTAAGATTCTCTGCATTGGAAATATGTGACATAAAGTGGCGATCACGATTGGCATGATTGACTACAGGCAGCCAGCCTGGACTTCCAGCACTGCTGGGGTCACATAGCATTATATTGTTATATGATGCTATGTAACCCTTATAGGTCTGGAATGTTTTGGATAATAGTGACAGCATTATGTCAGTGCTTTCCAATACATTCCAGACCTGTAAGGGTTACATAGTCTGAAAAAGGCCTAAGGCCTCCTTTACAAAAACCATACGGATTCGTGATGCTTTCAGGATGTGTTCAGTGTAACTCGCACCATTTCACAAGCAAGTTCAATCAGTTTTGTCTGCAACTGCGTTCAGTGCTTCAGTTTTTTCCACGCGGGTGCAATCAGTTCTGATGCATTTTTCACACACGTGATAAATAACTGAAGATTAACAAACAACATCTTCTAGCAACCTTCAGTGAAAAATGCTCTGCATCCGGACACAATGTGTTTTTCACCAAAGCCCCATTCACTTCTATGGGGCCAGTGCTGCGTGAAAAATACAGATTATAGAACATGCTGCGATTCTCACGCAATGCAGAACTCAGGGGCGTAGCTAAAGGCTCATAGGCCCTGGTGCAAGAGTTCAGCTTGGGCCCCCTTACCTCAGTAATTTGTGTGTCTTCTTATGCGGCACAAGGGTCTTTGGGCCCCTCAGGCTCCTGGGCCCGGTAGCGACTGCTACCTCTGCACCCCCTATAGCTACGCCCCTGGCAGAACTGATGCGTGAAAAACAACACTCATGTACACAGATCCACTGAAATGAATGGGTCAGGATTCAGTGCGGGTGCTATGCGTTCACATCACACCCGCACAGAAAACTCGCTCATGTGAAAGGGGCCTAAAATGATGGCTGAAAACAGGAAACAATAGACTGCCTCTGGCTGCATAGTGGATAGCGAGGGGTGCTGCCACACGTTCAGGCTTTTACCAAAATCAGGTGAGGATCATAACAGGGGAGAAAGTATTAAGGACAGATACAGCTTTCCTGTCTTTAATCAACTTATAAGGCTACCTTCACACGACTTTGTGGACTGCACATGCCGTGGCTATCATAGCAATTGCGGACAAGAATAGGACATGTTCTATTCTTTTTGCGGGGCTGCGGCATGGAACAACGGATGCACACGGTGTGCTGTCCGCATCTTTTGCGGCCCCATAGAAATAAATGGGTCCAGATCTGAGCCCTTAAAAAGCACTGTCGTGCGAATGTAGCCTAAGGCCTTGTTCACACGTCAGTTATTTGATCAGTTATTTCCATCAGTTTTTGTGAGCCATAACCAGGAGTGGAGGCTATACAGAGATATGGTATAATGGAAAGAATTGCACTTGTTCTGTGTTTTTGACCCGAACCTGGTTTTGGCTCCCAATAACTGATCTAAATAACTGATCAAAAAACTGATGTGTGAACAAGGCCTAAAACTGCATAAAAATCCTGAATGTGTGTCAGCACCCTGCGAGGCTTGAGATCCGTTTAATCACTTACCTCCGTCACAGTCCACACCCTGATATCTAGTAAACCTGCGGAGGGGATTACTGGTATCTCATTTGTTTCCTGCTTCCCTGCGAGCAGGTACTTAGTGGTAACCAGGCAATTATACTAATTACTGGATGTACATGTTCTGCACACAAACAGTTCCAGGGCTAGGACAAATTTGGGTTACCTCTACACCTCCTCGCTCTCACTCTGTTCAGACAGAAAGTAAAGCCAAAGATACAGGGGGAGATTTATCAAAACTGGTGTAAAGGCAAATTGGCTCAGTTGCCCCTAGAAACCAATCAGATTCTACCTTTCATTTCATTGATTGGCTGCTGGGCGCACATTGTTGATGTGGACACCAAAATCATAAAAATCATAATTTCGGGGCAGTAGATCATACTGTCTAAACAGGGATCTGCTGCCCAGAAACACTGAATCTGTATGGGGATGAGCGATCGGTACAGCATGTAAATGCAGCTCTCACCTCATTCAGGGGTGCACCTAGCCTTTCTGTTGCCTGAGGCAAAACTGAAACAGCGACTCCCCCCCCTGCCAATTTCTTAACCTAACCCCTTTGCCACAATGAAAGCGTTCCTTGCCCATAGCCCTTTTGCTGCCCCCTGTTGACCCTACCTGCTGCTGCCTGAGGAAATCGCCTCACCTGGCCTCATTGGTGGTGCACCCCTGATCTCATCTAAGGGGTTGTTCACATATCAGTTATTTGATCAGTTATTTCCATCAGTTATTGTCAGCTAAAACCAGGAGTGGTCACTAAACAGAGATCAGGTATAATGAAAAGATCTGCACCTATTCTGTGTTTTTGACCCGCACCTTGTTTTGGCTGACAATAACTGATGGAAATAACTGATCAAATAACTGATATGTGAACAAACCCTAATTCAGGCAATTTCAGGAACAAACAGATCTTTCCCACTAATTGCCTGCTGGGTCAGCCCATGTAAAGGGGCCTTAAAAAGGTTTTCCTCTGGATAGGTTATCAGTATCTGACCTGTGGGGGCATGTAGCAGTGGTGCGCATGTGTGACCACCGCGCCATTCTCTTCTATAGGACTGCTAGAGATATTGGCAAGGACTGTACTCTGCAGTCCCATAGAAGTGAATGGAGTAGTAGTCACAGATGTGCACCACTGCTCCATGCATGCACAGAACTCTGGGACTTTTGTGATCCCTGGGGGTCCCAGCAGTCAGACCTCAGCAATCACACACTTCTCCTCCATCCATCTTGTGGGTATGGGATGTGTTGTTATTGTAAAAACCTCTTTAAAAGGGTTTTCCAGGCTCCTGATATTGATCAGATCTATCCTCGGTCTGTGAGGGTCTGCTCTCCCATCGATCAGCTGTTCCCCTGCAGCCTCCATCGCTGGAACTTGAACTTTGAAGGAGGCACAGCTCCATTTAAAGTGTAGAGGCCGTGTTGGGCCATGCAGAAGTGAATGGGAGCTGATCCACAGTAACCTGGTACGGAGGTGAACGGAGCTGTGTTGTGCTTCCTGTTCCATTCAAAGTGCTAATTCCAGTGCCGGAGATGCGGGCTGTCGGACCCTCAAGGATCGGATATTAAAGACCTATCATGAGGATAGCTCATAAGTAGCGTTGAGCGAATCAAGTTCGGACTGCTCTATCTGAATCCGATTTGTTTCAAAACTTTGCTTATAATATGGGCTCCATATCACAGTAGAATGTATGGGCTCCACTGAGGCCTTCTTCTTTTAGCCACAAGTAAAGCGAGACTTGCTTAGTCCTGTGCCTGTGACGTTACATTTCGGTTCTGCAAATTCATTACTGTTTCAAAATCCGTTAATGAGGCACAAACCCAAGTTAAGCTTCGGATTTTGTTTTGAAACAGATTGGGTTCAGATAGAGCAGTCTGAACCCGATTCACTCAACAACCTTTAAGTGGAAACAAAGGATCACACAGATTAAAAAACAACTTTGGCTTCCTACAACATATCAGTCTGTCCTTCTAGACCAGGGATGGACTACCTGGGGCCCACAATGAATACCCCTTTAAGTTTTATTCTTGCCATTGGGGGTGCTATAATCTGATAATGCGGTTCTGCAGTGGTGGCCACCTTACTGTTCCCCCATTACAGAGGAGTGCACATGTTTATATATGTATACAGAGTGGGAGGGGCGCCTCTCAGTACGATTAGACTCCTAATACTGACATAACCTTCTCTTTCTTCAGCACAACCCTTCTATTTGCCCACAAGTTTACATTTTAACCACAGCCATGCCCTCTCATTCATAGCCGGCCGCTCTGGAATGTCATTTCTGCAAGCTCTTTAGGACTGGCCAAGCAAGACTACACAGATCATTGACTGCCGTGTGTATATTTCTCATCAGTTGTCCTTTTCATTAACCATTTCAGGCTTGTTGAGATGATAGAGGTGTCCAGTGCACGGGACCTCCTCCTCTGATTCAGGTGGGCACCCTGTTACTGTTCAGATCTTAGGCCAGGAATCGTACTTTAGAAAATCCTCATACTTTAGAAATCCTACCCAATCAGCGATTTGAAATTTGCCCTTTCACAGAATATCGAGGACAGCGCCGTACACTGTATAGTGGTTGTGACTGGTATTGCAGTCTAGGCCCATACACTTCAATGGGACTGAGCTGAAAATGTGACCGATAAATGTGACATCACTGTCCTAGGCAGCGGCCACAGTGGTCACTGGAGAGCCACAGCCTCTTCATACAGCTGATATGGGGGTGCCGGGAGTGAGACCACTAATCAATCAGATTTCGATGACCTGTCCTGAAGATAGGTCATCCATATTGCACTCCCAGGAACCCCTAAACTTCTATATGCAGTTACCCCAACCCTAAACATGGTGCCCAGCACACTTCACTATTTTGATCTTCAGCAGACTCCACTAACACAGAGGTGAGCGCACCCCTATGCAGAATCCTGGGGCCCCGTCTCTGCCAGACGGTCATCACAGCTTTTACTTTGGTATATTAAAGGGGTTGTCTCACTTCAGCAAATGCCATTTATCATGCAGAGAAAGTTAATACAAGACACTTACTAATGTATTGTGATTGTCCATATTGCCTCCTTTGCTGGCTTGACTCACATTATACACTGCTCGTTTCCATGGTTAAGACCACCGCTGCAGCTCCCATGTTCCCGGCCACCAGAGAGGCCGACGCTTTTTTCTATAGTGTGCAAACACGACCACTGCTGCTGGATTGCGGGGTGGTCGTAACCATGGAAACGCGTAGTGTATAATGTGATGGAAAAATGAATTCAGCCAGCAAAGGAAGCAATATGGATAATATGGTCTTGATAACACAACTCCTCTAAGCTATTGATACACTGATGGCACCTAGACTAGATCAGCCGTCCATGGGGGTCCCTGGTGGGCCAGGCTGCTCAGTGAAATGCAGAAGCACACAACGGCCCCTGACATACTGTAGTGATAGGGCTAGGTTGTCATGACGGACACAGTACCTGGTCAGCACCGGCAGACCCTTCATCCCAGGCACTGCTGGGGGCTCATCAGTCAGACAGTTATATCGCATGAATGAAAGATTATTCAATCATTTAATTATGTATTATCTATCTATCTATCTATCTCATATCTACAGTATCTATCTATCTCATATCTATCTATCTATCTCATATCTATATATCTATCTATCTATCTATCTATCTATCTCTATCTACTCACACAATGGCAGCACTAGAGGAAACAAATGAAAAAGTGAGCTGCAAACCCAGGGGACTCGACTATGTCCCAATAAACAAGGCAAAAGAAGGCAGCACACTACAATATAGGAAAATGGCAAAACGGTCTTTTATTCACCCATGTGATCACTGTCTATCTATCTATGTCTAATAGTATAAAATATAGTATAATATTGTAAAATATCTCTATACATTATACAGTGTAATAAAATATAAATTATATGTATATATTTACAAATAAAGTACCATAGAAGTAATAGATAAAGTAATACTTTTCTCCACAGCACATGGTAACTTTGCTTTTTAATGATGGATCCATCATTACTTTATCCCCAGGATCTGCCCCTCTAATTTATAACCAGTCTCCCCCCTTCCCCGGGTCCCCCATTGATTCTCCCTCACCTTCTTCCCCTCGGGATGTCCTGTGCATCCTCTCTGTCCCACAGGTACTAGTGAACGCTGTTCATCCTCCTGGTCCTCCTCTTCCTCCACCTCCAGGGCCACGAGCCAGCTCTGGGAAGTCTGTGTTTACTTGTCTCCATAACAACCGACCACCTGGTCTGCTGCGTTCCAAGCCTCCTTCTTAAGCGGTGGCGCGATTGGTGGGAAGTGTATAACCACGCCCACCCCTTGCTGAGGCTGTGGATGAGAGGTGCGAGGTGACAGTGTGGAGACATGACAGCTTGGGGGCTGCCTATAATAAAGTACAAGGGAGCAGGTTGCTAATAGTTTTAAGTAACCCATAGCAACTGAGACCGAGCTGGAATCTGGTTGCAATGAACAACGTCTCTACTTTTCACTTATACTAGTTTTCATAAATGTTTTGCAAATGTTTATGGATGTTGTAACAATTTCTGATGTGATAATTTAGCATTACACGTGATCAACTTGATGGAAGACTCCAGCATTGCCACTGTATAAGGCTTCATGCACACAAATGTGTGCCAGCCGTTCCATTCATTGGGGACCGCAATTTGCGGGATCATTTGTGTGGCCTCCACACAACTTGAATGGGTCAGTGGTCCATCTGTACCACAAAAAAATTATGTTCTATTTTTTTGCAGTGTGGAGGCACAGAGAGAAACCCCACAGAAGCGCTCTGTAGGGGTTCGGTGTCTCCGCTCCACACTGCTCCTTCTGGATTGTGGACCCATTGAAGTGAATGGGTCAGCATCTGTAATATGGAGCGCATGCGGCCAGTGCCCGTATATTGCGGACCCGCTGTTTGCGGGCCACAATATGGGCATGGCCATGTGCATGAGGCCTAACCCTAAAGTGATATACGTATTGCATATTTTGAGGAAAGCATCAGATCATTTGTACCAAGCAGGCAGCCATGAGGATGCCCTTTGGGCATTGGCCGACCGGGCAGTTTCCCTGTAGGACACCCCTGCACGGTGGATGCTGACTTTTATACAGCTGTCACCTGCCTACAGCGGCCAGGATCAGAGTGTAGATGCTGCTGTCAGTAGTGGCTGGACAGAGGGATAGGGCTATTCTGCCCAGATCATCCACCTTAGGATGCAATTATGGGGAAGGGTGGGGGGGGCTAAACAGTTTTAAAATCTGAACTGCATGTCAAGTTATGCACTGCTGCGCAAAATATGCAGCCTTTACGTTAAAGGGGTTCTCTGGGAATTTTAGGCAATCAGTCCTTTGTACAATCATGTGGAAGAAAGTTTAGTTAATAGTTACACCGTCCCTCGCTCTGCCGACGCTGCCCTCTCTGCGGCACTCACAAAGGCTGCGGACCCTTCCACCCGGGTCTTGACCAGATGTGTGCGCTTCTTTTTCTGTTCAGCAGTACAGGAAGAGAAGGGGAAACATCTGATCAGGACCCAAACGGAAGAACCTGCTTAAAAATGAATAAAAAATGATCAAATGCTCGCATGTATACCACAATGGCATCTTTAAAAACTACAGAGTGCCCTGCAAAAAAAAAAAAATATATATATATATGAATCCACACCTGGTTCTGTCAGCAGAAAAATAACAAAGTTATGGATGGTAGAATATGATGACACAAAGAAATCTTTTTTTTCTAAAAAATAAAAAAAAAGTTTTACATTTTTTTTAAAAGTAGTGAAACATAATAAAAGCCAAATAAATCTGATACCAAATTAAATTTTTACCATACTGTTAACACATTATAAATGAAACCCAAGAACCACTGGTGGAATTGAGTTGTTTTTTCCACACCGTCGCCTCAATGAACTATTTTAAAATAGTACAAAACATTACAGGTTCCCCAAAATGGTGCCACCAAAGAGACATCTCGTCCCACATTAAACAAGCTGTAAAACATCTTTGTTGACAGGAAAATAAAATAGTTATGGCTTTTAAAATGTGGAGATAAAAAGACAAATCGCTGAGCCATAAATACCGGACTACCCTATTTTTCTATGAGACAAAAGTTTTGTGCACAACTTACAGTACATTAAAGTCAATGGAGTAAAAGTTGAGTGTAACCTGCAGTGTGCAACACTAAATACGTCATGTCTGAATTCTTTCCAACTCGCATTCGCAGCATGTCGCATTGTGTCACCATTAACAAACATTGCATGAAATTTTATACCCTAAGGCTACATTCACACGAACCCCCCTATTGGAGCGGTCAGTCAGTGAAAATCGACAAAATAGAATGTGTTCTGTTTTTTGATGTTCACTGCCCATCAAAAAAGCGCTGTGTGAATAGCCCCATACAGGGCCGGCCTTAGGGTAGATGGCGCCCTGTGCGAAACTTTCTCTCGGCGCCCCCCCCCCCCCCAAGGGGCAGTACTAACGTCATACAGTATAGAGCTATAAATACAGTGCAGAGATATATAGAGTGATATAGGTAGGTAGAGTAAGACAGTATATATATATATATACACTCACCGGCCACTTTATTAGGTACACCTGTCCAACTGCTCGTTAACACTTAATTTCTAATCAGCCAATCACATGGCGGCAACTCAGTGCATTTAGGCATGTAGACATGGTCAAGACAATCTCCTGCAGTTCAAACCGAGCATCAGTATGGGGAAGAAAGGTGATTTGAGTGCCTTTGAACGTGGCATGGTTGTTGGTGCCAGAAGGGCTGGTCTGAGTATTTCAGAAACTGCTGATCTACTGGGATTTTCACGCACAACCATCTCTAGGGTTTACAGAGAATGGTCCGAAAAAGAAAAAACATCCAGTGAGCGGCAGTTCTGTGGGCGGAAATGCCTTGTTGATGCCAGAGGTCAGAGGAGAATGGGCAGACTGGTTCGAGCTGATAGAAAGGCAACAGTGACTCAAATTGCCACCCGTTACAACCAAGGTAGGCAGAAGAGCATCTCTGAACGCACAGTACGTCGAACTTTGAGGCAGATGGGCTACAGCAGCAGAAGACCACACCGGGTGCCACTCCTTTCAGCTAAGAACAGGAAACTGAGGCTACAATTTGCACAAGCTCATCGAAATTGGACAGTAGAAGATTGGAAAAACGTTGCCTGGTCTGATGAGTCTCGATTTCTGCTGTGACATTCGGATGGTAGGGTCAGAATTTGGCGTCAACAACATGAAAGCATGGATCCATCCTGCCTTGTATCAACGGTTCAAGCTGGTGGTGGTGGTGTCATGGTGTGGGGAATATTTTCTTGGCACTCTTTGGGCCCCTTGGTACCAATTGAGCATCGTTGCAACGCCACAGCCTACCTGAGTATTGTTGCTGACCATGTCCATCCCTTTATGACCACAATGTACCCAACATCTGATGGCTACTTTCAGCAGGATAATGCGCCATGTCATAAAGCTGGAATCATCTCAGACTGGTTTCTTGAACATGACAATGAGTTCACTGTACTCAAATAGCCTCCACAGTCACCAGATCTCAATCCAATAGAGCATCTTTGGGATGTGGTGGAACGGGAGATTCGCATCATGGATGTGCAGCCGACAAATCTGCGGCAACTGTGTGATGCCATCATGTCAATATGGACCAAAATCTCTGAGGAATGCTTCCAGCACCTTGTTGAATCTATGCCACGAAGAATTGAGGCAGTTCTGAAGGCAAAAGGGGGTCCAACCCGTTACTAGCATGGTGTACCTAATAAAGTGGCCGGTGAGTGTATATATATATGTATTTATAGCTCTCTATACTGTTCTATATCACACTATATATCTCTGCACTGTATTTATAGCTTTCTATATTGAAATGTAACCTAATATAGCGCACATACCTGTTACATCCAGTGACGTCTCCTCTAATATAGATCTTCTCTTTCCTCATCTTCTCCTTTCAGACCAGACGCCATTTTTCAGCCATTTCTCATCTCTGCAGTTTGACAAAAAAAAATCTTAGTTTACACAGTGTCCTAAAATAACTGCGCCCAGCAAATAGTGTTCCGTACTAGTGCGCCCAGTAATATAGTAAACATAACGCTCCCCAGAAATAACTGCGCTGATACTGTGCCAGGGTGCCCCCACAGTAATAGTGCCCCCACAGTAATAGTGCCCCCACAGTAATAGTGCCCCCACAGTAATAGTGCCCCCCACAGTAATAGTGCCCCCAAAGTCCCAACTAATAATTCTCTGCCAGAGTGCACTTGTTAGTAATAGTGCCCCCAACAGTACTAATGTCCCCACTGTGCCCCAGAAGTAATAATGCTTCCAATGTGCCAGTAAGAAGTGCCCCCCAATAATGTGCCAGAAGTTTCCCCCATTGATTCCCCCCAAAATCATGTGCCAGTAAAAAGTGTCCCACCCCCATAGATGCCCCCCAAATTATGTGCCAGTAAGAAATGCCTCAGTGCCCCCATGTGCCAGTAAGAAATGCCCCAGTGCCCCCAGTGCCCCCATGTGCCAGTAAAAATGCCCCCAGTGCCAGTAAAAATGCCCCCAGTGCCAGTAAAAATGCCCCCAGTGCCCCCATGTGCCAGTAACAATGCCCCCAGTGCCAGTAAAAATGCCCCCAGTGCCAGTAAAATGCCCCCAGTGCCAGTAAAATGCCCCAGTGCCCCCATGTGCCAGTAAAAATGCCCCAGTGCCAGTAAAATGCCCCCAGTGCCAGTAAAAATGCCCCCAGTGCCCGCATGTGCCAGTAACAATGCCCACAATACCCCCATGTGCCAGTAAAATGCCACTATGTGCCAGTAAAATGCTCCCATGTGCCAATAAAAATGCCCCCAGTGCCCCCTTGTGCCAGTAAAAATGCCCCCAGTGCCAGTAAAATGCCCCCAGTGCCCCCATGTGCCAGTAAAAATGCCCCCAGTGCCCCCATGTGCCAGTAAAAATGCCCCATGTGCCAGTAAAAATGCCCCCTTGTGCCAGTAAAATGTCCCCAGTGCCAGTAAAATGCCCCCAGTGCCCCCATGTGCCAGTAAAATGCCACTATGTGCCAGTAAAAATGCCCCCAGTGCCCCCATGTGCCAGTAAAATGCCCCCATGTGCCAGTAAAAATGCCCCCATAAAAAAAAATAAACACTTACTTACCTCCATGGAGCCGGCAGCGATGCGATGCAGGCCTCTTCCGGCCTGTGTCCCGCGCTGACGTCATCGCGCCGCCTGAGCTGGCCTCTGATAGGCTCCAGGACTAGGGCCTGCAGCCTATCAGAGGAACGGGCAGGGGAGACGCCTCTCCCTCCCCTGCCCCGCATCTCCAAAGGCAGACTATGGAGATGAGCGCTTCCACAATGGAAGCGCTCATCTCCCTCTGCCCCACCGCCGCCCCCAACTGTGCGGCACTTGCAGGGCACGGCCGGGCCATTAAGGGGGCGCTCTGGCAGGGCGCCCCCTTAAGTGGCCGGGAGTGAAGCGCCCTGTGCAACCGCACGGGTCGCACACCCCAAAGGCCGGCCCTGGCCCCATAGACTACTGTTATCGCACTTCCAGCGATACTCTTCTTCTTTGTGTGGTGCCGAATCGATGTAGATATGAGCTCATATAGCTTTCTCAATGAGACCAATACAGGCTGGTATCACAGAAATATGCCATGCTTTATTACAGTTACAATTACTTATATAGGTTACATGAGGTAGACAGAAAGGGTATTCCTGAAGAGAAGGTAATTGGCTACTTGCCAAAATGGGAGTTGTTTACCAACTTCCTCCCTGAGTCCATTGGCACATTTAACCCCTTCAACCCTGGGCCTGTTTTCACCTTCATGCCCAGGCGATTTTTTGCAAATCTAACATGTGTCACTTTATGTGGTAATAACTTTGGAACATTTTTACTTATCCAGGCCATTCTGAGACTGTTTTCTTGTGACACATTGTACTTCATGACAGTCATAAATTTGAGTCAATATATTTCACCCTTATTTATGAAAAAATCCCAAATTTACTAAAAATTTGAAAATTTCCAAATTTCAATTTCTCTACTTTCAAAAAGCACAGTAATACCTCCAAAAATAGTTATTATTTTACATTCCCCATATGTCTACTTTATGTTGGTATCATTTTGTAAATGTAATTTAACTTTTTTAGGACGTTAGAAGGCTTAGAAGTTTAGAAGCCATTTTTCAAATTTTCAACAAATTTTCCAAAACCATTTTTTTTAAGCACCAATTCAGATATAAAGTGATTTTGTGAGGCTTACCTAATAGAAACCACCCATAAATGACCCCATTTTAGAAACTACACCCCTCAAGTTATAAAAAACTGCTGTTACAAACTTTGTTAACCCTTGAGGTGTTCCACAAGAATTAAAGGAAAATGGAGGTGAAATTTCAAAATTGCACTTTTTTGGTAGATTATTCATGTTAATAATTTTTTTCTTGCAACACAGCAAGGGTTAACAGCAAACTAAACCTCAATATACATTACTCTGATACAGAAATACCCCATATGTGGTGGTAAACGTTTCTATGGGTTTGTGGCAGTGGTCAGAAAGAAAGGAGCGCCATACGGATTTTGGAGGCAGATTTTGCTAGAATAGTTTTTAGGCACCATTTTGTAATTGAGATACCCTGACATACCCCTACAGTGGAAACCCTCAAAAAGTGACCCCATTTTGGAAACTACACCCTTCAAATAATATATTAAGGGGGGTACTGGCCACTTTGGCCCCCTAAGCGTTTTACAGAATTTGGAAACACTGTGGCTGTGAAAATGAAAAGTTTCATTTCTTCCAATAAAATGTTGCTTTAGCCCCAAATTTTTCATTTTCGCAAGAGGTAACAGGAGAAAAGCACCCCATAATTTGTTCCCCATTTTCTCCTGAATACGGCAACACCCCATATGTGGTGGTAAACTGGTGTGGGGGCACATGGCAGGACTCAAAACAGAAGGATTTTGCAGAACAGATTTTGATGGATTGGTTTGCGGAAGCCATTGATTTTTAATTTTTTGAGTTATTGTCTTATGTGGGGGCTCATTTTTTGCGGGACGAGATGACGGTTTGATTGGTACCATTTTGGGGTACATAAGATTTTTTGATCACTTGGTATTACAGTTTTTGTGAGTCAAGGTGAAAACAAATAGCTGTTTTGGCATGGTTTTTTTTTCATTTTTTCATTTTTTTTACAACATTCACCTGGGGGGCTATCTCATGTAATATTTTTATAGAGCAGGTTGTTACGGACGCGACGATACCCAATATGTCTAACTTTTTTATTTTTGGAAAGTTTTACACATTAGATGCATTTTAGAACAGAATAAAATCTTTTTTTGTGTTGCCATTTTCAAAGAGCCATATTTTTTTAAGTTTTCAGGCGATTGTCTCAGGTAGGGTATCGTTTTTGCAGGACAAGATGACGGTTTGATTGGTACCATTTTGGGGTAAATACACCTTTTTGATTTGGTATTACAGTTGGTATATTGGTATTACAGTTTTTGTGAGTCAAGGTGAAAACAAATAGCTGTTTTGGCATGGTTTTTTTTTCATTTTTTTTACAACATTCACCTGGGGGGCTATCTCATGCAATATTTTTATAGAGCAGGTTGTTACGGACGCGGCGATACCTAATATTTTCACTATTTTTTAACAATTTTTTTTATATTATTTTGTAAAAATGACACTTTTTTTGGGGGGGGGGGGGGCTTGAAACTTTTTTTTTGTAAAAACTTTATTTTTTTCACTTTTGGGGGTCTGATCCCCTTACAATGCATTGCAATACTTGTAATGCATTGGCTGGAAGTGTATTACTCAATGTAATACACTTCCAGCACACTGCCTGTGAGATCCAGGGGGCTGGATCTCACAGGCTTCCGTAGATAGCAGCCGGATGCCTAAGGAAGGCATCCGGCTGCTATCTCAGCCATCGGGTCCCCGTCACAGCAGCGCGGGGACCCGACGGCAACCCCTTCAGACCGCCCGCATCGCATGTGCCGCGGTCAGCGCTGACCGCGGCACATGAAGGGTTAATGCGCCGGCATCGGTGTTTTCACCGATGCTGGTGCATTCCTTAGGGGTCCGGCACCTGGGCACAGCCGGACCCCCGACTCTGATCGGGCGGGCGCAGCTCCTGCACCCGCCCGATCAGCGCTCAGTAATAGTAAGGCGCTGGGCGTCTAGCACCTTGCCGCAGCGCCGTACTATTACGGCGCTGGTCGCCAAGGGGTTAAAAAGGCAATTAACGTCCCAACCTTCCCCCCACAGTGGTCTTAAAACAAAGAAATGTACACGTGGTTCAATTAGCTAATTAGCTGCCATCTAGTGGTCAAAAGTGAGAAGTGAATAATACTATATTGGCTAGGAGGGACAAAGAAAACCTATCTCTCACACTACCATTGTTCTTAAAACAGTTGTGCTATGGCCATTTAAAAAGTACGTCTCACGTCCGTTTTTAACTGTCGTGTCATTTTAGTCTAAGAAATACAGCCCTCTCCATCTTGAAGGTCTTCCAGTTGGAGGGAAAGGAGATAAAAGCTCACGTTAACTGCAGCTGAAGGACCTTTGATGATGTCACTAGTGGGAGGGGCCAGACCAGGAAGACAGTACAGCCTGCACTATGCATGCTGTAGAACTGTGTGTGTATATGTATGAATGTAGCAATGCTGTTTATGTGTATGTATGCAGCAAAACTTTGTGTATATGTTTACAGCAGTGCTGTGTGTGTATGCAGGGCTGTGTGTGTATGCAGCAGTGCTGTATATGTATGTAACAGTGCTATGTTTGTATATGCGGAGTTGTGTGTGTAGTAATGATGTGTGTGTCAGCTTTGTATGTAGCAGTGCTCTGTGTGTATCTTATATGTGTAATATGTGTGCTGTAGAAATGGCAGTATCGTGGTTTGGGGCAGGTCATGCTGATACCTGTAGTATTGTACATTATTTTTGACACCTATTGTAAAGCAGTGAGATGATAAGCATATAGCCATAAATACCGATGTCAGGGCAGTGCAGCACTTCTAAATTTCAGCTGTCACCAAGAAGCAAAAAGTTCAGCTTTTTCCTATTAACATCCAATTGATGTTTATGGGCCACTTATTCTAAAATTCAGCATGAAGGACTCAAACCCTGCGAAACCCGCAGTAATTCACCCACAGTTGACGTGTTTGAGTTGCTGCTCATTAATCTTTCAGCTAAGGGAAGGGGAAGACAAGAATTGCTTTCTATGCGTTTCCATGGCAATTTGTTTAGTGTGGCTTAACTCCTTGCGTGATGGGATTTTTTTCTTTTGCTCTCCTTCGTCCATAGTTTCATCACGGCTACAAAAGAGTTCAATATCGTATTCAGCTATCACATCATTTTCCATAACCATTGCAGGACACCAGTTTTGATTGGTAGAGAAAGGGAAATAATATAAGGGTCTTTTCACATGGCGGAATATGCTGCCAGAATTTTGGCGCATATTCCGCCACAATTCTTGCAGCGACTGCTTGGTTTTCTCCTTTGTTTTCAATAGGAGGCAGCACTGCATTACATGTGTCCACGTTCCAAAGCCACAACTGCACCAAGAAGGGATATGTCCCTTCTTGGTGAGTTGCGCGGACTTGAATTCTGCCAACAAAGGGATTCAGATCCAGATTAAAGGGAGTCTGTCACCTCCTAGGCCCCTATAAAGTACATAAACATGCCCATAGCACACGTTGTAACAACAGTAATGTTACCTTTGGCGCATTCCTCTGTGTTTTAGAAGTCCCAAAAACTGAGTTTGAAATATATGCAAATGAATCGCCGCAAGTGCCCGGAGGCGGCGTTTAGTGCCTTGGAGCCCGGGCTCCAGTCCTTTTTTACTTAAAATCTCCGCCCCGCTACTGCCTCCGCCCGCCCTGCACCTCATTCGGGTCCTCCTTCTTAGCAGGCAAGATCCCGCGTCTCTCGCCGGGACGGGGCATGCACACTGCGATGCCTATTTTGGGCACGGCATCACCGAACTCAGTGCGCATGCGCCGGGCCAACGTCGCGAAATCCGAACCAAAATGGGCATCGCAGTGTGCATGCCCCGTCCCAGCGAGAGACTGCGCAGGCGCGGGATCTTG
Source organism: Rhinella marina (assembly GCA_900303285.1). Taxonomy (NCBI): domain Eukaryota; kingdom Metazoa; phylum Chordata; class Amphibia; order Anura; family Bufonidae; genus Rhinella; species Rhinella marina. The sequence goes on from ONZH01002007.1 coordinate 231,363, forward strand.
CCTGCTAAGAAGGAGGACCCGAATGAGGTGCAGGGCGGGCGGAGGCAGTAGCGGGGGCGGAGATTTTAAGTAAAAAAGGACTGGAGCCCGGGCTCCAAGGCACTAAACGCCGCCTCCGGGCACTTGCGGCGATTCATTTGCATATATTTCAAACTCAGTTTTTGGGACTTCTAAAACACAGAGGAATGCGTCAAAGGTAACATTACTGTTGTTACAACATGTGCTATGGGCATGTTTATGTACTTTATAGGGGCCTAGGAGGTGACAGACTCCCTTTAACCCTTACAGTACCAGCGCCGTACATGTACGGCGCTGGGGCGATCCGGGCACATGGCGCCCGCTCGCGGTGCGGCGGGCGTCATGGCCGGCAAGTCTCTGCTGTTTCTAACAGCAGAGACTTGCCGCTACTTACTACATCGGCGGCGTCTTCCTGGGCGATTAGATGCCGTGATCACACGTGATCACGGCATCTAGTTGCGTCTAAACCCGGAAGCGTTTGCTTCCGGGTGGTGTACAGACACCCCGTGTGGCCAATCGGGGTGTCTGTACACCGTATGAAAACTGTAATCCTCGCTGGTGAGGATTACAGTTTTCAAAGTGCAATTCTTATTCTGGCCAGGATAAGAGATGAGCAATTCATCGATTTAGCTGAGTCTAGAAAATCCATGATTGCTCATAAAAAAAAAAAAAAAAGCCATAATATATAAGTTCATATTAGAGCTTTCAAATAGTAAAAAAAAAATTCAAATTTTTTTTTAAAAAATATATAAAAAATAAAAAAGATATAAAAGTTCAAATCACCCCCCTTTCCGTATAAGTAAAAAATAAATACCTAAATAACACTAAATATAGACATCATGGGTATCACCGTGACCGAAAACGCCCGTACTTTTAAAATATAAAAAAAAAAAAATCCAATACGGCGAATTGTGTGGCGGAAAAAAGCGTCCAAATGGCGATTTGCCGTTTTTTGTCGCTTTTTTTTTCTAAAAAAAATTAAATAAAAAGTGATCAAAAAGTCACACACACCCCAGAATGGTATCAATAAAATCTTCAGATTGTCCCGCAAAAAATGAGCCCCCAAACAGCTCTGTACACATAAATACCAAAAAGTTATAGGGTCAAGATATGACAAGGAAAAAAAAAAAAGGGCAACTTCCTTATTATTTTTCACTATCAAAACGCAGGAAAAAACTATACATTATTGGTATTGCCAGATTCGTACTGACCAGTAGAAATGAAAGTAAACGGGGTCAGTTTTAATGCACATCGAACGTCTGTAGAACTAGAAACCCGTAGAACTGTAGCGGAATACGCGTTTTTTTTTGGCAATTTACCCTGATTTGGAATTTTTTTCGCCGCTTCCCACTACCACCATATCAATATTAAATGGTGGCGTTGGAAAGTACACTTTGTCCCGCAAAAAACAAGCCCTCATAGCAGCTATGTGAACAGAAAAATAAAAGAGTTATGGCTGTTTGAAGGCAGGGAGCGCAAAACGAAAATGCATGACCGAAAAAACCTCCGGTACTGAAAGGGTTAAGGGATGCTTAGGGCATGAACATGAAAGGGGTTGTCTCACTTCAGTAAATAGCATTTATCATGTAGAGAAAGTTAATACAAGGCACTTACTAATGTATTATTACCCATATTGTCTCCTTTCCTGGCTGGATTAATTTTTCCATCACAATATACACTGCTTGTTTCCATGGTTACAACCACCCTGCAATCCATTAGCAGTGGCCATGCTTGCACACTATAGAAAAAAGTGTTGGACTATGTGTACTCTCATGGTTCCGGCCTCCAAAGAGGCCGAAACTTTTTCCTTGTAGAAGTCTATGGGCAAGCATAACGGATCTATCTGGTTTTCATTATGCAGAACAGGAAACAAAGTCCTGTCAAATTCCTGACAGGTTAACTTTAAGACAAAATTTTACTCCAGAATTATGGTATAATATTTCAGCAAAATGGGGTATCTTAGGCCTGTTTCACACTGTTGTTATGAGCTTTCTGGTTTTGGCATTGTCGGATGTTACCAGAATGTCCAGAGGCCCCATTGACTCTAATGGGGTCAGCAGAGATATGGGCAGACAGAAAACACTGCATGCTGGAACAGCCTTCCGGAACTCATAACGGTAGTGTGAAACAGGCCTTGGGCCATGCACACTTTTCATTGAAGCTACTCCCCTTCCTTTTTAAGCCCTGTTCCCTTTTTGAGTAGAAACCCAAACTTTGCCAAATTTCACAACTTTCTGCCACTTCAAATTGTAAGCCCAGACCTATTATTAAATCTGGGCCACTGTTGTAACGCATGGTACGTGTATGGTACTGTCATTTATGCAATCTAAACTCCAGGGGCGTAGCTATAGGGGAGGCGGCTGCTTTGGGGCCTGAACTCAGAAGGGGGCCACCCAGGAGGAGGACTAAAAGATTTTATTTTCAGGGCCCCCTCAACCGTATTATAATATAACATTACATACGGTGACACTGTAAGAAACGGACAGAGCGGCTGCTGGACCTCGTCTGAGAGAGCGATGTGGACTAGTGGGGGTTGCATGGGAGGAGGGAGTTGCGAAGAAGTTTCTGGGGGGGGGGGGCATTCATAAATTTACTGTGGGGTCTATTCCTTTCTAGTTACACCACTGTTAAACTTGTATTCTGAGGCACTGTATGGTGCTGTTATGTGGGCAATGTATGGTGGTACTATTTGTGCACCCTTAGGTGGTATTGCTGAGGCATTGTATGGTTCTGTTATTTGTGCAACATATGGTGGTACACATGGTATGGTGGTAATGCTTGGGCAATTAATGGTTCTGTTATTTGGGCATTGTATGGTGGTATTGCTGAGGCACTGGAGACCGGATGTGCGTCATATGCAGGGGTGCACCTAGCCTTTCTGCTGCCTGAGGCGAAAATTGATACAGCACCCCCCCACACCAATACCAAATTCTTAACCTGACCCCCTTCCCTCCTAACATTACGTAAATTACTACAGAACATACTGGTTAATACAGCGCCCCATACCTTTTACATCAGTAATGTCTCCTCTGATATAGACTTCTCTTTCCTCATCTTCTCCTCTCAGACCAGACCGCCATGATGATTTGTCAGCCATTTCTCGTCAGTTTGACAAAACTAGTATTCAATCATCCTCCCATCTTCTGGACAAATCATCCTACCACCCCCAATACTGTGCCGCTGTGCTCCCCAATACTATAATGCCCCCTAGTAGTAATCATTCTCCTTATAATGTGACAGTAGAAAATGCCCCCTAATGTGTGCCAGTACAAAAATACCCCCTTTTAATGGCATAATCTGCCAATATAAAATACCCCTATATAGTGCCCCCAAATCAATGCCCCCATAGTAATCCTCTCCCCCCTTTCCCATAGTACCCGCTATAATGTATCAAAGTATAAAATGCCCATATACAGAGCCCCCCCATATAAAATACTCCTTCTTTGTGGCCTCAGTAGATGCCCCCAGTGCCCCCCAATAATGTGCCAGTAAGAAGTGCCCCCAATAATGTGCCAATTAGAAGTGCCCCCAATAATATGCCAGTAAGTGCTCCCTTAGATGACCCCATAGTGCCTCCCAATAATATGCCAGTAAATGCCCCCTTAGATGCTCCCCATATGCCAGTAAGTGCCCCCTTAGAGCCTCCCAAATATGCCAGTAAGTGCCCCCCTTAGATGCCCCCATAGTGCCCCCAATAATATGCCAGTAAATGCACCCTTAGATGCTCCCCAAATGCCAGTAAGTGCCCCCTTAGAGCCTCCCAAATATGCCAGTATGTGCCCCCCTTAGATGCCCCCATAGTGCCCCCAATATGCCAGTAAGTGCTCCCTTAGATGACCCCATAGTGCCTCCAAGGGAGTAAGTGCTCCCTTAGATGCCCCCATAGTGCCCCCAATATGCCAGTAAGTGCTCCCTTAGATGCCCCCAATATGCCAGTAAGTGGTCCCTTAGATGCCCCCATAGTGCTCCAATACAGTATAAAAAAAATAAACATTTATACTTACCTCCATGAGCCTGTCAGTGATGCGATGCAGGCCTCTTCCGGCCTGTGTCCCGCGCTGTACGGCTCGGAGGTCATCGAGTGCCTTCAGCCTATCAGAAGAACAGGGAAGGGAGACACCTCTCCCTTCCTGTTCCGCCGCAGCAGTCATCGGTATCGCTGTCCTGAGGATGGCGATAAAGATGACTATGGAGATGAGCGCTTCGACAATGGAAGCGCTCATCTTCCTGTTCCACTGACCACCAATGAAAGAGGTGCCCCTTCCAGAAGTGCGGCGGGGGGCGGATAAATGGCCTCAGGGGGCCGCATGCAGTCCGCGGGCCATAGTTTGGGGACCCCTGCCTTAGGTGGTATTGCTGAGGCACTATATGGTGTTATTATTTGTGAAGCCTTAGGTGGTATTGCTGAGGCACTGTATGGTGTTATTATTTGTGAAGCCTTAGGTGGTATTGCTGAGGCACTGTATGGTGCTATTATGTGGGCAAAGTATGGTGGTATTGCTGAGGCACTGTATGGTGCTGTTATTTATGCGTATGCTGGTATCACTTATGGTATGCTGGTATTGCTTGGGCAATGAATGGTTCTGTTATTTGGGCAGTATATGGTGGTATTAATTAGGCAAGGTAAGTAAGTGCAGGCTGTTATATGGGTAATGTATGGTGTTATTATTTTGCACCCTTAGGTGGTATTGCTGAGGCATTGTATGGTGCTGTTATTTGTGCAGGGTATGGTGGTATCCCTTATTTACAGTATGGTGGTATTGCTTGGGCAATAAATGGTTCTGTTATTTAGGCAGTATAGGGTGGTATTAATTAGGCAAGCTAAGAGGCTGTTATATGGGCAACGTATGGTGGTATTGCTTAGGCACTGTATGGTTCTTTAATTATGGCAATGTATAGGGTTGCTCCTTCAGCACTGTGTCGTTGGGGATAGGCACTGTAGTGTGGTGTTATTTGGCCATTATTTTGGGCAAGAAAAGGGTAGTGGGGTTGTGTGAACATTATTTTGTACATCTTCACTTTAATATTTTCTAGACAAATAAAGAATACAATTGCTTTTTCCATCTGTGGCATTGGTGCAGACTGTGCTGGCCTGTGACCATGGATGCCATTAATATTATGACATAATCTTTATAAAGTTTTATACACTGCTTGTTCTTGAGGGAGTAGGTTAATCGATCTGCCATAAAACTGGCCCTATTATGTCCACATGTTCATAGGAAAATCAGATTGTAAACTCCACTGGCACAGAGACTGGTATGAGTTGGCACACTCTCTATGCAGGTCAGCAGGGTACGTCTACGCTACATAAATAACAATAATAACAAAACTTGGCAATTAAATGGAAATGCTGCAGATTTAAGTATGATGTATTCGAACCTGGGTCTCCCATTCTTTCTTGCATGCTGGGGAACATATGGAAGGAAACAAAGGAGTGGGGCAAGCCAAGTCGATTACGCTACTTATCATTTGCATAGGTTCCTTGCAGCAATGGTTTGGGGTCACCAGTGAATTTAGAATCCATGTTTTGTCGAATTTGGGAACTGCAGATGGTCAGTTAACCCCTTTTTAGAGTTTTTATCACAGATTAAAGGGGTTGTCCGAGTTATTTTTTTGTCATTTGTATGTTTCTAACTAGTCAAATATAACTGCTTTTCCAGCACTTCCAGTGCTTCTAAAGCTGCTGGTTTCTCAGATTTCACTCAGGGTCACATGACCTGTGATGTCAGCTTTCCTCCCTGCTCTGCTAAAGTTCGTGCACAAGCAGATAGCGGACAAGAATAGGCAATAGCCGACAAAAATAGGAATTTTCAATGGGGTGCCCGGGTGCGTGTTCCGCAATGCGGAACACACGCCGGTCGGCATCCGCGGTATTGCAGATCCGCATTTTTGCGGATCCGCAATACCAGGGTCTTCTGAAAGGCCCCTTATTCACTCCCATTGCAGAGCAGGGGGAGAGGGGGGGAGGGGCAGAGATTGTTGTTATTGCATGTAAACAAAGGCCAGAAGAGAACCAGGGAAATGTGGAAATATAGATTTATTTTTTGCCTAAAACTTGCTTAACTTAGTTATATATTGCTGCCCATCAGATTTACAGTACTATATATTTTTTTCATAACTCATTAGTAGAGATGAGCGAATATTAAAATGCTCGTGTGCTCGGTACTCGGTACGAACTTTTCCAAAAGTTCGTATATTCGTACCGAATAACGAACCCTATTGAAGTCAATGGGAGATACGAGCATTTTTGCAGGGGACCCAAGTTCTTCGCAGGCAAAGTTGCCTAAACACCTGAAAACCTCTGAAAGTGACGGAAACACCACGGAAATGGATAGGGAACACCAGGGGCAGCATGCATGGAGCAGGCAGAGACAGTGCAAGGAGCGACAGGACCTTGTCCGATAAAGCGTACGCTATTGCTACATATAATTTACTCTATACGCTGTTGCATATGAATTTAAGACAGTGAAACCATTACCACTTGCAAGCTGTAGTGTAGTCTTTAAAAAGACTTTTGGGTCACAACTGCAGTTCCCTGCCTAATAGAAACGAATATTCTCCTATTTCGTACGCTTTCGCTATCCCTATCACACGAACACTCTTTCCCTCTCCTAAAACCACAAGGTGTGTGATTCGAGCCCCAGGCATACGCATATATATAATAGCACACGACCTGATGCAAGCAGCCAATCACTCCTAGACACGTAGAAAAGGTAGTAGGTCATGGCAGGAGGTCCCCCAGGCTTCCCTGCATGTTTATTGGCTAAGAAATAGGCGCTAAACATGCAGGGAGGAGTTTAAAAAACCCACAAATTTCACACGCTACTCGGCCAAGTAACGAATACTTACGAGTACGCAAATATCCGTGCGGATAACAAATCTTTACGAATATATTCATCTCTAATCATTAGTCCTAGTACTGAGAATATCCACTATAAGAACTTATTCACATGTCCGTGGAAAACAGTCCAAGTTTCATCTGTATGTCCATGAAGGGTCCGTATTTTGTCTGTGGATGCGTCTTTTTACATCTGTTAGTTCCATTGTGACCCATCCCACACAAATCACATAAAAGTCATCACAGGTGACAGCACAGATGCCACTTTCCATTGCTTTTTGCATACAGAACTTGGCTTATACAGTATGTATGCAAGTATTGGCATTGATTGGATTATGAGTAAATCTGAAATCTCTGTAGACCACGTTTTAATAGCTTGGCTATCATGCTCCATGGAGGTCGTGCCGCATGGGGCATAAGAGGCTATGGGTTCATCCTATAATCTCTCAAAGGACAAGGAAAGGACACTTCCGTACCCTCTTTACAGACCTTTGACAAACTGCACAGGTCGCACATGTGCCTGGCCACACCATTTATTTCTATGGGAGTTCCAGAGATAGCCAAGTGCTAGGGGGATGTTGAGACCAGACCACACCACACCACACCTTAGGCCCCAATGCACATATATGTAATTTTACACTTTTCTTCTGATTTGGGTTTTGAACCTGCAGATGTAGACCTGATACTGCAGCAGACTGGGGCATTCCAGAGATTTAGGTGGACCATGGTTTTAAGTCCCTTCCTGCTTCATTTTTGATTCCTGATTCAAGTAATTGCAATTTGCTGTCCCAGGAAAATATGGGAGTCCATCTGAAGGGATGTTCATTTTGAGGAATCCTCCTTTCTTGTGCACATACCTTTGACTTAGTGTCTACTAACTATGTGACAAAATGCATTAGCTAACACAAAATCCTGTATTGAGCCATTGATGAGAACTAGGAAAGTAGATTGTGAAGAATATTGAGTTACTGAAGGGTTAAATCTGTAATGTGCGCTAATCAGTCATTGTAAAGCCCAGATCTGTTCTGACAATCAATAATTTATTCATGGAGAGGTGTTCTAGTGTTAGGAGATAAATACACTATTTATGATGGCTCCATATAGTCCCGGAAGATTAATCCTTTTTATCCCTTCTATATAGAATCCCGCCGTGTCTATCAGCTATATCATTCTTCTCTTCTAGTTTCTTAAAAGTCAACATGGAGAAAACAGAATTCATCATCTTTCCCCCCCAATTCACTCAGCCCCCCTACCAGACCTATCCAATACAGTGAACAGCACCATGCTCCCTCCAGTCTCACAGGTCTGCTGCCTGGGGATAACATTTGATTCTGCCCTGTCCTTCAAACCACACATCCAAATCATTACTACCACCTACAGCTTTCAACTTAAGAATACCGCTCATATTCGCTGCTTCTTCACCTCTAAGTCAACTAAAGTGCTATTGCATGCCCTTGTCATCTCCCACTTGGAGTACTGCAGCATCCTCCTGCAGCAGCCTCCCATCTAGCACACTCACACCCTTCCAGTCTATCCTCAACTCAGCTGCTCAGTTAATCCACTCTTGTTTTTCTCCTCTGCTTCTCCATTCTGCCAATCCCTTCACTGGCTCCCTGTTGCCCAGAAAATTCAGTTCAAGATACTTACAACGACATATAAGACTCTTTACAATTTGTCCCCTCCTTATATCCCTGACCAGCTTTCCCAATAAATCCCCACACGTCATCTCCGTTCCTCACAAGACCTTCTTCTTTGTTCTCCTCTTGTCTGCTCTTGATATAATATGCATTGTAAAGTACCATGGAATTAATGGGGCTTTCAAATATATAATAATAATTCCTTCAGTTTATATGAAACTGAGAAGTTTAAGAATTAATATTTTCTTCTCCAAGTACATTTGTTTAGTTAAAGAGGGCATAACAGTGATGATTTAGGGTCCTTCAGGTTTGTATTTTCTCCCTGAAGGAAGCCGTAGAGGACTTTTTCACACTTTTTGATTCTTCTTGATTAACCCTCAGCTGGAATCATGCTATAATCACATCTGTTACCTCAGCCATGTCATTAGTTACCTCAGTTACCTCAGCTGTTCAGATGAGCTTTGATGACCTGCATGCTGTACATTTAGTAAGGGTGTGTTGGGTATATCCACAAAAAAATGTTTGACTCTTTGAACCCTTTATTTTTTGGTCCTGATTTATCATGTCTGGCTTCAAAAAGTCACAAAATGGGTCTTTTGCAAAGTTTTTGGGCTCACTTGCAAAACATTCTGTGACTTTTTGTATTTTTACACTACTCACTTCAGTTTTGAAATATGGTTGGAAAAGTGGGTGCGGTTACCTATGTTAATGAGTTTTACTCCAGATTTATCATTGAGGCTCTTTTAAAAAGTCGCAAAAAAAGTCACAATCTCACTCCAATACGAGGCTTAAGTAGGAAAACTAGAGTAGCTTTTCTAGACAAAAGTGTTATGCCACATTTATCAAACAACATTTGGCATTTGATAAATGTAGCATAAAGTATGCCAACACAGACGTTAGCAAAACTGACTTCAAATATTCCCCTTGTGATAAATTCCCCCCCTCCCCTATATGTTTTAGCAGATTAAGCTATGCAGAGCTCCTTATATTCTATAGGGGGAGCCGCAGAATACATTGCCCTTTAGACATCTAAATATAGTCTTTAAAGTAAATAATAAATGATGATGCATAAATTAAGCATATGTCCATAGATCATTATAAATAATGCAACAAGTAGAAAAATAGACATAAAGTAAATTAACGAAGCAAAGCAGAGGTAAAGAGGAGCAATTAAACGGGTCCCGTGTTTACACAGATTATTGGCCTGTACTAAGAAGATTATTGGAGCCTTAAATATATACAAAGGATTGTGCAAGAAACCAGAAGGATCTAGCTTAAGAGGCCATTCATCAAAACAAGACAAATCCATAGGCAATGCTTACCCAATTAGTCCTCAGGTATAAGGGTTATTCATCAAAGTCTTTACTTGGAATATGAGTAAAGTATTGCTTATGTCTGTTGTGAGTACTGTGTTCAGTATGAAAGGGCCCCTCTCCGATTAATGTTTTGAAATGATAATTTGATCTGATCGTGTAGAATAACATTTATATTACTACCTTGAAACCATGAACAAGCTGATTGGGTTCGAATGATGGAATTTATACGTTCTACACTGACGATCAAAAGGGTAACAATGTTTTCAATTTTTATACTAACGAAATAATAAATATAAAAATGTAAAATTTTAGAAGCAAAACAGTAACAATGCAGTTACATGAAAAGAATCTGCATAACTAATCATATGCTAAATAGTTGCAAGTCCAATTTATGTATGAGATAGCCGAGATGATTGTCTATAAAATGATGGTAGTCTCACATTCGAAGCTGTAGTGGATGGTGAGGTATGGAGCCTGAAAGTCAAAAGTTCAAAGCATTGTTACCCTTTTACTTGTCAGTTTTCTTATGCCTTAAAGGGTTTTTTTTTTCTGGGATTTTGATTTTGATGGCCAAATAGACATCAATATCTGATTGGTTGGGGTCTGTCATTCAGCTGTTCTGCATTGGCTCTGGCACTAGCAGTTGGTGCCAGAACTACAGAGCTCTGCCCTTGGTGGGTGGGGGACAGAGCTGGTAACTGTAGCGCTGATCCCATTGAAGTGAATGGGAGCAACGCAGTAGTTGCCTAATGGACAAAGCTGTGTAGTTCCAGGGCAGACTTTTGGCACCAGAGCCACTGCAGAAGAGCTGATCAGCTGGGTGTTGGACCCTCGCTGATCAGTTATTGATAGTCTGTTCTGAGGATAGGCCATCAGTATTAAAATCCTGGTAAACCCCATTTAAAGGAAGTGTCTCATAAAGATGTTGGTTGCCTACAGCTAGGATGTTTCTTTACTGTCCAATAGGTTTCACTGCAACCCATGCCTATTGCTAGGACAAACTGGCAGCAATGCTAGAGAAGTGCTATGCTACTTTGCGTCACCTTCTCTTGGATGTGTCCAGGCAGCTGAGAAGATGACCATCATAGTCAATGGCTGTCAGTGTGGCCACCTGGAAAAAGCAAAGTAGAGCCTACTTGAGGCACATTGGCACAGCACGTTCTAGCGATCTTAGAGGATGGTACATCTCCTTTAAAGCATAAGGGGTTGACTGCATTTAAAGGGGCTTTTCATAAAATACAGGCATCTTCAGTCCTGTTTGGATACAGTATACTGTATATTCAGTTGAACACAATGATTTGGGAACCAATCAGGACCTGAGTAGAAGAAGATACAACCAGTCTAAGGACAGCTTCTTTGGTGGTGTAAAAAACGGAAAAGTACCTATCAAACTATGTTTCGTACACAGCATAAAAGATAGCGGAATTTTTGGAAAAGACTGGAGAACTTCTTTAAGGCGTTATGCACACGGCCGTTGCGGGTCCGAAAAAAAAAAAGTGGATACTGGCTGTGTGCATCCCGCACTGTTGATGACCCTGTTGTAAAAATGCCTATTCTTGTCCGCATATGGGAATGTTGTGGGTCTGTGGTCAATGATTGCATCATCCGCATAGAATCCTATCTTATGCTTTATATTACCTATTATAAAACCTTTGATGGATGAGGACGAGCAGATACGTTCTGCTAAGAGTTCCTGTAAGTAAAGTGGTACGGAGGTTGAAAGGGAAGTATATAAAGCCTTACTTTTGTGAGCCATTATTGTCAAATTAGATAGCCAAATAACCCCAGTGGACTTGATTGAATTTCTTCTCCGCATACAGATAGGAGCATAAAATGCATTTGTTGATGCTCTATTCCAATACGAGTAATAAACCACCGCTTAGCATCAGCTGACCATCTGCCTCTGACAAATCCAACTTGATCCCCATGGATCAATGTCGGTAATATTATGAGAATACTATGGCAACTCAAAGACTACTTTCTAAAATGCCAGTGACTATTTTTTAGAATTATTGTATTAAAATAATAAAAAAAATATAGGAATAAAAATAATCATCCTTAAAACGAGTGTTCATAATGTCCATAATAGATTTGACTTTCCAGAAATATTTACATGAATCCATCATCTGATAAAATGACATCACACATAAGACAGAACGAACAACAGTCCTAAGAAACACACACATCATACACAACCATTTTTTAATGAAAATATAATAAAGAATTATTAACCCACCCCCACTAATACACCCATCACCAGCACACAGTACTACACACTATGCACCCCAAAGTATTCCCACCCAGTACTGGCTAAATCTGGCTCCCTCCTACGTCAAGCTCTGTACGTCACACCAACTATAAAAATATCAATCATATCCTTAGCTCAATGATCTAATCTGAATCTAATAATAAGCATGCAAACAGTAATATCAGTATCAGCAGTAACCTCATTATTTGGAGTGGAGATAACAGTAATATCAGTAACAGCAGTAACCTCATTATTTGGAGAGGAGATAACAGTAATATCAGTAACAGCAGTAACCTCATTATTTGGAGAGGAGATAACAGTAATATCAGTAACAGCAGTAACCTCATTATTTGGAGAGGAGATAACAGTAATATCAGTAAAAGCAGTAACCTCAGTATTTGGAGTGGAGATTGCAGATGTTTTAGATGTTGTAAATTATACCAGAAGGAGAAAATAGATGTAAAATTATTATGAGAAAAGTCAATTTGCTTAAAGAGGACCTTTCATGGGTTTATATGTTAGAAACTGGTATGCTTACCACTAGAGATGAGCGAATCATCCAAAATTCGCTTTGTCGTATTCGCCGAACTTTTCAAAAGATTTGTACCTTATACGAATCTATTCGGCGAAGCTGCGTACAAATCATACGTTATGATGTGATGTTTTGCGAACATTCGCGCACTAATAACAAACATACAGTTGTTAAAGGTACGCAACTTATGTGAACACGTACGCATGAGCGTACAAATTGCGTACGAAAATGATGGGCTTTGCTGGAGAGGAATGGTGGAGCAGGAGGAAAGCTCTGAGTCTGACCCCTGCCTACATGACACTGTATTAGCAGATGACAGCAGATCATCTGGCTGAGACTGAGATGAGCATGCCATCCACTCCACTACCTCATCCACTTTCTCTTCCACTACAATTTAGCGCCTTGGTGGGTTAGCCCGGTGGAACAGTGGCCAACTATTGCAAATTCTACAAGTAGAAGCTCCGGCTACAGGTCCTTTGGCACTGATGCCCTGTGCCACCTTCTCCTTTTTTTTGGAGCTCGAGGTCTGGCTGGAACCCTTTTGCTTTTCCATGCCAGACATTTTTCACTTGACTGTGGCACTGCAGCTGGTCTTTGTCTCTCTCCCTGTCTCTCTCCCTATCTCTCTCCCTGCCTGATTAATTACTAGCCCTGCACTGGCCCTGCAGTATCCCTGATATGTGTTATATGGATTCCCAGAACAATTACATCCCAATTTTAACAAAACAGTTCTCTGTCTCTCAGAACTTCACAGACAGTGCTTCTGCTCATCTCAGCAGTCGCAGCACAACTGATGCGTCACTGGCTTACCGAGCCTGAGCCAATCAGAGCTAGCCATTCCCACTAGGTCAGGTGACCACTTTCTTCCCGGGCTTTATGCCGCACGAATAATGAACAGTAAAAGTTTGCTAATTAACTGAATTCGTACGCATCAGCGTATAAAGTAACTTATACATACATAACATTTGCGTACAATTTATCGGACAAGTACGTAGCGAATGCGTAGAAAGCTTTAAGAACATTTTTGAATCTAACGAAGCGAATCTCAAAAAATCTGGATTCGCTTCGCAGTGGAAAATTTCCAAGATTCGTCTCGAATCTACGAAGTGGCGAATAGATTAGCTCATCTCTACTTACCACATAGGGTGGTCCCTAAAGATTTGCACCCAGTATGTTAATTTAGAGTATCTGTACAGGGAGGAGGAAACGGCCGGCTTTCTCAATAGGCATCTCCTCCCTGGCTGTAGCGTGGTCCAGTCCGCAGCGTCACAGCCTAGGGGAAGGTGAGCTGTTTTTTCTCCCGAGCCAGGGAGAAGGAGACCCCCATTGAGAAACCCGGCCGTCTCCTTCTCCCTGTACCGACACTCTAAATTAACATACTGGGCGTGAAAAACAGCGGGGGACACAACGCCGGAACGGAGGGGTATTTTAAAAAAAAAAGAGTGCTGGCATCTTTAGGGACCGCCTTATCTGGTAAGCATACCAGTTTCTAACATATAAACCCATGAAAGGTCCTCTTTAAAGGCGGACTTTCTGGATTTATGTGAAAAGTGGTTTTCTGAGAACTAGACCTCTTTTCATATAAGCAGTTAGGAGTTTATAAAATCATCTGTGACTGTTGCCCCAGTTCCAATACACAACTGTGCTTCTTTCTCTTCCCATGTCAGGTCCTGCTGGACTGCAATGCACGTCACCTCTGGCCTCTGATATCTGAAGTCATTTCCCATGCCTACACACATCAACACTAAGGCCATTGATTGGCCAGCAGTGGTGATGTCTACAGCATGTCCCACTTTTGGTCCAGTGGGGACTGGAAGAGGAGGAGAAGGGAACTTGATGATGGAACCAGAGCGCAAGTGACAGGTGAGTCTTTTTTTTTAACCCCTGCATTTTGCCTGTCTATATAAAAAGGAGTTCCTGGTCTCAGAATACCCCTTTAAAGGGAATCTGTCACCAGGTTTCTGCTTCCCCTACTTAAATCCTTACAGCTTCAGAGTATGCCAATGAGTCCTGATACTCATGAGCTCACGGCTCCCCCGTCCACCTGCATCTGATTGACAGTTTTTTCCATAGGAATCAGCAGCAGGTGGGTGGGGAAAGTCATGAGCTCATGGATATGGTGACTCATTGGCATGCGCTGGAGCTATTCAATACAAGATTTTGAATGGGTCAAAATGGCTGGGTCAATTAAACAAAGTGAACCAGCATTTTGGTAAGAGATCTGTCACTAATTTATGTTGCCCTTAGTTAGGACACCATAAAACCGGTGACAGATTCCCTTTAAGATATATATATATATATATATATATATATATATATATATATATATGGAAAACCCACCGGGGACTGAAAGCAGAGGAGAAGGGAGTTCAATGGTAGAACCAGTGCACCAGTGGCAGGTGAATCTTTTTTTTAACCCCTGCATCCTGGCTGACTATATGAAAATGGGCTTCCGGTCTCAGAGAACCCCTTTAAACCTGAATAAGTGAAAAGTTCTACAACTGTCTAATACACTATGGACAGTAGGATTTATTATGTTTTTGGCTTAAAAAAGGGTTTTGCAACTTTTTAAATGCCTTTGCCACTAAATTTAGTCACAGTTGGTACTTTTACACCTCTCTCGAAAAGGGAGCATGTCTAGCAGGCCCGGACTGGCCATCTGCCGGACCGGGCATTTGCCGGGTGGGCCGCTCCATATTTTGAAAAAGTGGGCCGCTGTGGCTACTGAACTCAATTGTATCTGCATCTACTAGATGCAGATACAATTGTGCCTGCAGCAGCCAGCGCCGGCGGAACAAGGGAACCTCTGGTTCCCTGACGTTCCTCAGGAGCAGACCCGCCAGAAGAGGCCGGGTCTGCATCGTGGGACTGCGCCTGGACAGGTAAGTATAAACTGCCCTCACCCTATACTGTCTACATGCAGCCCTAAACCTAATACTGGCCCTGCCTCCCTATTTCCGATCCCCAATACTGGCCCTGCCTTACCCTAATACTGGCTATTGACCTCCAATACTAGCCCTGCCTTACCCCTAACCCTGGTCTCTGACCCTCAATACTGGCCCTTCCTGACCCCTAACCCTAATACAGGCCCCTGACCCCTACCCTGGTACTGACCTCTAACCTTGGACCCCTAACACTGATACTGGCCCCTGACCCCCTAGTATTGACCTCTAATACTGGCCCTGTCTCACCCCCATAATACTGGCCATGTCCCAACCCTAACCCTAGTACTGACCCCTACCCTAGTACTGACCTCTAACCCTAATACTGACCTCTAATACTGTCCCTAACCCTAATATTGACCGCTAACCCTAATATACTGTACTGACACCTAATACTTTCTCTAACTCTAATAGTACGCCATACTGACCCCTAACCCTACTACTGATCACTAACCCTAAGGCTACATTCACATGACCATATGTGTTTTGCGGTCCACATTTGCGGATCCACAAAACACGGATACTGGCCGTGTGCGTTCCACAATTTTGTGGAACAACATGCCCAGCCCTATAATAGAAATGTCTGTTCTCATCTGAGATTGCGGTCAAGGATAGGACATAGAACGGAACTACAGATTTGCAGCCCCATTGAACTGAATGGAAATATGATCATGTGAATGTACCATAATGTTGCCTCTAACCCCAATACTGGCCCCTAACTGATACCGACCCTAATCCTAATACTGGCCCTAAGGGTGCATTCAGACGACCATATTTCTGGGTCTGCATCTGTTTCACAATTTTGCGGAATGGGTACGGACCCATTCATTTCAGCGGGGCTGCAAAAGATGCTGACAGCATACCATGTACTGTCCACATCCGTAGTTCCGTGGCCCCACGAAAAATATAGAGCATGTGTCCTATTCTTGTCTGCAAAAATAGGCATTTCTATATAGGGCTGGCACTGTGCGTTCTGCAAAATGTGTTTTGCGGATCCACAATTTGGGGACTGCAAAACACTTTCGGTCATCTGAATGTAGCTTTATGCTAATACTGGCCCCTAACCCCAGTTCTGGCCCCTAACCCCAATACTGGCCCCTAACCCTAATACTGACCCCAACCCTAATACTGACCCCTAACCCTAATACTGACCCCTAATACTGACCTCTAACTCTAATACTGGCCCTAATATACTAACACTAATACTAATCCTATCCCTAAAACTGACCGAACCTTAACTACAACCCCCAATACCTCACGTACCTCACACAGTGACCATAATATATGACTGTTCACATATATCTGTACCCACTGCATCTTTTATACCTCACACCTGACACATAGTATACACAGAGTACTGATACAAGGTATAATAGATGCAGTGGGTAAACGTATATAGTATACACAGTAGTGTACTGATATGTGAGATATGAGGTATAATAGATGCAGTGTGTACAGATATATAATATATACAGCAGTGTACTGATATGTGAGGTACGAGGTATAATAGATGCAGTGTGTACAGATATATAGTATATACACTGCTGTATATACTATATATACCCACTAGGGTTGTCACGATACCAAAATTTTGATTCAGTTTCGATACCATAAAAAAGTATCGCGATATTCGATACCAACTGATACCACACGAAAAAATAAAAACACCAAAAAAAGACGCATGCATTCCGCATTTTATAAAACGTCCAGCCCATAATAGAACAGTCCTATCTTATTTTTTGGGGGGGACAAGGTGACAAAAAAAATGCCGAATCGTGCGTTTTTTATTTATTTTTTCTGTTATGGCTTTGACTGCATAGGAGATATTTTTTAATATTTTAATTTTTGGGAGTGGCGATACCTAATATGTTTATTTATTTATTGTTTATATATTTTATATGTAAAATTGGGAAGGGGGAATTTAAACTTGTTTTGGAGTATTCTGGTGTTTGTTTTTTTTAAATTTAATTTAATTTACTTTTATTTCCTATTAGCCCCCTTAGGGGCTAGAACCCTTGTCCTATGCACCCTAATAGAGCTCAATTAGGGTGCATAGGACTTACACTCTCCCCGCTGCCCTATGCTTTGTGCACAGGGCAGCAGGGAGCTTACCATGTCAGCCAGGACTTCAGTAGCGTCCTGGTTGCCATGGTAACCGATCGGAGCCCCGCAATTACACTGCTGGGGCTCTGATCGGAATCTCCACTGCCACCAATGAAGAGGGGAAAAGGGGCACCCGCCCCTGTACTTGTATAAATGATAGTAATGTTCATTGGTGACGCAGCTGCCACAGCCCCTCCCCTCCTCCGCCCTCCTCTTCTCATTGGTGGCAGCGGCAGCACTGGGGGAGACTTCCTTCTCCCTTGTGCTGCCGAGGGAACATGGAGGGCGCTGAGAGCAGCGCGCACCATGTTCTCTGATACTAGGCTGCGCAGTAGCGCAGCCTAGTATCGGTATCAGGCAAATCCCGGTATCGTTTCGATACCGGGACAAAAGTATCGACTGGGTATCGAGAATTCGATACCTGTGCAACCCTAATACCCACTGCATCTAGCTTGTCATGTGACCCTCAGCAACTTGTAGCCAGTGACGTCTCACCCACTGCATTCTAGCTTTTACCGAGTATTATAATACAGTGTGTGTATGCTGTATTCAGGGAGCACTCAGAAGAGGCACACTGAAGGGGCAGTATACACAAATGGGCACATATAAGAGGCACAATACATAAAGGGGGCACATATAAGAGGCACTTTTTATAAGGTGCACCAAGCATGTGGCACTAGCATTAGGGGCACTGTGTGTGGCACTATAAACAGAGGGCACAGGGCATATGACACTATATACAGAGGGCACAGAGCATGTGGCACTATACACAGAGGGCACAGAGCATGTGGCACTATACACAGAGGGCATATGGCACTGTATACAGAGGGCACAGTGTATGTGGCACTATATACATAGGGCTCAGAGTATGGGGCCCTATGTGTAGCACTAATGCTGCTGTTATATTCAGGGCACGGCATGTGGCACTGAGATGAGTCTGTGTCAGTCTGTAGGATGCTAATGTGTTGGTAAAGAATGAAGCTAAAGAGATCTTCTCGGCAAAATCTGCAGAGCTGAATTGTGGACGGGAGAAGTCATCATGGTGGTCTGAGCCAGATGGAGAGGAACTCAGGAGGAGACGTCATCTGTAAGTCGCTAAATGGAAATGACTATTCTGCTACTGACTGTGTATTATGAGTGTTGTAGTCACCTGGATGATCTACAGCTGATGATGGGTGGTAGCATGCTGTTTTGTGCAACAACAACTCTCAGTATCCCTTTACGCTTGTTCAGGCCATACTGGGAGCTGTAGTTTCACACCGCACAAGGTCATATGGCGAGGGCTAACCTGACTACTCAGATGGTATCTGTACTGAACTTTTAAAATCTGGTGATGTATTTATGTAGAGAACTTGGTTCTGGTGCTGTATTTATGTAGAGAACTTGGTTCTGGTGCTGTATTTATGTAGAGAACTTGGTTCTGGTGCTGTATTTATGTAGAGAACTTGGTTCTGGTGCTGTATTTATGTAGAGAACTTGGTTCTGGTGCTGTATTTGACTTATGGGTTTTGTTATGGTGCTATATTTCTTGTTGATTTTGTTGCTGTATTTGACATATGGGCCTGATTCTGGTGTTGTATTCATGCAGTGAACTTGGTTCTGGTGCTGAATGTATGTAGTGATCTTGGTTCTGGTGCTGTGTTTGACTTCTAGGTTTGGTTCTGGTGTTGTGTGTATGTAGTGATTTTGGTTCTTGTATTTGTGTGTTAAACATACATCTGATGCTATACGTCTAATACTATCCATTCACATTTGCGTTTGGGTCACTGTCACAGATTCTGTCAAAAAGACCAGACAGAAAAGTTCTGTATTCAAGACCCCTTTGTCTGGTAAAGGAGCAGCATCCTGAGCAGACCCCATTGTAGTCAATGGAGTATTTTGAGCTCAGGAGTTGGTAAATCTGGTCCCTCTAATGATCAAGCTGTTGCTACGGACTCAGTCATGTCATGTATCTGGGATCCAACATGAAAACACAATCGGCTGCCGCCTTTTAACTATTTAAAGCCCTTTTACCTATACTGCCTTTATGGTAGGCAGAGTTAAACAGGTTAAGAGTGGGCCGCTACACATGGGCCAGTGCTGTGTGCTTGCCCCCCAGGCCAACATTTGCCAGCCAGCCCCTAGGCGGGCCCTTTTAATATGTAAATATATCCACAACCTGGCGGGCCGTGTCTTGTGTCTTCACCCCGATATTCTTGGTATAACAGAATTAATATTGAAACACAAAGGGGTTCAGTGAAACCACACACCCCAGGTATTTCTAATTGATTGCAAATGTAGCTCAGTCAGTTTACCCTAAGGGTGGGTTCACACGTTGCATTTCACAAAAACTCATGTGTTTGGTTGATAGAAACGTGTTTAGTGTTGTAATATTAATGATAATGATGAACAACGCTAAACACATGTTTCTATCAACCAAACGCATGCGTTTTGGTGAAAACGGATATGCTTTTAGTGTGAACCCACCCTTACTGACATACTCCAGTGTTGTGAAAATGGCAATTTTTATGTGGGCTGGCAGAGGGTTTGTGCCAGGGCTGCTTTTTAGTCCCAGTCCGGCCCTGATGTCTAGGTTGGGTGTGGCCCCAAATCATTTATCATCATTGCCGCATATGATCACAGAAATGTACGCCAGCTTGGAGCCAACATAAATTTCAGTCAAATGTACGACCACTGAAGGATGCATTTACTTTATGTAATGTCTCCTCTGGCGGCGCAGGACCTATCAAGACTTGAAAGTCTTGATATATCACGGCCTTTTTCAAGATATGTGTTTGCTGTCAGTGAATGAGAACACTCCAGGCAGTAAACCTGTATATAGCTAGTCATGTTCTCAGCTGATAAGTGGATACAATTACATTTACAACAGGACTAGCAATGGTATGTAGAGGTTCACAGCCTGAAATGTGGTGGTGGTGGAGGGGAGCGGGGACAAACGTTCTCCTTCACTGAAAGCAAACAGAGATCTTGAAAGTGGTGAGGAGCTGAATGACAAGGTATATTAGAAAGTTGAATAACTTTTTATTAATACAGTGATTTTTACCCGTAAGTGTATATAAAACTGGAGACCTCCTTTAAATCCATTAACAGAAACAGAAAACCCTGGAAAGTGATAGCACATTTTTGTATAAGTCTTGTAGCCTTTTATAACCTCATAATTCAGAATATTTCATCACCTAACACCTGTCATATCCCATTGATTCTGGTTTAAAGGATTTTTACTGATTTGAAATTAAAGGGATTGTCCCACAGATAATATTCTACAGTTTTCAAACCATCAACTGGATCTGAATTATTTTGTATTTGCAAGTAATTAAAAATTTTGTATAGCCACTGAGTTATTCACTGAAATATATCTGTACCTGCTGTTTGTTCTTTTTCTTATTTCTTTGTCCGAATTACTGAGATGGCCGCACATGCTCAGCTTCATCGTCCAACTGCCTCCTGAGTTGTGATAGGGAGAACATGGACACGCCCCCTGAGCTGCAGCAGAAAAGACACTCCCCTTCAATCTAGCAGAGCAATGGATGGGGAGATCTCTGGATCCATATGAGGTACAGGGCTGGTTATAGCTTTTTTTTTTTAAAGAAATTGTCCTGTACTATGTGATGTCTGATTTTTATTTTTTACATTAATCATAGGATAACCCCTTTAAGCAGAAGACTAAAAAGAGAGTAATTCATGAGAACTCACCTCCTGTTCTCTTGTTATCTGACAGAACTGTGACCTCTATATAATATATCGCTGAGGGGAATTGAGATGTAGCACAACTTTATTAGTTCCTTTGCATGGTAGATGATGGAGTGGTCTCCATATTAGATTTGCTGCTCATAACGATGGAGGCCTCATGCCTTCTACATTAATAATGCAGGACCTTACAAGGTGTCGTCAGCCATACGATACATGTCATACAGATGACAGGTCTGGAGGAATGTGGACTGACTCTGTCTCTAAGTTACCTACAGTACAAATTATTTATCTGGTTAAAGTTCACAAAGCGCCCTGAGGGTCGGTGTCCAAAGCTTCTACTAATTACAGATTACTCACTGGCTTTCTGCCATGTCCTGCTCTGTGCCATCAGATCTCTTCTCTGGTCCTCGTTATGTGGAATCAGTAATGTGATGGTTGTGGATAGGAATGTCTGCTGCCGGAGGCCAACATTGGCCCTATAACCACATCAGTGGCCCGAGGAAAAGGAAAGAACAGCGCCCCCGTACTCATGATGTCCAAAATAGGATTCACAAGACACTGACGTGATATAGTAATTGTGACATTCTCTGGGTATTATAAGAAATGACATGACATCTCCCAATGCCTGCAGCTCTCATCCCAAAGGATCTTAAAATAGCCGAGCACTGCAAGACTGAAGTTTCCCTGCTAGGAAACATTGAAATGTTAAATGACAACCTGTAGCCCTGTCAGGCTACTATGCCAACTTATCTGAGGGCAGTCAAGCACAGCAATATCTAGCTTTATATCACTACCATGTGAGCTAACTTCATATGGATTTATATCAGTAGGGCAGTGTGCCCAGGAGAGGATAGGAGTAATAGTAGCAAGTATGGTGGTTGTAGTCGGTACTCACTCTGACGTTCGCCTGGGCCGTTCTGTGATAGAAGGGTGCACCTGTTTTTTCCTTCAGGGCACTCTGGTTTAGGTGTTCTCCTGCCTGGTGTCGGTTGAGGTGCCTTTGTAGCTGAGGGTTGCCGTGAGGATGCAAGGCAAGGTCCCTTGGTGAAGATGTGGATGTTGCAGCAGTGTAGTGATGCAGGAAATATTGAAGCCAGGGTAACAACCAGGGGCATAACTACCATAGCAGCAGACCATGTGACTGCTATGGGGCACATGGCAAGAGGGGGCCCAGTCTTAGTTGGGATTATCTCTTCTTCTTCTGGAGGTGAAAACTTGGTCAGGACTCTACCCTCTAAAGAAACATCTTTCAGCAAATGAGGCAGGGGAAAAAATGGCCCAAGGGTCATTGAAAAGGGTTTAGGCGGAAACCCTTCTGTCCTGTGTGGGGGACCTGGTTAGATCCTTTCTATGGGGCCCTTATTCTATGTACGCCACTGGTAACAACAAATGGTTCTTTACTGATGAGTCAAATGCAAGCTCATCAGTACACATCTCAGCATGCATGAGCTGGCAGTTGGTACATAAATGTACTTTAGTTGATAGGTCAAGGTGTTTCTTTAAAGCAATTCTCTTGATACTGCACTTCTGTTGCTGAGTCTTGCAAAAGCATTCAGGCATGGGGAGTAACATTCTCTCTCTGCAATGCAACCTCAGGGTGGACCCTAATGTCAGACTATGCTCTGCAGCTTTTTTGAACTGGTTGTTATACCCCCAAATTACAAGTCCACAATGTTCACTGGGGGATGTGGATATTTTACTTACACAGGTGATCAAGCTACTTTTTGTGTGTCCTGGCACCGGAGCACTTATTTTCCCAGATACGTGGTGATTCATTTCAGACAGCAACCCTCCAAGGACTTCTCACTACACCTCTTCTTTGAAATCTGGCCTAATTTTTGAATATGGGAAGTTCTTGTCGGGCCTTGCCCATGTTGACAGAGCCAGCTCTTCCATCAGCTATCACACTTAACATATGCTCACTCCTCCAAGTCTAAACTCAGACTACCCTAGCTATTTGCTTATTCACTGTTCCCCAGGGGAAAGGGAAAACAGCCCCAACTAGTGATTAGTGGTGGATCCTATGGCCTATTAACTCCTTGATCATCAATTAAAACAGTAAATAAAATGCACATTCCACACAAAAGGACATTTAACCCCCTTTGCAGTGTACTGCTGATCTGCAGTGGGAAGCTGCACTAGTATAGAACTTATCAATAGATGTATACATCTGTATTCAGTGAGCTTCTCCTTGAGCCAGCTGCAGAGCCAGCAGTCACAACTGGCCCCTTATGGTAGGTATGCCACTGTTCTGAATATATGGGAATTAATGCACTCATTTTCTATGCACCTTGCATCATAAATTAATCTTGTAATTACGTGTCATATTCAACTAGACCATATGTGACAATGTCATGCAGGGGCGTATTGACCATAGACCTTACAAGGAAATTTGCCGGGGGGCTGATGCCCAGGGTGCCATCTGAGCCTTCCTCATGGCCAGCCAGTAGAAGTTTTTGGGATGTATTTTGTGCTGCTGGCAGTATTTTGTGATAGACTGTGGTATTTGGCTCTGTTGGGGT
The DNA here is from genome assembly GCA_900303285.1 of Rhinella marina. Taxonomy (NCBI): domain Eukaryota; kingdom Metazoa; phylum Chordata; class Amphibia; order Anura; family Bufonidae; genus Rhinella; species Rhinella marina. The sequence continues at coordinate 255,209 of ONZH01002007.1, forward strand.
GGTATAATGTGCCACAATATGGTATTTCTGGCCCTGCCTTCCATCAATTTGGACCCGACTACAATATGGGGCCACTTTTAGTATTTTTCCCAGGGCCACTTTAAGCTACCAGTCTGCCCCTGTGTCATGTGACCGCAGAGCACCTGGACTTTCCTGCTGGACGCGCACCTTTAGATGACTGCTTAAAAAACAATATGGCTGCAGGTCTTGGTCTTTATTTAGGAATCTAAATTTGTCAGATCGTGGGTTGAAATGTTCATACCGTACGTTGGTAAGTTAGAGACCAAATAGACCCTGCCCCCAGGAATTCCGCCAAATTGTGCTGGACCACCCTTTTTCTGCCTGGGACAGTTGACATTTGCAGGGACTGTCTCTGAAAATTGTAAATTTGGCAACTATAGATTAAAATATTCTAAATAATATATAATTTTAGTTAATTCCCTGTACAGATAACAACCATGAGAGACAACTGTAATGTACTGTATACACATAGTACACTCATTTTCATATATAGATTTCCATATCTGCCTCCCTTCATGGGGCTGGTATTTGCATTATTTCACAGGGATACATTTTTAGTCTAGAGTTTCCTACAAGATATATTTTATTACCTGTAAACATAGATGACGATGAACAAGTCAACCATAAGAGAGATTAGCTACAGTCCAGTAATGCAGGACTGTTCTGGGCTGTCAGACACCGGTATGTAAGGTGATCTTTCTTCATGAATAAATACTCAGCCATGGTTCACAAGACAAATATTTCTGAAATATATTAACCACCTTACCATCAAAGTTTTCTAGTGCATTACCACATAACATCCTTAAATGGACAAGCCCTTTAAGTGTCGAAGCCTCCCCGGTACAAAAATAATTCATGAGATGTATAAAAACTAGTACAATGAAGGTGCAGAGAAGCTCAGCAATCAGACCCCACCAATCAACACCTTTGATATGTCGCTATGACCTCACAAATGTACAGTGACAATTTAGGCCATAGGCTGGCCATACATATTATTTAGCTGTCAGCCTGTCTCCCAAGAGCAAAATAATTGGGCATGTTGAAATCCAACAGGCCAATCCTTCTCTCTGCTGACATCTGCTTTGGTGGGAAATGAGTGCATCTATGTGCGGCCAGCTTTAGTCTTACCATAGACAGTCAGTGAATACCAGGAGATAGCCACTAGACTTTGAAAGCTCACATTACACATGCATTTATTTAGCAGGAAGTTTAGTTGAATTTGAACCCCTTGAATACCGGAGGTTTTTTCATTTTTGCATTTTTATTTTTCTTCCCTGTCTTCCTGTTACACCATTCATTTTATAGGATATTTTTTTAAATATTTTAATTGTTCAGGCATTTTGGGACGCAGTGATGCCCATGATCAATATCTTTTGTATTTTTATTCTAATTCTGGGGGAAGTGGGGTGATTTTAATTTTTTTAAAAACTTCTTTTTAGCCCCCCTAGGAGGCTACAGTATGCGACATTCTGATTTATTTCAGCTTAGACAGTAGTTCAATAGACTGTTTAAAGGGGTTGTCCCACTTCAGTAAGTGGCATTTATCATGTAGAGAAAGTTAATACAAGGCACTTACTAATGTATTGTGATTGTCCATATTGCTTCCTTTGCTGGCTGGATTCATTTTTCCATCACATTATACACTGCTTGTTTCCATGGTTACGACCACCCTGCAATCCATCAGAGGAGGTCGTGCTTGCACACTATAGGAAAAAGAGTCAGCCTCTCTGGTGGCCGGAACCATGGGAGCGCACATAGGCTAGTGCTTTTTCCTATAGTGTGCAAGCAAGACCACCACTGATGGATTGCAGGGTGGTCTGTAACCATGGAAACTAGCAGTGTATAATGTGATGGAAAAATGAATCCAGCCAGCAAAGGAAGCAATATGGAGAATCACAATACATTAGTATGTGGCTTGTATTAACTTTCTCTACATGATAAATGCCACTTACTGAAGTGAGACAACCCCTTTAAGCTTAATTTACATTTATCCTATGGAGACCTGCCACCTGCAGGTCTCTGTAAGAACTGCAGATCTGATACGCTGAGTTTCCTCAGAGAGACACAGCACAGAGAAGGAACAGCTACTCTGATCGCCGGTCCTAACCTGAAAGTGTGCTTGGTCACGCTAGCATTATTTACAGTTGCAGATATTAGACCTGGGCTTCTGCTGAAACAGCAGAGACCCGCCAGCTATGGCATCCGCTGCGCTCGCTAGTGGGCACCATATTTAAAATCACTACTTTGGCAGTACATCTACAGTGGTGGTACTCAAGGGGTTAAAGGTGTTGTCCTGTGATAAACACTTATGCCCTGCCATTCCATTGGGTGGGGGGGGGCGTAACCCTTGGATAAGGGATAACTATTAGTTACCATATACCAGGGGTAGGGAACCTCCGGCTCTCCAGCTGTTGTGAAACTACAACTCCCAGCATGCATACTCGCTCTGCTCTTCTAAGAACTCTCATAGAAATGAATGAAGCATGCTGGGAATTGTAGTTTCACAACAGCTGGAGAGCCGGAGGTTCCCTACCCCTGCCATATACTGTATATATTAATTGTATAGATCATAAAAAATGAACAATGTAATTTACCTGTTGTTACTTTCATAGTATGGCACCACCTGGTGTTCAAATGGTATAGCAATGTGCACAAGAGTAGCCAAAAGACTATACTGTCTATTGCCAGAGGGGGAAGGAGACTGATTCATCCCTATGCCACAGCCCCAGCAGCACAGATTAGCAGGAGCATTAAGGGGGACACATGAAAGCAAAGAATGATGTCAAAAGTTACTCTAAATTACTTTTAAAGGGAACGTGTCATCAACTTTATGCTTGCCATACTAACGGCAGAATAAAGTAGAGACAGGTGAGTTGATTTCAGTGGTCTGTCATTTATAAGTTAAACATCACAATCATTGCAGACTAGGCTTGGAAAAGAGTCCCGGCCACCTGAGAAGAGTCATGGTTATTCATAAATTCCTTCTCTCGCTGCCCACCTGATGATGATGACAGTCTTCTATGCACTTTTCTCCTTTTCTCTCTAGGAGAGAACTGCCAATCATCAGCAGATGGGCGGGAGAGCAGGAGATTAGGAATAACCATTCTCAGGTAGATTTGACTCTTTTCAAGGCCTGGGCTGCAATGATTATGATGATGGTACTCAGCGACCACTTACTTTTAGCTCATGAGTGACACATCGCTGAAATCAGCATTTCTGTCACTCAGTGAGGTCAACATGAAGTTGGTGATGGTTCCTTTTAACACAGGTTAAAGGGTTTTTCTGAGATTTAGATACTGATGACCTATCCTCAGGATAGGTCATCAGTATCTCATCGGTGGGGGTCTGACACCTGGGACCACCACCGATCAGCTGTTTGAGCAGGCAGTGGTGCTTCTGTGAGCGCAGCAGCCTTCTAAGTGCTTACCGAGCACAGCGCTGTACATTGTATAGTGGCTGTGCTTGGTATCGCACTTAGCCCCATTAACTTCAATGTGAGGATAGGTCATCAGTAGGCTTGAGTTTCCGTACAGCATTAAAATGTATAGGCTCAGTGGAGCCAAAGTTCGTCTCGCCCAAAGTCGCGCAAGACTTCGATGAATTACTACTGTATGCATACTGCGTATTTAAAAACAATTTAAAATAGGAATCCGAAGTGGGCTTTGGTGTTGGCTGGTGCCTTGGTACCAAAGCCCACTTCTGTCCCATGTACTGGTCACCCTAACAACAATTACAGTCAGAGCTACGCCCCCCCCCCAAAAACACAGAGTAATCACATTCAGACTCCCCATCACCCCCCAATCCCCCAAAGTAGTCTAAAATCTGGTTTCTCATCATAACCAGTCTCCCAAAATCCGCCATCAATCACATTTAAGCTCACTATCCTCCCGCCACCCACTTTCCACCAAGAATTACATGCAGGCTCACCATCTCATCCACCTCCCAAGTAGTTAGAAAGCTTGCTCCCCATCATCCCCCCAGCAATCAAATGCAGGATCACCATCCTTTCCAACCTCCCAAACTAGCCACAGTACTCATTCCCTCATCTCCCCAAGTTCTCTATCCTCCCCCTTACCCCCAAACTAGTCACAGTCCTCATTCCCCCATGTCCTCAGGTTCACCACCCTCCCCCACCCCCAAACTAGTCCCAATGCTCGTTACCCCATCTCCCAAGTTCACCATCCTTCCCCCACCCCCAAACTGGTCACATTGCTCTTTCCCCCATTGCACCAATCTCACCATCCTCTCCCCATTCCCAAATTAGACACAGTGTTCATTCCCCCATTTCCCCAAGTTGATAATCAACTCTCAACCCCCAAACTAATCCCAATGCTCATTCCTTTATCTCCCCAAGTTCACCATCTTTCTCCCACCCCCAAACTGGTCACAGTGCTCCTACTCCAGGCTCATCATCCTCCCTCTACCCCAAATCTACTCACAGAGTTCGTTCAACCATCTCCCCCCCATCTCAGTCATTTCACATACCTTAGTCTGTGGCAGTCCTGAGTAGGAGCAGAGCAGCAGCAGCAGAGAGGTAGGCAGGCGGCCAGTAGTGTAGCAGAGTCCCACACTCTACTATAGCTCCTCTGTGGCTTCCAGGGCAGGAGGGGCAGACCTAGCAGACGTGTCGTGTGTGACGCGTCAGATATTTTTCAGTAAAAGATACAGCACAGTGGTGGGACAACTAACAAATGGTGACAAGAGTGAAAAGTCTTGCCATCATTTGGCTACAGCTAGCATGTCAGCAGAACATGGCCTGCGTGTCACTTTTGGCACTTGTGCCACAGGTTATCGAACCTTGGTGTAGGATAACAATGGACTGTGCGTTTTAGCGAAGGTAGCTTGCTTATGGCAAAAGACTTTGGGGGTCATTTATCAACCTGAAATACACCTACACTAGGTATATTTCAGGTACAGATTGCGGTGCAATGATTAGTTGCGCCGCAATCTGTGACTTTTCCCTGTTCACGTAAGGTCTAAAAAATGTGGGCGGGGAAGGGACGGGCCTGTTTTATGCAGAGCTAGTAAGCTGTCTAAGATTTAGACTGGCGCTGGATATGCCAAAGTTATGGAGAGGCTGGTGCCTCTTCATAGCTTTGACGATCCACCGCCAGTGCAGGGGCTTTATTAAGACCGACGTCTATAACCTTGCACCCTGCCAACTATCTACCACCAAGGGCACCCTAACCACTATCAGCCAGGAGCCCCAATATCAGGGGGTGACCCAAAGGAAGAAAGGGTAAGACCTCCATTCACTGTGCCCAAGTGCCAAAGTGAGGACAGCGACCGCGAACTGTGAGTACTACTACCCATCTCAGGGCACAACCACCACTCCCATCCTGTCTGCTCTGCGGCTACCCTGTGACTTGCTGCATTTACCTCACAGAGACCTGTATAGACTGAATACAATTCTAAAAAACCCTCAGCTGTGAGGAGTGTTAGGTCTGTATGGGTTTTCAGCTTCTAAATGTAAGTAGGAATGTTCTCATTCACTGATGACAAGCAGAAAACTTGACAATGGTGGAAAACTGAAGCAAATTATATTTTGTAGGTGGTTATAAACTTTTTTTATACAGTGATTAAGATTTAACTGGAAAACTACTTTAAAGGGGTTGGTGAGGATAAGTCATCTAAACATGATGGGTAGGGGTCCAGTTCCTGGCACACCCATGATGAACTGATTGAAGAGTCTGGTGAGAATTGTAGCCTCCTTACAGCATATCAAGCACAGCCCTGTACATCATATAGTGGCTGTGTTTGGTATTGACTGAGCTGTTCCTAGGCCATATGACCGATGAACGTGATGTCACTTGTCTGGGAAGAGTCCTCTTCAAACAGCTGATCAGTGGGGGTGCCGGACCTCCACCAATCAGATATTGATGACATATACTCAGGGGCGGTCTTGGGCACCACACATCCTATGCATTTGCATAGGGCCCCCGACGTCCAAGGGGGCCCCCACGCTCCGCTCTTGTGCTGGTGTCCAAGACCACCCGCCCAGCTGTCACGTACTGCATTTGTCCGAATGCGTACTCATTTTATAAATTAGTACGCTAATGCGTACTAATTTATAAAATGCATACACATTAGTGTACATACTAAAATATGCATATGAATTAGCGTGCAGATTTGAAAAAGCGCACGCAAATTCCACCCGAGCATGCTCTAGTCCCAGTCTTTGATGTGTGGGGGGGCGTGCCATTGGAAGGGGTGTCATCAGAGGGCGTGTCATCAGGGGCGTGACGCGTCATTGGGGGGCGGGGGCCCCCGGACATAACTTCGCTTAGGGCCCCAGAAATGCCAAGACCGCCCCTGCATATACTGAAGAAAAACCATCAATATCAAATCCTGAACAACCCCTTTAAGGCTGGGGTATCACAAGGTGTTTTTGTCTCTTTTTTCTGCATTTTTGAACATAAACACAACTGGAAATATAATGTAGAAAAAACTGCATGTGGTTTTCAAAAATAAATAACATGCAGTTTTACTATTGGATTTTTTTTCAATGGTGTTTCAAGCAGAAATGCCTGCCACAGTGTAGAGATGTCTTTGAGGCAGTTGATTAACCCTTGATAGACAGCCCATGACAGCTCCTCGTTCCCCCCACTGACGTTCCCTCGACACATGTTGTCATGTATGGTCTGTCAGAGAGGAATGTGACTTGTCAGGCTATGTGAAGTTCCAGGACTGTGATTTCCTTTTTTTCTGGTCATGTGAAGCTGTGAATGTTCAGGTATATGTCCTGAAGTTTAAGAAGCTTAGAGTCATAGGGTCTTAAAGGGAACCTATCAGTATTAAAATTTATTGTAATCCACAGGCAGCATCTTATAGAGCAAGAAGAGCTAAGCAGATTGATGTATAATTTTAAGGGAAAAAAATCAGTATAACCTGTAATTTATTCATTTAAATTCCTGCTCGTTCTGAGGTTTGAAGTCAAAGAGGCGGAGCTATCAGTGATTGACAGCTGTCTGTGTATAGAGGGAAGAAATGCCTTTTTATTTTATTCAGCCATTTTAAATAGTAATGAGACATTGGCAGGACTCATGCAAGTAGGGGTTAATAGAAATAGACCTATAGATACAGAGCTCTATAGAGAGATCTAAATTATTTAGAGGGAAGTCTTTTTTGTTATGGGGGGGGGGGGCTCCTAAAGGGTGGTGGTGCCAATCTCTTCACAATATACAGTAATGTTCCTGATGATCACACAGAGTATGCTGCTGTCAAAAGATGAAAATGTGGCTTTTACTGTATAGACACTGATAGTAAGTATTATTTTATGGGCACTAATATGGCTGGTACTATTATGTGGTCATTTTTATGGCCGGTACTATTATATGGCAATGTTATTATTAATGGCATTATCATATGTCTAGTAATATGACTGATACTATTATAGGATCACTGATATGGTTTGTATACGGGCACTGATATTGAGAGTAATAATTTTATAGTTTATAGAGTTATAATTTATATGGATAAAAACATGGATGGACAGGACATCAATGGTATGTGGGCAACAATCTATCTGGTACTATTATATAATCACTTTTATGTTTGGTACTATTATAACAATATTGACATCAATGGTATTATTTTATTGTAGTTTATGGTATTAACCTTTTTCTTGAACATATGGTTGGCTTTTGGTTTGTGGTTCCATTTGTATAGGTACTAATATGATGGGTAATATTATTATAAATTGTATGTAAAAGCACTTTTATGCTATGTCCAGTGAAGGGTACTAGTGTATGGGAAATAGTATGGACATGAGCATAGCATTGCTGTTTAGACCTCTCATTCTGCTGCTGACATTGTACATATGCTGCTCATTGAGTCTTTGTGTCATCATCGTAGGCACATGGCATCGCAGGCTTATACCACTAGTGAATTTTTTGTACCACGTGACTCCAGAAACAGCTGTGCGGTTCTTTTAAGGGGAAAGTACATAAATTATCCAAGAAAAAGGATGGAACAGATGGCAGGTTATCCATTGTGAAGCCTTAACCATAATTCTCAATTAATCTTCTCCATGACACGCAGTATGGAATAATTGCGAAGAAAAACCTGTGCACTCTGGCAGTTTAATTTTCTTTTTTCCCTGCCTTCAAGCGCTAATTCTCAGATATTGCAAAGATTCAAACATGTGTTAACCAGTGAACAACCAGAGAAGACTCAGTTGATCTGTTCTATTCACTGGTCCACCCATTCTGCTCTGTTCACCTGTCTACTCTATCTACTGATTCTCTCTTTCAACCCTACCTACCAATCTATCTTCTCCACAATCTGTCTTATCTTCTACAGTCACCCTTCGGCGACTCCATCTACAAATCTTTTCTGTCCACAGTTCATCCTATCCAGTCAATCCACCATCTGCCTTGTCCACTGAATCACCCTATGCACTCATCAACCCTGTCCACCTATTCACCCTATCTGTCCATCTGTCTGTTCTCCATTCTAACCTTTCCATCTTATCTACTATCTGGACTTACAGTAAACTCATCAATTATCCCATCTTCACCAAAATTACAGATGATCATGTGACTTTATCAATTTGGCACACTACAAAAATTGCAGGTTTCTTTTTAAACACTAAAAAAAGACAAATGTCCTTCATAAATATGGCACACGTTTCCTCTTACGGATTTCAGAATCAGCCATGTATTATAATTATATGCAGGTAACCGGAAGCACAAAGAAATGGAGAGATAGCTGCCACAGCATGGACCCAGGAATGGCATGAAGTATATGGCGGTAGAGGTCAGTGCAGGTCGGTTACTTGATTGTTTCAGTGTATTTCCTGGTACCCGATTAGTCATCTTCCATCCAGCTCTTCAATAAAATCTTGGCTAATAAGCAGTACATAATTACCAATTTTATCGTTGGTAAACTTGGGGAAATGTCCCGCCCCATGATCATGCCACATCCACCAGAAACGCCCACTAATGGGCAGCGGTTTACATAACCACTGCCCAGGCTGAATTGGTTTGTGAAAATTAGGAACTATCCTGTAAATTCTGGACTGTTGGCAATAAATGGACACCTTGAGATGCCCACAGAACTTGTTAATTGACTTTTCTAGAAATGTTGGCAAAAAGAAAAAAAAGAATATATATATATACAGTACAGACCAAAAGTTTGGACACACCTTCTCATACAAAGAGTTTTCTGTATTTTCATGACTATGAAAATTGTAGATTCACACTGAAGGCATCAAAACTATGAATTAACACATGTGGAATTATATACTTAACAAAAGAGTGTGAAACAACTGTAAATATGTCTTATATTCTAGGTCCTTCAAAGTAGCCACCTTTTGCTTTGATTACTGCTTTGCACACTCTTGGCATTCTCTTAATGAGCTTCAAGAGGTAGTCACCTGAAATGGTTTTCACTTCACAGGTGTGCCCTGTCAGGTTTAATAAGTGGGATTTCTTGCCTTATAAATGGGGTTGGGACCATGAGTTGTGTTGGGCAGAAGTCTGGTGGATACACGCTGATAGTTCTACTGAATAGACTGTTAGAATTTGTTTTATGGCAAGAAAAAAGCAGCTAAGTAAAGAAAAACGAGTGGCCATCATTACTTTAAGAAATGAAGGTCAGTCAGTCCAAAAAATTGGGAAAACTTTGAAAGTGTCCCCAAGTGCAGTCGCAAAAAGCGCTACAAAGAAACTGGCTCACATGAGGACCGCCCCAGGAAAGGAAGACCAAGAGTCACCTCTGCTGCAGAGGATAAGTTCTTCCGAGTCACCAGCCTCAGAAATTGCAGGTTAACAGCAGCTCAGATTAGAGACCAGGTCAATGCCACACAGAGTTCTAGCAGCAGACACATCTCTACAACAACTGTTAAGAAGAGACTGTGTGCAGCAGGCCTTCATGGTAAAATAGCTGCTAGAAAACCACTGCTAAGAACAGGCAACAAGCAGAAGAATCTTGTTTGGGCTAAAGAACACAAGGAATGGACATTAGACCAGTGGAAATCTGTGCTTTGGTCTGATGAGTCCAAATTTGAGATCTTTGGTTCCAACCACCGTGTCTTTGTGCGACGCAGAAAAGGTGAACGGATGGACTCTACATGCCTGGTTCCCACCGTGAAGCATGGAGGAGGAGGTGTGATGGTGTGGGGGTGCTTTGCTGGTGACACTGTTGGGGATTTATTCAAAATTGAAGGCATACTGAACCAGCATGGCTACCACAGCATCTTGCAGCGGCATACTATTCCATCTGGTTTGCGTTTAGTTGGACCATCATTTATTTATCAACAGGACAATGACCCCAAACACACCTCCAGGCTGTGTAAGGGCTATTTGACCAAGAAGGAGAGTGATGGGGTGCTACGCCAGATGACCTGGCCTCCACAGTCACCAGACCTGAACCCAATCAAGATGGTTTGGGGTGAGCTGGACCGCAGAGTGAAGGCAAAAGGGCCAACAAGTGCTAAGCATCTCTGGGAACTCCTTCAAGACTGTTGGAATACCATTTCAGATGACTACCTCTTGAAGCTCATCAAGAGAATGCCAAGAGTGTGCAAAGCAGTAATCAAAGCAAAAGGTGACGACTTTGAAGAACCTAGAATATAAGACATATTTTCAGTTGTTTCACACTTTTTTGTTAAGTATATAATTCCACATGTGTTAATTCATAGTTTTGATGCCTTCAGTGTGAATCTACAATTTCCATAGTCATGAAAGTACAGAAAACTCTTTGAATGAGAAGGTGTGTCCAAACTTTTGGTCTGTACTGTATATCTACCTTTTGTGTCACCCCCATGTCCTCATAACATCGTTTCAGTTGTCCATTAGCTGGTAACTATGTGATGTAATTTGTACATGAATCCCATGAATTGTAAAGTGCTGCGGAATATGGTGGCGCTATATAAATAAAGATTATTATTACTGAGAAAAAAAATATCAAGATTCAATCCTTACTGGTGATTTTTCAGCCACACAAGCCCTTACACAAGGAACAACCTCCATTAAATATGTGTCAAAGGTTGCACAAAAATTGCCATTCACTTTGAACCAGCTCTTCAAGTGTACTGATTGTGGTAGTAAAGTATGAAATGCTCAGAAACCTTAATAATGAGACTTGAAATGTCCATGAGAAAATAAACAGCTTTACCAACTACAGACAACAGAGGGCAGCAATATAATATGGGATGAAAAGAGGCACCTGGGATAGGGACAAAGGCACATCTCGTATCTTCTGTTACATAAGTTGCAGAATTCAGGTGTTTGACATTGGGATTCTTGATCTCACCACCCTTCCACATGATATTGTCAGTGGTGAAGCTTGCTGATGAAAAATCAGTTGTCCCAAGAAGATCTACTCTTTTGCATCTCACTGGGAATATGTGTTCTACTTGAATATAGAATCTGCCAAGTGATGATATTTTGATCGGCTCCACTGGACCTAGGAAAGCACTCCAAAAAATCCAATCCCTAATCAAAGGTTTTGGAGAGGTTTCCTACTATAAAGTAAATTATTCCCAATCCTTGATTTTAGATATGAATATAAGTTATACAGACAAAATTATATTACAAGTGAGCTTTCCATATAATTGGCAAACTGATAAAATCCCTTAGGGCTTGTTCACATCACCGTTAGGGATTCCATTCTAGCTTTCCGTTATAACGATAATGGAATCCATAGGACGGAAATCAAAACGGACACCTTTAAGAGTCATTCAGTTTTGATATGTCATAATAGAAGCCTATGGGAAAGCATAACGGATCCGATTGGTTTCCGTTATGCTGGACGGTAAACAAAGTTCTGTCGACAAGACTTTGTTTTCCGTCCAGCATAACGGAAACCAGACGGATCCGTTATGCTTTCCCATAGTCTTCTATTATGACGGATCAAAACGGAATGGCCGCAATGTTTATTAAGGGGTTACACAATCTCTTAATATTATAAAAATGAGTTTCTGTCTGTCCGTCTGTCTGTCCGTCTGTTATCTATGCGCGACCAAACTACTGGACCGATTTTCACCAAATTCGGCACACAGGTACATCAGGTGTCTGGAAAGGTTTTAGACCAGGTCTCATCTCTCTAGGACGTACCGTTCCAGAGATATTCCCAAAATATGATCTCCATTAGCCAATATTAGCCTGGGAGCATTGGTTTTAAACCCCAACTGCCATTCTCTGCACAGACACACACAGGGAGGGCAGGTTTCCATAACAACACAGCCAGGTAATTAGCAGCCAGCTGAGGAGCTCAGGTAATAACCCAGCCATTTCTATTCACTGACACTGTTAAACGTATTCTGGTTACCATAAATATAACTTATGTTTTAGACTAATTTTAGACTAAGACAGTTCAGTACTACTAAAATATGTTTTCTTTCACTGCTACCCATTGCGTGGCCTCATAAATAAGCATGGTATCGACCTTTAATTCAGGCCACCCTAAAAGAAGTACTTAAAACCCCCGCCCCAGGTCTTGCTAAACCATGCCCCCGAATCCATCAGGCCACACCCCTCCCACTCCGCAGCCAACAGGGATTGAAAAAATAAAGGTAAAAATCAACTTCTGTCAGCTGCAGGGATGGGTGGGAGGTTGACTTTCTTTCTGCAATGACACACAGAAACATTAAACGAAATAGATTAAATACACCCGTGCGAAGCGTCTTGCTAAGCCACACCCCCAACTCTGTCAGGCCACGCCCCCTCTCACTCCGCAGCCAACAGGGATTGAAAAAAATGAAGGTAAAAATAAACTTCTGTTAGCTGCAGGAGTGGGAGGGTGAATTTCTCTCTGCAACGAGATGAAATAGACTAATTTTAGACTACAACCGTTCAGTAGTAATAAAAGATGTTTTTTTCCACTGCTACCCATTGCGTGTACTCATAAATTACCATGGCATCGACCTGTAATTCATGCCACCCTCAAAAGAAGGACTTAAAACCCCTGCCCCAGGTCTCGCTAAACCACGCCCCCTCCCACCCCGCAGCCAGCGGGGATTGAAAAAGTGAAGGTAAAAATAAACTTCTGTTAGCTGCAGGGGTGGGAGGGTGAATTTCTCTCTGCAACGACACACAAAAATTTTAGATGAAATAGACTAATTTTAGACCACAACCGTTTGAAGCGTCTTGCTAAGCCACGCCCCCAACTCTGTAAGGCCACGCCCCCTCCCACCCTGCAGCCAACGGGGATTGAAAAAATGAAGGTAAAAATAAACTTCTGTTAGCTGCAGGGGTGGGAGGGTGAATTTCTCTCTGCAACGAGATGAAATAGACTAATTTTAGACTACAACCATTCAGTAGTAATAAAAGATGTTTTCTTCCACTGCTACCCATTGATTGTCCTCATAAATTACCATGGTATCGACCTTTAATTCAGACCACCCTCAAAAGAAGGACTTAAAAGCAATTCCCCCAAGGTCCCGCTAAACCATGCCCCCGGTCAGGTCACGCCCCCTCCCACTCCGCAGCCAATGGGTTTTGAAAAAAATGAAGGTAAAAATCAACTTCTGTCAGCTGCAGGAATGGGTAGGAGGAAGACGTTCTTTCTGCAATGACACACACAAACATTAAATGAAATAGATGAAATATACCCAGGCAAAGCCGGGTCCCAACTACCATACACACGGTCACATGTCTTCAGGCCACGCCCCCTCCCACTTCGCAGCCAATGGGGATTGAAAAAATGAAGGTAAAAATCAACTTCTGTCAGCTGCATTGACTTTCTCTCTGCAACGACACACACAAACATTAAATGAAATAGATGAAATATACCCAGGCGAAGCCTGGTCCTTCTGCTAGTAATACTTTTAAAACTTTTATATAATAAATAAATATCAAAATGTTAAAATATAAACCATTAATAGTCCATCAGCTGAAACCACGTCCAACGTTAGCTGGGGGTGTTCAGAGTAAGTGGACTGTACCAACACAATAAAAGCCCACAGAATGGTGCCACCATGTGTCCCCCAAAACGTTCTGGGGGACCCTATCATCAGACCAACAGCTATCTCTTAACCTCTCATGTACACATGGTTATGTGTTTTCAGTGGGGTAAGAGATGAGAAAACCACTGCCAGACACATCTCTTGGTAGCTTTTCTCAAAATGAACTGGACATTGAAATTCATCATGCCCACTCTTTTTCTCACCAACATCATCAGTCAGGGGAGAGTCAGGAGCACCCCATACACATTAGCTTATCAACTGGTTCTACCGAAAATGGCAGGTCTCCCCAACAATACGTGTGGGGTGTGTGTGTGTGTGTGTGTGGGGGGGGGGGGTTACGTTTGCAATAGACTTTTTCTAATTGATGAAGCCACAATTCTGACAGAGTAAATTACCTGTGGAAATCTCAGCAAAGGGTTAACCAGTAAATTATGGTGAAGGCAACAATTGGGAACCAGAAGAAGGATTTTTTATGACCAGAAAATCCACTGTAGAAGTGAGATGGTTGCTCAGCCTGTGTGATCCTGGCAGTTCATGTTGTTACGTGTAATCAGCGCTAAGATTGAGGCAATTTCAGCCATGTGAGCTGTACTGATATGATAAAGTTTACATTACACACAGGGCAGGGAAAGGTGAAGAGGTAAGGTGGAGTGCAAGCGGCACACAGCTGTCTAAATCCAAGGAAGCGACCTCTGGCTTACTTTATGTAATTGAACCTCAGTACAAGTGCTGCAGTTAACATATCAGTTTCTTAACCTCTGACTCGCCTCTTCATAGGCAAAAGATTAAAGTGAACCCGTCGCCCCACACGCAGCAGTGGGAGCCATTTTTTCAGAAAGAAATTCTATGTATAAAACTGGAAATGTGTGGGATGTCTTAATTCACTGATGCATGAGGCGCAAAATGCCTTAAGGAACTCTAATACCTAGCATCCAGAGGTGAAATTAGAAGCTCTTAGGCAGTGGCGTACATAGAGAAGTAAGGGCCCCATAGCGAGGATCAAACTAGGCCCCCCACACAGGACAGAAGGGTTTCCGCCTAAACCCTTTTCAATGACCCTTGGGCCATTTTTCCACTGCCTCATTTACTAAAAGTTGTTCCTTTAGAGGGTAGAGTCCTGACCAAGTTTTCACCTCCAGTAATAGAGGAGATGATCCCAACTAAGACTGGGCCCCCTCTTGCCCTGGGCCCCATAGCAGTCGCATGGTCTGCCGCTATGGTAGTTACACCCTTGCTCTTAGGCACCAGTGCAAAATCTCTAAAAAGGTCTCCATTTACCATGTGTTCTTTATATTATTCGTGTCTTCTCATGTGGATGTGGGACGTTTGGGCCCTCTCCAAGGCCTAGGTGCAAATGGTGTTTTTGCAGTCCAGATAATTGCCTGATTGTTACCGGAGATGAGGGTGGCATTCACATGTAGCGTCACCTCCACTGTATGGGGCAGGGATGCCAACTGTCCAGAAATTTCTGGACAGTACGTAAAATATGTGACTTTTCCTGTGTCCGTGAAAAAAATAGAAGTGTCCATGATTTTTTGAGGCTGGTGGTATTTGACTAGATTATTTTGATGGTAATTCTCATCATTTTACAGCTCACAGTAAATGCCAGTAATGATTTCTTATCAGTATATGGAGCTATAGACGTATTACTTTATCAATCATTATGGTTTTACAACTTTGTCCGTCAAATATGTTGGCTGTCTGTGATTTTAGTATAAGTTGTCCAGAAAAAAGAAAAATTCAGGTTGGCAACCCTGGTATGGGGACAAGCGATCACTACAGCGATTGCTTGTCTCCAGAGAAAATCATTGCTACGGGGCAGCATATCACTGTTTAGAGAGTACTATCTGCTGCAGAGAAAAGGTGATTTTTGGTGCTGGTAGAACAATAATCTCACCCAGTGACTAGGCCCCACAGCAAATTTTTCAATGGGCCCAACCCCAAGCAACATCTTTGCAACCCCCTCCTCCTGTCCGTCCGCCACTCCTGTGGCTAGTCAAGATCGCTCTCTCAGACCAGGCCTGGCAGCCACTCCGTCCTTTTCCTACAATGTAACTGTATTTAATGTCATATTATAATACGGTTGGGGAGGCCCTGACAATAAATTCTTTTAGTCAGCCTCCTGGGTGGGCTCCTTCTGGGTTCGGACCGCAAAGCAGCCGCTTCCCCTATAGCTACGCTCACCATATGCTTTGAGTGTTCATCGGGTGATCACCGGCCAGTTATTGGGAATGGACATTTCTACAAACGCTCACCCCCAATAATTTGCCTGATCATCGGTCCATTTAAAAGGCTTGCTCATTTTTTCCAGTTCCAACATATCAAGAACAGACTATTCGCCTTCTGTATAATATCTTCCACCCCCTAACAGGTATTCTTGACATGAAATAACCAAAGTTGCTGTAGTCACTTTTTAATGTCATGGCTGATTGCTTTATGTATCATGCTAAGCACAGTACATGCAAGTGTTAATTTAAAGAGCCCTCAACGTTATAGACACCGACTTTATAGACGCACATTATCTCATGATATCCAGCTGAATGATTACTTAGTGGAGAAAAGAATGGCATAACTATATTATTATTTTCTCACCCCATGCTTCACCGCACTGTACTGTGGCCCATTATAAATAAATTATAGCAAAGGTCCCTGGTTAATGGAGCAAACATCGCATTTATAAATTACGCATGTTATCTTGTGCATTGAGAAATAATTTAATCCTTGTCGTAGCCCTGTGTGGACGAAAAGCAAAAGACAATTTTTTTTTTAAGGTAATAAACCCATCTGATGCTAGGTGGGAGGATCGGCGTTTAATAGAGCGCCATGTATTATAACTGGACACCGTGACTTGTAAAAGTTTTTACAGACGTTGGACGGTCCATCTGTCATGGCCTCTTTGGAGTGCTCGAGCTTGTTGGACACCGTGTGACAGCTTGTTTGTTTCACAATTGGGAGTTATATCAAGTTAGCGAACGCTTTGGTGCATATGCTGCCATCTGCTCGGTGGATGTGGTTAGGGAACAATGGCCTTTACTTGTTGAAATTATTATCAGTCATGAAAACTGTGCTTACATGAGAGGACACAAGGACTTGAGGGCACACACCAGAGTCTCACCTTTTCACTGCTTCATTTTGGAGACCCCTGTCACAGGATAATTCTGCTAGTGGGTAATACAGAAGCTCAATGGTGTATCAATCAGTCACTATAAATCTATGTATTATTCAAGTGAAACCATAACAATTAATGAACATGTTCCATTTCTTCCAAACTAGTACTGCGCCTGTCCACAGGTTGTGCATGGTATTGCTGCTCAGCCCCCTTCACTTCTATGGAACGAACGGCTAAGGCTGGGTTCACACCAGTGTTGTTAAAAGGACTGTCTCATCTCAGAAACTGATGGTATATCGCTAGCATATTATTATTTATTTTTATTATTACAGCGCCATTCATTCCATGGCACGGTACATATAAAAGGGGTATACATACATAATAAAAACGAGTTCAGTAAGCATGACCAAGACCAGTTACAAACTGGTACAGAAGGAGAGAGGATCTTGCCTGCAAGGACTTACAATCTACAAGGAATAGGAGAAGGATACAGAAGGTGAGGGTAAAGCTGGTCATGGCAGTATAGTGGCAGTAGGGTTAATGTACGTTGTGAGCTTGTCTGAAGAGGTGGGTTTTCAGGTTTCTTTTGAAGGTTTCCACAGTAGGTGAATGACTGATATGTTGCTGAAGAGAGTTCCAGAGTATAAGGGATGCACAGGAGAAATCTTAGAGATGGTTGTGGGAAGAGAAGTTAAGAGGACAGTAGAGAAGGAGGTCTTGTGAGGATCAGAGATTGTGTGTAGGAATGTATCAGGATATCAGGTCACAGATATCTGGAGGAGACAGGTTGTGGACGACCTTGTATGTCATAGTAAGGCTACTTTCACACTAGCGTTTTAAAATTCCGGTATTGAGTTCCGTCATAGGGGCTCAATACCGGAATAAAACGCTTCAGTTTTGTCCCCATTCATTGTCAATGGGGACAAAACTGAACTGAAGACAACGGAATGCTCCTGAAAGCATTCCGTTCCGTCTTCAGACCGGAGAACAAACCGCAGCATGCTGCTCTCGGGTCCAGGCATCCGCACCAAGACGGATCCGGAATGACCCCCAATGCAAGTCAATGGGGACAGATCCGTTTGGTGTGGACACACCAGTAATCCGGATCTGTCCTCCATTGATTTGCAATGGGGGGTCATTCCGGATCCGGCTACATACATACATACAGACATACACACATACATACTCACATACTCCAGGGACGCCGGCAGCATGTCTTCACGCGCCTCCTGCGCGCAGCTATGACGTTTCCCCACTGCGCCCAGCAGAGGGCGCTGTGGGGAATCGTCATCATAATATGCAGTGTCTACATAATGCTCCCTTAAAAAGCCCACATCATAATATGCAGTGTCTACATAATGCTCCCTCAAAAAGCCCACATAACACTGATATAAAGTTTACACATACAGTAAGGGTTTAAGGCGGCAAGTGATTGAGTCCACTCCAGATGGGGTTGCCTGCAATCAGACATATACAGTGCCATGCGAAATTATTCGGCCCCCTCGAACTTTTCAACCTTTTGCCACATTTCAGGCTTCAAACAAAAAGATATACACTATGTTCCAAATTATCATGCAAATTGGATTTAAGTGCCATAAAGATTAAATGTTTTGTTTTTCAATGAAACTCATTGATGGTATTGTGTCTGAGGGCTCTTTGGATTACTGAAATCAATCTCAGATACCTGTGATAATTAGTTTGCCAGGTGAGCCCAATTAAAGGAAAACTGGATGTTCCACAATATTAACCCCTTCAACCCCGGGCCTGTTTTCACCTTCCTGACCAGGCCATTTTTTGCAAATCTGACATATGTCACTTTTGTGGTAATAACTTTGGAACGCTTTTACTTATCCAAGCCATTCTGAGATTGTTTTCTCGTCACATATTGTGCTTCACGACAGTAGTAGATTTGTGGCAAAATATTTCATTTTTATTTTTTTAAAAATACCAAATTTACCAAAAATTTGGAAAAATTTGCAAATTTTGCAAATTTTAATTTCTCTACTTTCAAAATATATAGTAATACCTCCAAAAATAGTTATTATTTTACATTCCCCATATGTCTTCTTTATGTTGGCATCATTTTATAAATGTAATTTTACTTTTTTGGGACGTTAGAAGGCTTAGAAGTTTAGAAGCCATTTTTTAAATTTTCAACAAAATTTCCAAAACCATTTTTTTAAGCACCAATTCAGATATAAAGTGATTTTGAGTGGCTTACGTAATGGAAACCACCCATAAATGACCCCATTTTAGAAACTAAACTACATAGTTTTTTTTAAATTTTTTTTTACAGCATTCACCTGGGGGTCCATCTCATGTAATATTTTTATAGAGCAGGTTGTTACGGACGCGGCGATACCCAATATGTCAAACATTTATTTATTTTTGGAAAGTTTTACACATTAGATGCATTTTTGAACACAATAAAATCTTTTTTTTGTGTTGCTATTTTCTGAGAGCCATATTTTTTTTATTTTTTGGGCGATTGTCTCAGGTAGGGTCTACATTTCTGCGGGACGAGATGACGGTTTGATTGGTACCATTTTGGGGTAAATACGCCTTTTTGATCGCCTGTTATTACACTTTTTGTAAGGGAAGGTGACCAAAAAAGGCTGTTTTGGCACAGTTTTTTTTATTGCGTTCACCTGGCGGGGTGGATCATGTGATATTTTTATAGAGCCGGTCGATACGGACTCGGCGATACCTAATATGTCTATTTTTATTTTTTTCACTATTTTTTTTTTTTAATTTTTATATTATTTTGTGAAAAGTACGCTTTTTTTTGGAACTTGAAACTTTTTTTGTAAAACTTTATTTTTTTACTTTTTTTCACTTTCTTTTTTTACACTTTTTTAACTTTTGGGGTCTGATCCCCTTTACAATGCATTACAATACTTCTGTATTGTAATGCATTGGCTGCAAGTGTATTACACACAGTAATACACTTCCAGCTTACTGCCTGTGAGATCCAGGGGGCTGGATCTCACAGGCTTCCATAGATAGCAGCCGGATGCCTAAGGAAGTGCAGGGACCCGATGGACACCCCTTCCGACCGCCCGCATCGCATGTGCCGCGGTCAGCGCTGACCGCGGCACATGAAGGGTTAAACACCGATGCGGGCGTATGCAGCAGGGGTCCGGCTACTGGGAACAGCCGGCCCCCGCAGCTGATCTGGCGGGCGCAGCTCCTGCACCCACCCGATCAGCGCGCCATAGTACTACGGCGCTGGTCGGAAAATTACTTCCCGCAGTGCCGTACATGTACGGCGCTGGTCGGGAAGGGGTTAAGCAGGCCACTGTTTTTAAGTAAAATGGGAAAGAAAAAGGATCTCTCTGCTGCCGAAAAGCATCAAATAGTGCAATGCCTTGGACAAGGGATGAAAACATTAGATATTTCACGAAAACTTAAAGGGGTTGTCCGGGTTCAGAGAAGAACCCGGACATACCTGCAATTTCACCCAGGCAGCCTGCCTGAAGAGGACATCGGAGCATCTCATGCTCCGATGCCCCCCCTTGCCCTGCGCTAGATCGCGCAGGGCAAGGTCTCTTGTTTTGTAAATACTCGTTGCCGGGCGGGTACTTCCGCCCGGCAGTGAGTTCGTGACGTCACCGGCCTTAATGGGCCGGCTTTTAGCGCTGCCCTAGCCGTTTTACTGCTAGGGGCAGCGCTGAAGCCTGTCCATCAGCGCGATGACGTCACCGACTCACTGCGGGCGGAAGCCTCTGCCCGGCAGGGACCGGTACGTCACCGGAACCCGGCGAAATTCCTTTGCCCTGCGCTAATTAGCGCAGGGCAAAGGAGGGCATCGGAGCATAGGATGCTCCGATGCCCTCTTCAGGCGGGCTGCCTGGGTGAAATTGCAGGTATGTCCGGGTTCTTCTCTGAACCCGGACAACCCCTTTAAGCGTGATCATCGTACTGTGAAGAGATTTGTGGCTGATTCAGAGCACAGACGTGTTTGTGCTGATAAAGGCAGAATGAGTAAGGTTTCTGCCAGGCAAGTTCATCGGATTAAGAGAGCAGCTGCTAAAAAGTCATTACAAACCAGCAAACAGATATTTGAAGCTGCTGGTGCCTCTGGAGTCCCTCGAACCTCAAGGTGTAGGATCCTTCAAAGGCTTGCTGTGGTGCATAAACCTACTATTCGGCCACCCCTAACCAGTGCTCACAAGCATAAACGGTTGCAGTGGGCCCAGACATACATGAAGACTAATTTTCAAACAGTCATGTTTACTGATGAGTGTTGTGCAACCCTGGATGGTCCAGATAGATGGAGTAGAGGATGGTTGGTGGATGGCCACCATGTCCCAACAAGGCTGCGACATCAGCAAGGAGGTGGAGGAGTCATGTTTTGGGCCGGAATCATGGGGAGAGAGCTGGTAGGCCCCTTTAGGGTTCCTGAAGGTGTGAAAATGACCTCTGCAAAGTATATAGAGTTTCTGACAGACAACTTTCTTCCATGGTACAAAAAGCAGAAACGTGCCTTCAGGAGCAAAATCATCTTCATGCATGACAATGCACCATCTCATGCTGCAAAGAATACCTCTGTGTCATTGGCTGCTATGGGCATAAAAGGAGATAAACTCATGGTGTGGCCACCATCTTCCCCTGACCTCAACCCTATAGAGAACCTTTGGAGTATCATCAAGAAAAAGATCTATGAGGGTGGGAGGCAGTTCACATCAAAACAGCAGCTCTGGGAGGCTATTCTGACATCATGCAAAGAAATTCAAGCAGAAACTCTCCAAAAACTCACAAGTTCAATGGATGCAAGAATTGGAAAGGTGATATCAAAGAAGGGTTTCCTATGTTAACATGTAACTTGGCCTGTTAGGATGTTTTGGATTTAAATAGCTTTTTATTTCAGTGAATGTGACCTCCTAATGCTGCAAATTCCACAAATGAGCATTTTCAGTTCTTAAAAACATATAAAATGTTTAGAAACGCTACTGTGCATAATAATTTGGATCAGTGCGTTTTGAGTTTTTTAAATTTTTGAAGAATATACTGTTATCATTATGAGGTTTGTTCAATAAAATTTGATGTATACTCTAATGGGTGATGACTTTTATTATACTGACTGTCATTTGCACCAACCATTTAGGAAAATCAGAGATAAATATCATTTGCATAATAATTTGGAACATGGTGTAAGGGGTTAGATGGAGAGCGTTTGTGAACAGCAGTTTTCAGTTCTTTCCACATATTCTCAATTAGATTCAGGTCTGGACTTTGACTTGGCCATTCTAAGACCTGGATACATTTATTTTTGAACCATTCCATTGTAGATTTTACTTTATGTTTGGGATCATTATCTTGTTGGAAGATAAATCTCTGTCCTAGTCTCAGGTCTTTTGCAGACTCCAACAGGTTTTCATCCAGAATGGTCCTGTATTTGGCTCCATCCATCTTCCCATCAATTTTAACCATCTTCCCTGTCCCTGCTGATGAAAAGCAGGCCCAAACCATGATGCTGCCACCACCATGTTTGACAGTGTGGATGGTATGTTCAGGGTGATGAGCTGTGTTGCTTTTACGCCAAACATATCGTTTTGCATTGTTTCCAAAAAGTTCGATTTTGGTTTCATCTGACCAGAGCACCTTCTTCCACATGTTTGGTGTGTCTCCCAGGTGGCTTGTGGCAAACTGTAAACGAGACTTTTTATGGATATCTTTGAGAAATGGCTTTCTTCTTGCCACTCTTCCATAAAGGCCAGATTTGTGAAGTGTTCGACTGATTGTTGTCCTATGGACAGACTCTCCCACCTCAGCTGTAGATCTCTGCAGTTCATCCAGAGTGATCATGGGCCTCTTGGCTGCATATCTATCTGATCAGTCTTCTCCTTGTTTGAGATGAAAGTTTAGAGGGACGCCCGGGTCTTGGTAGATTTGCAGTGGTCTGATACTCCTTCCATTTCAATATGATCGCTTGCACAGTGCTCCTTGAGATGTTTAAAGCTTGGGAAATCTTTTGGTATCCAAATCCGGCTTTAAACTTCTCCACAACAGTATCACGGACCTGCCTGGTGTGTTCCTTGGTCTTCATGATGCAGAACCCTGAGACTATCACAGACCAGGTGCATTTATATGGAGACTTGATTACACACAGGTGGATTCTATTTATCTTCATCAGTCATTTAGGACAACATTGGATCATTCAGAGATCCTCAATGAACTTCTGGAGTGAGTTTTCTGAACTGAAAGTAAATGGGCCCAATAATTTTGCACGCCCCACTTTTCAGTTTTATTATTACAAAAAAAGTTTAAATGATCCAATAAATTTCGTTCCACTTCACAATTGTGACCCACTTGTTGTTGATTCTTCACCAAAAATTTAAAATGTTATATCTTTTTGTTTGAAGCCTGAAATGTGGCAAACGGTTGAAAAGTTCCAGGGGGGCGAATACTTTCGCAAGGTACTGTAGGATCCATTATTGTATCAGAGCCTGGGCCCCCTGTAAGATCCCCTGGGTGGTCCAGTCTTACCCTGACTATTGACCCTGGCACCTCTTATCCAGTTTTGGCTCGGGGGAGGGTTACAAATTAATCATGTATAAGAATCGAACATGGACAATCTAACCCTCCTCCCGAGAGCATATATCCAGCGGTACTGTAATATTAATTGAGTATTATGAGGTAGAAAAATAAATATGGCTTCTTTCTTCCAACAACACTGCCACTCTTATCTATGAGCTGTGTCCAGCATTGCCACTCAATCCAATTCATGCAGTCATCAGTAGAAATGTTCCTAGAATGACGTAACCATGTACTCATAGACCCCCTTTAAGTCCTGTGAATCCATATGATATAAGCCTTGCCTCTTGTATGGTATGTAGATTGTATGCATTTACATGAAATATTTTTTGCCCTGTGCTTTCCCAAGCAATTTATTGTGAATATTTTCTCACTGGTTTTGCAGCAGGATCATCACCTAATTAGAGACCTGATATCAATGACCCTCTCAGGAACACAGTATTATTATGCAATCATCATAGCTTTGATTTTAATGGCCCAATCACTGATTGAGGTCTCCACAGACAAAATAATTGGGGATGAAGAACTGATTAACTTTATGATAGCTGGTTTCACATTTTTACAAGCCCTGATGACCTAGCAGGAGGGTTACAGTTCTGCTATGCTCTTCATTTTTTGAGCATGATAGCTTGATCATTTTCCATATTGAGAGTCACAAACAGTTTGGATCCAACCTATGCATACCTATACATACAATATAATTCTTGTGGTGCTTACTAATGCCACTAAACCTTCCATATCTCTGGAGTGAAGGACATGTAGTTAATTTGTGCCTTCTTACATTGTAGGAAACTAGGGCAGCATGAATTTACAGAAGTAAAAATTGGATACGGCCTACCCGAGGCTTGGACTGGCTCACCAGAGTACCAGAGAATCATCCTGTTCTGACATTATAATATTCTGCATAGGTCCAGCAGAAGACAACCCCATTTGTAGCTGATTTGGAGCCAATCATTTACTACTATAGTCTATTTCTTATGGGATGATTCATAAACATCCAATTAGACCATACTGATGATGTGTCCTGAGTGTGCAGTGATGACAACATGATGCAGTTACAAGTGGGTGTTACACATGTTCTGTGTAGATGGAGGGTGGACCCTTAGAATCATGTCTCCTGGTGGTCCAAAGGATCCCAAGTACCACAATGCCTGACAGTCAACAGTGCAGTCTTCACTTAGAGAAAAGTAGTATTGGGAGCACATAGCAGCTCCCTTTTTACAGCCCAAAAATTTCGTAGGGCACCTTGTAATACTTTATTCACCCATGTGCCAGAGCTGCAGGGAAACTGAATACTTGCTGCTGGATTTCCAAGCAGATCACAATTGATCACTCAAGGGCCCTGTAGCAGGACACCATGAGATCAACTCATCATTAGGGATCATTCAGAATGGACACTCACTTTAAAGGGGTTTTCTATTACTTAGATATTTATGGCCTATCCTCAGGACAGAAGCTCAAGCTGATAAGGGTACTCCTTTCATATCCAATCCCTAGTGTAGAACGCATGTATCTACTGTATATTGCCCTCCCACTTACAGGTGGAAGTCCCAGTGCACTTTGATTAAATTATGTTCTCTTGGGGCAGATGGTACTCCTATTAAAAAGAGTAGTGCCAGGGATACTTTGGAGGCCCAGGTCTCAGTCTATCCAAATCTTGTCGCTTCCAGGACACCGCCATGCATGTCAGAGAAACTGCTGTGAGCCAGGATGGAAACCGAGGAGAGGGGACCACTGCCGCCTGCCCTGCATTTCACTAACAAAATAATCATTCATTAATCGTAATCTTGGTAAAATGTTCAACTTATTGTGATTTTGATTTAGGTAATAATCTACCAGCCCTACTTCTCCCCCATAATCAGCTGCTTTGGACGGCCGTCAGTGCCAGAAACTACAGGGTGGGCCATTTATATGGATACACCTAAATAAAATGGGAATGGTTGGTGATATTAACTTCCTGTTTGTGGCACATTAATATATGGGAGGGGGGAAACTTTTTAAGATGGGTGGTGATCATGGCGGCCATTTTTAAGTTGACCATTTTGGATCCAACTTTAGTTTTTTCAATGTAAAGAGGGTCATGTGACACATCAAACTTATTGAGAATTTCACAACATAAACAATGGTGTGCTTGGTTTTAACGTAACTTTATTCTTTCATGAGTTATTTACAAGTTTCTGACCACTTATAAAATGTGTTCAAAGTGCTGCCCATTGTTTTGGATTATCAATGCACCCCACTCTTCACACACTGATAGCAATACCGCAGAAGAAATGCTAGTACAGGCTTCCAGTATCCGTAGTTTCAGGTACTGCACATCTCGTATCTTCACAGCATAGACAATTGCCTTCAGATGACCCCAAAGATAAAAGTCTAAGGGGGTCAGATTGGGAGACCTTGGGGGCCATTCAACTGCTACATGATAATGAGTTTCCCTCTTTATGCACTACTGGCACGTTCCCTAAGTTTTTCCAGCAAGATGGTGCACCACCACATTATGGGTGTCAGGTCCGACCACTCCTAGATGAACAGTTTCCTGGAAAGTGGATTGGTCATCGTGGGCCAGTTGAATTTTGAGTTGGCCCCCAAGGTCTCCCGATCTGACCCCCTTAGAATTTTATCTTTGGAGTCATCTGAAGGCAATTGTCTACACCATTGTTTTTCTTGTGAAATTCTCAATAAGTTTGATGTGTCACATGACCCTCTTCACATTGAAAAAACTAAAGTTGGATCCAAAATTGCCGACTTCAAAATGGCCGCCATGGTCCCCACCCATCTTGAAAAGTTTCCCCCCTCCCATATACTAATGTGCCAGAAACAGAAAGTTAATATCACCAACCATTCCCATTTTATTTAGGTCTATCTATATAAATGGCCCACCCTGTTTACAATGGACTGAGCTGGAAGCAGAAGCTTTTGTCCACTGTTTCGTGGCCATGCCAGAGTACTGCATCCCAGCTCCCATTCAAGTTAATGGACACTGAGCTTAAATACATCAGCAAAGGAAATTGCACAGTGGACAGAGCCCCCCCCCCCACTGTAGTTTCCTGCGTTGCGGCTGCCTGAAATGGCTGATTGGAGGAGGTGTGTGGTGTCAGACCCCCACTGATCAGATATAGGTCATAATACAGGAAAATACAGGAATTTCATACATTCATGAATGTCATCTTCTAATATAACAGGGGCGTTGCTAGGCTAAAACATTCGGGGCCTGGGCCCCTGATGTTTTGTCCCAGGCCCCGAATGTCCTGCCTGCCAGCTAGATACAATTGTATTGCCATACAATTGAATCTAAAGCACTTCAAGAGATGAAGGACCTGTGGTGACATCACAGGTCATGTGATCAGTGCATTAGCTGAGAAGGACCTGCGATGATGTGACCAGTGCAGGAGAGGACGGCAGTGGGGGAAGAAGCTCTGCTGAGATCTGCTATGAGGAGAGGTAAGTGAAGGGGTGGACTACCCAGTGTGAGAGGTAGAATAATGCTGGGAGTTGTAGTTATTTAACTGGGACTGTATGTTAGGGCTGATGAGAGGGATGTTATTTACATGGGAGTGAATGTTCAGGGGGTTATTTACATGGGACTGTGTGTTGGAGGGCTGAAGGGAGGGGGGATGTTATTTACATGGGACTGTATGTTGGAGGGGCTGAAGGGAGGGAGGGGTGATGTTGTTTACATGGGACTCTATGTTGGAGGCAGCTGTGTGAGGGAGTGATGTTATTTACATGTGACTGTATGTTGATGGTTGTTGTGGGAGGGGATGATATTTACATGGGACTGAATTTTGGAGGGGGCTGAGGGAGAGAGTGATGTTATTTACATGGGACTGAACATTGGAGGGGCTGTGGGAGGGGGTGATGTTATTTACATGGGACTGCATGTGGAAGGTGGCTGGGGAGGGAGTGATATTATTTACATGGGACTGTATATTGGAGGGGCTGAAGGCAGGAGAGTGATGTTATTTAAATGGGACTGTATATTGGGGGCTGAAGGGAGGGGATTGATGTTATTTACATGGGACTCTACGGCGAAGGGAGGGAAAATAATTTTATTTACATGGGACTGTATGGTGGAGGGGCTGAGGAATCATCACTGCTGAGGGCACTAAAGGGAGGAACATAACCACAGGAGGCATTATAACAATAGGGGGCAGTATAAATACTGGGGGCACTTCAGGGCGAGCATTATGACAATAGTGAGAAGTATAAATACTGGGACACTGTAGGGGAAAGCATTATAACAGTAGGGGGTTACTGTATATAATACTGGGGGGCACTGTGGGGGCATTTTAAATCCAGGGGACATTATAGGCATTCTTATTACTACTGGGGGCTCTATAGGAGGGACTTATAGATCTGCCTTATTTCTACTAAGAGCACTATGGGGGGCCTTATTACTACTGAGGGGTCTGTAGAGGGCTTTATTAGCAATGGGGGGGACAATTGGGGGCTTTATTTCTACTGGGGGCTCTCCTCCTTCTAATGAGGGCATTATTAATAAAGGAGGGCTCTTGTACTAATGGGGGCACTCTTGAGGAGCGTTATCACTGTTGGGGGCAGAGTAGGGGGCAGTATTACTAATGAGGGCATTCTAGAAGGGAATTACTATTGGTGGGACTATGAGAAGCACTATTACTATAGGGGCACTGATATTTCTTCAGGATAGTATTTGGGGGTATTGGGGGGCATAGCGAGAAGCAGGATAACACCGTGGAGACTCCAGGTTGGGAGATGATGATAGAAATGTGAGGCAGCTAAGATGTCTGTGTGTCACACTCTGCAGAGACTAGGCGGCTGAGAGTTGTTCAGACCGAAATGGAGACGATGATGACAGAGAAGATCTACATCAGAGGAGACATCACCTGGAGGCACTGGATGTGAATGGTAGGTGCTGCTGCGGAAGGGGGTGGGGGGGCGGTCGACTTAGAGAATCGGGCCATATGCATTGGGGCTTGGTCCCTGGATCTTTTGAGACTCTAGCAACGCTCCTGTAATATAACTAGAAGTTATATACACTTCATTTGTATCCCACGATCCGTTGCTTTCAGTTGGTAGTTTCAAATTCTTTCCCATCATCCATGGACCATAACAGCAAAACAGAAATAAAATATGAAACTTGACCTTGACAAACTTTTGTTATAGTTGGAAAATAAGTGCAAGAGATTGTAGGTACCACAATATACTGTAGGCACGATACAATACAGTGAATATAGTTGAAACTTTCTTCCATAATTGATTGTCTCCTTTAAGAAAAAAGAAAGGTACAAAACACCAGTCAATCTGCACTTTTTATACCTTAGAGAGAAGTATTTTTCTCTCTTTTTCTGAAAATCCCACTTGGTGTGAAATATTCATGGTGTTTATGTAGGTCGAGATGTGTCAGTGCCGCAGTGCGAGTGAAACAAGCAGATTCTTCTTTTCTAGAGCAGAGAAAACACAGAGGGAAATAGGTGAGAATATCAATGTAACATTGCTAACATGTGGCCCTGGACTAACAAATGAACCCCCTTCTCCTGTTTTAATCTCTCACGCTGTTTTTAAATTTTTGCTTGTTGGTTTTGCTGATATGTTGTATGATTGCCTGCATCATCTGTCTGTAAACTCACAAAAAAGAAAGAAATAATCGCCCCTGGTTATATTTCATGGAAAAGTAACACTGAGATCTGTATTTAAGGCTGAATAAATAGAATTTCAACTTTTGACAAGTTCAAAAGTTTCAGTTGTTTACTAGTCATTGGATGGAGAAAGTAATGAAAGATTTCAGTAGAGTAGAAAGAGTCTTGTCTATAGGGGACAACCCCATTAATGATAGGACCCAGTGATGGGCGCTCTTCGTTGCCAGGTCTTCAGGCATATCTTGCTGCTCAGTGCACTGACTGCTGCTGTTATGACTGGTGCTGGGTCGAGGGGCCATAGCACAGGGATTCATGCAACACCAAAGAGCAAATCTGTGTAATTCTGAGGTCTTGCACTATACAAAACTCAGTGTATTAGTTTGTCATGGGATGTACCTTTAATTTTGAGATTTTTATTGGTTTGAGTCCATACATTTTGTGTCATAACATATATTATACATGTTTATTGCTCGACTGTGTTCTCTAGTGAAATGAATAGAAATCCTTAAAGCGGTTGGCCAGACCTGTAAAGGAAAGATTACTTACCTATTACTTCTCAGTGCTGGCTCCCCATTCCATCTCCTTCAGACCTGCGATGCTCCAATGGGCTCCCTCGATATCAACATCGTGTTTGACATTGCCACAAACAATCACTGGCTGTGGCAGAGATTGTCATGACGTAAGGGGAGCCATTCACTGCTGCAGCCAGTGATTGGCTGCAGCAATGTCAAACAGGATGTTGACATTAAGGGAGCCCAGTGGAGCATTGTAGGCCTGGAGGAAAAGGAGTGGGGAGCCAGCTCTGGGAAGCAGGTAAGTAATCTTTCCTTTAAGATCCTACCAAGTGTGTATGTATGTGTGTATGTGTGTGTGTGTGGTTGCCAAATTCTCGGTAAGGGGACGTTTTCTCTACTATTAGTTAAAAATTGCAAAAAAATATTGTATTCTTCTTACTGTCTTATTGTAACCATGCCAGTTGTTCACAACACTGCAGAACTGGACTTCACTGATAGAAGCCACCTTTTCCTGAACTTCTATTACTCAGATCCCTAAAGTAGGGATGAATTGTATGACAACTGCCACAAGAATAATTTTATGAAGCACAATGCTCACTGTCCATTTCCAGGGGTTACGGCCATTGCTGATACAAGCACAGATACGAGGTGGCCGGTCACCAAAGAGGCAGGCACTTTTTCCTGTGGTGTGCAAGCACAGCCACAGCTGCTGGATCACAACGGTGGTCATAACCCCTGGATATAAGAAGTGTATAATGTGATCGAAAAATGAATCTAGCCAGCAATGGAGGTAATATAGACAATCACAATACATTAGTAAGTGCCTTGTATTAACTTTCTCTACATGATAAATGCCATTTGTGGAAGTGAGACTACCCCTTTAAAGAACGTTAAAGGTACTTCTTGAAATGTGCAAATATTATGTAGTAAGCTCCCCCTAGTGGTGGCTGCAGACAGACATAATTTTATCTTTTAATTCTTTTTAGCGTTGTATGCAGTCTAGACAATCCTCTGTGAGATAAATACATCTGAACAAATCTCTCTCTGCTGTGTTATTATGTGACAATGTATCACTGTAGGTAAATGTTTTAGCCTGGAGTCCAGACTGCTTATCTCACTGAGGATTGCCCGGATTCTAAAAATTATAGCACAACCCCAATTATCACTGTTCAGTTTTCTGTCTCTGAATATAATCAAACATTTTCCCATCCACTGACAGCGCACAGAAGTACTGAAGAATTAGAACACAAAAAATTGTAGAAAGTAGTCCTTTTACAATGAATAAGCTTCCTGTAGATATCAGTTCATATCTTTACTCTATGAATAGTTCGTATGAACACTTGTTCACATGATCTGGCTTATAAAAAAGGGGCCACCAGTTATCAGACAGATGAGCAAAAAACTATCTTGTAATTGCATCTTTCCTAAAATCATTGTTTGTTGGTAGCACATCATCCTGTGTAAACATGGGATATGCTGCCAACAATATTCAAAGTGAATGGGGGATCAAGATCGTAATTGTAATGATCAGTGAGTGTGGAGCCACTGTGTCAACCAAATGGTTTGACTTTGGGCTAAATCTAAGGGTGTTATCTTGGCAGTCCCCTGGTATTCACCCTTTAACCCCTATACAGGCATCTGGACTTCGCTGCAGGGCAGACGCTAGGCCGCTGCCTCCTGGAGTAGTCCCAGCGTGGTTGGCAGCCAACCCATGAGGGTCACAGACACTGGTTGAGGCAAAAATTGTAGTCAGTAACAAACCGAGGTACAGGCAGGCAGAGCTCATGTAAATCTGTGAAACATGTCCAAAGGTTAGGGCAGGCAGCAGAACATCAATGTAGTGATCAAGCACAAGTCAGGTCAGGCGGTAGTGTGTCAGAATCCAGGAATCAAACAGACATTGGTACATGAGCAAACAAGCAGATTACAGCAGCAAGCGAGTAAACCTATTGCTCAGGCAGTGAGTGAGACAAGCAGCACAGGATATATAGCAGAGCTGAGCTGATTAACAGCTGCACACAGAACTAAAGGAGGTTTAACCCTTGCAATACTGCAGAATAAGGTATCTCCAATAGACATGCAACACACAGCCACCCTCCATTAAAGTGCCAGAACTGCGACAGATAGAGGGTGAGTGGAGCGGTGCCTGTTACTGCTTGAAGTAACAGGACAATGGCCGGCATAGGCCACCAACATAATAGTAATAATGATTATTTATTCTTCATCAATCAGCTTGTATATTGTCGATGGACCCGGCTCTATCCTGTATGAGAAACCCTAAGTTGTGTAACTCCATGATGTAAATCAGAAACCACAATGAAATCTATTTTCATACATTAAAGTGCTCTGAAGTCTGAAGATGGCAATCTCTTTTAAATATTGTTTTCTTCCAAAAAAGAAAAGAAAATTGACTGTAATAAAAAAGAAAAATATGCTTGTTTATCAGCATGGTCCTTATCTGTATATAATTTACAGCAATATGCTGAGCAGAATAAAATCTTCAAAAGCACAGGATGATTGTGGGAAAAAATCATTTTAATCCTGATGTTCTATTATTTATAGGCGCCAGAGTTCAAGAACTAAAACCATTAATTCACATTGCAACCTTAGTTCCATCAAATTGAATGTGGATGAGATGTAAAAGTGAGTGACATCTTAAGATTTTAAAATAGACTTGAATTAATTTTGGATTACGCCTGAAAAAAAATCACTTTTTTTACTTGTGGCTATTTGCTTTTTTATTGCATTGCTTTGTATAGTTTCTTTTCTATACATTTAGCCCACTGACGTATTTATTGTCAAACACTGACAATTGATGATTTAGACAACTCCTATTCCTTCTCACTGCATTGGTCACATAGCATAGTCACTACACATCCCCATAGGAGTCAAAAGGGATTTATGTCCAGGTGCCTGCTGTAACAGAAATCTGTTGCAGCAACTCCAGCAAGATCCCATATACTTGAGTATGGATTCTTCAATTGGTAAGAAAAAACAAGTAGTGACACATTTCCTTAAAACTGCCCTTGGGCCCTGCTATATTAGAGGACACTAGTACTGTAAATAGCATGTGATGTTTGGGAAAGAGGGCTATTACATAATTTACAATGAAGCCTAGGAGTTCTATCATAGACAGTCTTAAAGGATTTTCTGGGGACTTTTATCCTCTGGATAGGTCATCAGTATTTGATCGGTGGGGATCCGACACCCCTGGACCACTGCCTATCAGCTGTTTGAGAAGGCACTTGGCGCTCACAGCTTAGCCTAGACCAGTGATAGCTAACCTACGGTTTTCCAGATTTGGTAAAAGTACAACTCCCAAGATGCTCCCTTGCTTGGCTAGTCTCAGAACTCCATAGAAATGAATGGAGCATGCTGGGAGTCGTAGTTTCACCACAGCTGGAGTGCTGGATGTTAGCTATCACTGGCCTAGACTATGTGACGTCACATTCATCGGTCACATGGCCTAGGCCTATGGCGCTGTGCTTGGTGAGCTGATTGAAGGTCACTGTGCTACTGAGAGCACTGGTGCCTTCTCAATCAGATGATTGTCAGGGGTCCTGGGTGTCGGACCACCACCAATCAGATAAGTCCCTTTACATGGGACTACTCAGCAAGCAATTATTGGTAGTGACCCATGTGCTTCTGAAAATTGCCTGCTCGTTAGAGGGGTGAGAGCTACATTTATATATAGCAATCAACTACTCTTTATGGGGGCATGTGATTTCTACTGTGATTGCTCGTCCTTATGAAGATTCTTGGCTTGTGAGCAGCAAAATTCCTGTTCACACAGGACGATCTGCTAACTAGAAATGATGATTTTGCATGCTACATCAATGATGCTTTCACGTGATGAACAACTTTTTTTGTAAGATCGTCTGGTGATCAGCGTTCCCCTACACAGGAAATGAGCATTTATATGAATGTTTGTTCCGATAATTTCTCAAATTTCTTAGGCAAGGCAAAGTAAAATTTGCCACCTCCTGCCTAGCACACTGTACCACCTTGTTGGGGGCATGTTTTGCTACTCATGATCAAATTCTAGCCTTTGGTGAAAAATGCTTCTCTAGATAATAGAATGTGCCTCTTCTGCGCACTAGAAGATCTGGATGCATTGTTGGCCATTAGGGGCAGACATAACTAATTTGCATATCTCCACCCATTTTCCCAGAATGATTATTACTCTCCTAAGTGTGTAAATACCTTCTACATTAATAAGTACTTATAGTACGCCAGATTGGTTGAGAAAGGGGGCATTTGGTTTCTTTAGTCCTCCTTGCCCTAACCTTACTAGCCAGTACAGTACAGAAAAGCCAATACAAAGCTTTTTTTTTTTTTTTTTGAACCAGTTAAACCCCCAGCCAGGACGTGATTTACAACTGGTTGCCAAAGGTCTCTACTTATCAGGTAAACCTCTTATACTTCACGATCATTGTCATGTACTATCTCTATTAATATAATTGGCATGTCTTATCTGTAGCAAATTAATATGTATCTGCATTAAGGATGGAGGCATGGAGTATGTGCGTCACATTATCCAGGGTAATTTAAAAGGAAATCAATGCGATAAGGAAATGAATGCGACTGAACTGTGCAGAGCACAAGTTGACGGACCATCTCGATGCATCTAAGCAGCAGCACAATGATCCATAGAAAGCATTAGCTAAATCGATGCAGATGCTTCTCATAATGGAGCCTTATTATACTGGGTGGCATTTTTTTGCAATATTATCCATTTGGGTTAATCTGCAAACATCTAGTATTACAACAAATGCAGCTTTATTGTGAGCTAGGAGCCATAGCAAAATGAAAATAACCAGCTCTCGCTGTGTCGTAGCCCAAATCCCCTGATACATGTCCTGTACTGGATGTCTTTGCCCTCTCCATCCTACAAAATATAATTATGTTCAACGTTATGTAGCCTATATGAGAAAAATCAATGGGACAATTTTGAAATCTGCGATGTAGTAGTAATGGCAATACTGGTACTTTAAACTGAATGCAGATATTTTAACCCCATTTTGTTTTCAGGTAACATTCTGTGCTGTTTAAAGAGGTTGTCCTAGTTAAAGAGGAACTTTTACCAGTCCTGACAAGTCTGTTTTAATATCTTCATGCATTCCCCATGTAATAACAATTCTGGAGAATCTGTTCTTAGGTCTCTGTGTTGTGTCATTACTTTATTATTATTTCTGCTAGAAGTTATGAATGAATTGCTAT
This sequence comes from Rhinella marina, assembly GCA_900303285.1. Lineage (NCBI taxonomy): Eukaryota > Metazoa > Chordata > Amphibia > Anura > Bufonidae > Rhinella > Rhinella marina. The sequence continues at coordinate 290,135 of ONZH01002007.1, forward strand.
TAGCTTTCAGTAAGGGTACAAAGGGGAGGTAACCAGTTGGTATCCAATCAGTGCTGTCATTTTAAGACTGTGCAGATACACACCCCCAACTGGTCACCTCCCCTCTGTACCCTTACTACAGACTGCTAGCAATTCATTCATAACTTCTAGTAGAAATAATACATGAATGGCACAACATAGAGCCATAAGAATGGATGCTCCAGAATTGTTATTACATGGGGAATACATGAAGGTATTATAACAGGCATGTCAGGAGTGGTGAAAGGTCTTCTTTAAATAAAAACTTGAGCATTCCTGTACATGTGATAAAATAACGAGAGAAGCTGTACTTACCCATTTTCTCCCCTGCTGCTTCCAGCTCTGGTCCTCCTTGCTGCAGGTGTCATCTTCCTGGCTGCCATTCAACCAATCACTGGCCTCAGCAATATGTGACACATCACATGTACAGGGTATGTCCACATTATTATTCAAATCTGATAACCCCGTTAATTTCATAAGTTATGTTTTTAGTTTTAGTTTGTTTTTTTTTTACACAAAGCTCCAAATCCCCAGTATACACATAAATCAAAGGGGTTATGTCACAAAATATATTCTACATTGCTGAAACCAGCACCTGGATCTGAATACTTTTGTCATTGCATGTAATTAATAATTTAGTATAGCCAGTGAGGTATTTAATAAAATGTATGTATAGCGCCACCTACTGTTTGTTCTTTTCCTTACATTTTGTCCGTCTCACTGAGGTGGTCGAACATGATCAATTTAAATCTTTACTTGCCACCAGCCTTATATTCTGTTAGAAGCTGTGGCAGTAAGATGGAGAGAGCTGCAGCAGAAATGATATACCTCATAAGCAATTGGAGCAGTAAAGGTGGAGATAAACTCCTTCAAATGATTATATTTTGAATGCTGGCAGACAACTCTAGGGGGAGTTTAGAAAATTAACTCATATGTTCTATGAATGTGCAGGATGCAGTAAGTTCCTAACGCAGTGACGTAACGTGGGTTGCCAGCACGGGGCAAGCCAATTATTGCGCCCCCCCACATCTGTCGACGCGCCCCTTTTTTACAGTAATGTAGTAGATGTCACCTGTAGTCCTATGTAACACCACACATAACACAGTGATAACTCTTTGAGTACAGATAATCTAGTAGATGGATGGGAGGCCCTAGAATTCAGGACACGCACAGTGTGGCCTGAAGTCCCCCCCTTCCTCCCCCAAACCCTACCATGAAAGAAGTATATTGGTACAAAAAATACGGAAGAATACAGCACACATACCTCTTACATCCAGTCACATCTTTCCTCAACGTCTTCATTTGGAGAAAAGACCATCATGATACCTTCTTTCAGCTGCGTCTCCTCTCTGCAGAGGTTATCACAGAAAAAAAATTTAGATTCCTCTCCTTCCTGGTGCCTTAACACGGTCATCCTACTGCTACCCTCAATACTGTGCTAGTGCCAGTGCTATGCTCCCAAACTGTCCTCAATAGTAATAGTGTTCCCTGCAGCACCCCCAATAGCAACCCCATTAGTATTAATGTCCTCCATATTGTACTCAATAATCAAACTCCCTTAGCACCCCAGTATTAATAATGCCCCCATATGGCTCCTAGTAGAAATAATGCCTCCTATAGTGCCCCCAGCAGTAACAAGGCCCCCCTCTATATGGTACCACTATAGAGTCCACAGTAGTAATAAAGAGCCCTATAGAGATGCAGTAGTTATAATACCTCCTACAGTGGTCCAAGTATTTATAAAGACCCCTGTAGTAGCCCCAGTATTTATAAAGACCCGTGTTGTAGCCCCAGTATTTATAAAGACCCCTGTAGTAGCCCCAGTATTTATAAAAACCCGTCACAGTGTCCCCTCTGTATTATTAGTATATATAATGGCCCTGTGTATTATTATATATAATAGCCCCCTCTGTATTATAAGTATATTGACCCCCTCTGTATTAGTAGCATAATGACCCTGTCTGTATTAGTGGTATAATGACCCCCTCTATATTAGTAGTATAATGACCCCGTCTGTATTAGTGGTATAATGACCCCCTCTGTATTAGTAGTATAATGACCCCCTCTGTATTAGTAGTATAATGACCCCCTCTGTATTAGTGGTATAATGACCCCCTCTGTATTAGTGGTATAATGACCCCCTCTATATTAGTGGTATAATGACCCCCTCTATATTAATGGTATAACGACCCCTTCTACATTAGTAGTATAATGACCCCCTCTATATTAGTAGTATAATGACCCCCTCTATATTAGTGGTATAATGACCCCCTCTATGTTAGTAGTATAATGACCCCCTCTGTATTAGTGGTATAATGACCCCCTCTGTATTAGTGGTATAATGACCCACTCTATATTAGTAGTATAATGACCCCCTCTGTATTAGTGGTATAATTTATACTACTAATACAAAGGGGGTCATTATACTATTAATACAGAGGGGGCTATTATACTATTAATACAGAGGGAGTCATTAAACTACTAATACAGAGGAGGGTCATTATACAATATAATGACCCTCCTCTATATTAGTAGTTTAATGACTCCCTCTGTATTAATAGTATAATAGTCCCCTCTGTATTAGTAGTATAATGACCCCCTTTGTATTATTAGTATAATGGCGCCTCTCTGTATTATGAAAAGTATTCGCCCCCTCTGTGTCATTAAGGCCCACTCTCTACACAGTCATGCTCCTCCCCCACCCCCATAGTGCCACCAGTATGGCCTGCCTTAGTGTGCAATGTGCATACATTTAAAAATAAATAAATAAATACTCACCTCTCTTCCGCTCTTCGTCACAGCACGTGGTCTCCCACCGAAGGCAGTCACAAACACATCACTGTGCCCTCCTGCGCCGCGTCATTACATCATCTCGTGAGACTCGACGCAGGAGGTTACAGTGAGGTAATCATGATCTCCTGCGCTGTTCTGCCCTATGAAGCATAACAGAGACGATGGAAGCCATAGGCTTCCATTGTCTTCATTCTACTACCCGCTGCCTGGCGCCCCCTGCAATTTGGCGCCAGGGGCAACGGCCCCCACACCCCCTCCCCCCACGCTACACCACTGTCCTAACGTCCCCACAGTTGTGGCTTCAGACTGTAACATTAAAGGGATTGCCCAGTTTCAGCAAGAACAACGCTGTAGAATAGTCTAAAAGAACTGAGGACTGCCCTAGCAGATCCAGCACCGCCGTTCTGGTTCTCCTGGCCAGCCTTTATTTAGTGGTGCACAGAAGGAGGTAATAATTGTCTGCAGTAATCAAGTATTGTTGACATGACATAACTGCTGCAGCCAAGTAAACAAAGCCTGGGCAGGAGAACCAGTGTGGTGGTAAGTACTACTCAATTCTTTATTTTAGACTATTCCATGGCATAGTCCAGTTTCTGGCTGATACCTCCTTAAAGTATATATTTATAGTAGGCATAACTACCCTCTGAGGATATAGATGCTCTACCCAATCTAGGACTAGGAGTTGCTTCAGTATAAACAATGGCTATGAATAGTTGGTCACCCAGAATACAGGATATGAATATTAAGATATGATATTCTACCTTGTAGAATACAGCAATGACATTTTTATCTGATGTACATATTGCAGGCATACCATGATTCTGGAATCAGAGGGGACAGAAAAGATCCATCTCTCTAAATGAGGAGACCAGTACTATAAATGATGCACCATATTTGGGGGTCCCGTAGAGTTCATGGTCTGAAAAAAGTGTTTATTATGACGATTTTGATGCACGGGTGTAGAAAGCACGTACCTTGGGCTTTCATTAAAACAATTAGGCTCGGGAGGTACTTTTACAGCACAATATCTTGCACAAGGTCAGGGCATAGACTGTGCTGTCAGTATAACATAGAGTGTTAACATAATAAGACCACATTAAATACCAGTTCATGACGGTGGAGCTCTAAGCTATGAACAGTGACCACAAAATGCAGAGTCAGGATTTAATGAATGCGCAGCTGCCTAATAAATATTCATGCCAAACTCACATATATTATTCAAGCAGGTATGTCAGTGGTGTGCAGCAGATTAAAGGGCAGAAGCTTCATTCACAAAGATTCCCTCAGTTACCTGGGTATATACAGTATGTCTGAAGAGGAATCCACAGTGCCTTGAAAACGTATTCATATCCCTTGAACGTTTCCACATTTTTTCCCGTTAAACCCACAAACTTAAATGTATTTGATTGGGATTTTATATGGTAGGGATCAGCAACCTCCATCACGCCATCTGTTTTGAAACTACAACTCCCAAAATCCTCCTTTCGCTTTTATGGGAGTTGCAATAACAGCTGAGTAAGTGTGCATGCTGGGAGCTTTGGTTTTACAGCAGCTGGAGTTTCCAAGGTTGCTGATCTCTGGGATAGATAACACAAAGTGGCAAGCATGTGTAAAGTGAAAAGAAAATTATTAATGTTTAATAAATAAAAATCTGAAAAGTGTGACCATTTGCCTTCAGAAGTCATGTAATTAGTAAATAGAGTCCACCTGTGTGTAATTCATTCTCAGTATAACTATAGCTGTCCTATGAAAGCTTCGGAGCTTTGTTAGAGAACAATAGTGATCAAACAGCATCATACAAACTAAGGAACACACCAGACAGGTCAGGGATAAAGTTGTCAAGAAGTGTAAAGCAGGGTTAGGTAATAAAAAAAATATCCCAAGCTCTGGAAATCTCATGGACACTGTTCAATCCATCATCTGAAAATGGAAGGAGTATGGCACATCACAAATCACATTACAAACTTACCAAGACATGGCCGTCCACCTAAACTGACAGCCCAGACAAAAAGAGCACTAATTAGAGAACCAGCCAAAAGCACGGCGCACGCCTCCTCTTCAAACAGGTGAACAGCGGGGGTGCCGGGTGTTGGACCACCACCGATCTGATATTGATGACCTATCCTAAGGATAGGTCATCAATAAATATAACTTGGAGAACCCCTTTAAGTGGCCATTTTAACCATGGGCCAGATGACCTGAACATTATTCAGTGTTTTCATTGGTCATATTGGTGCGACACCCGGCACCCCCGCCGATCTGATATTGATGACCTATACTGGGGATAGGTCATCAATAAATATCATTTGGAGAACCCCATTAAACCATTACCGTGTATTGTGCATATTATTTCTCTAGGCCAGGGAAAGACTGCCAGAGGCCTCAAGCAGTGCCTTTAATGGGGGTAAAAAAAAACTTCTGTATTTTACATATTTCCAACTGCTCCGAATGTAGTGGGATTGTCCAGAATTTTCAGAAACAACCTCAGCAAAAAAATATGTGTTGCTTATGTAAACCACACCCACAGTTGTGTGTTCCTGGGGGGTTGGGTGGGGTGGGACCTATATGCCCGGAATTTACTAAATAAATTGTTGGTAAGTATAATTTTACAAGCTCATGAAGCAAGTGCAGTACCCCAGAGCTGGGAGTATCTGCAAATGCTTTTTTATCTAACATATTGTTATGTATAGTTATGTTATATAATGTATCCAGCATAACTGTGTATGGAGGCCACTGCCAAAGTTAACAATCCTGACTCAGCCCTGGTAGGAGGTTAGAGGTCTGCTGGCCGTACCCCTAACTGTAGGTCAGTCTAGACTGCACTTCATAGAGAGAGGAAGCTGTGACCTGTGCTCCCTCCCCCTAAGCCCAAAAAGCTACAGAGATTCAACAATGTCTGCATGATCTACAGCAGAAAGAGAGAATGAGAAAGACAAAGGAGAGACCTAAAGACCTTAGAATCGGTATGCCTGAGCATTGGAGTCACTTAGGTATTCAACCACCAAAAGCTGCTAAGAGTTTACTGCATTGAGGGACACTGTTAAGACCATGGGCCCAGTTCGGCAGGGGGGCCCATGGGAGGTTCGGCGGCAGGGAGGGATGAGCGCTTCCATTGTTGAAGCGCTCATCTCCATATTCATCTGTATCGCCGTCCTCAGGACAGCGATACAGGTGATTGCTGTGGCGGGGCAGGGGAGAGGCGTTTCCCTTACCTGTAGCCTATCAGAGGCCGGCTCAGTCGGGACACAGGCCAGAAGAGGCCTGCATCGCATCGCTGACAGGCTCATGGAGGTAAGTACGGTATATGTGTTTATTTTTTTTATTAACGCTACGCTTTTGCCCAGTATGGAGGGGGCATTTTTATCTATTAGGGGGCATTTACTGGCACACATGGGGGAAAGGAGCACTATGGGGGCATTATACTGGCACACATTGGGGGGAAAGGAGTACTATGGGGGCATCTACTAGAGAGCATTATACTGGCACACATGGGGGAGAGGAGCACTATGGGGGCATCTACAAGGGGGCATTATCTACTGGAACAGATGGAGGGAGCACTATGGGGGCATCTACAAGGGGGCATTATATACTGGCACAGATGGAGGGAGCACTATGGGGGCATCTAGAAAGGGGGCATTATATACTGGCACTATGGGGGCATCTACAAGGGGGCATTATATACTGGCACAGATTGAGGGAGCACTATGGGGGCATCTACAAGGGGGCATTATATATTGGCACTATGGGGCATCTAGAAAGGTGGCATTATATACTGGCACTATGGGGCATCTACAAGGGGGCATTATATACTGGCACAGATGGAGGGAGCACTATGGGGGCATCTACAAGGGGGCATTATATACTGGCACTATGGGGGCATCTACAAGGGGGCATTATATACTAGCACAGATGGGGGAGCACTATGGGGGCATCTACTAGGTGGCATTATATACTGGCACACATGGAGGGAGAGGAGCACTATGAGGGCATCTACTGGAGGGCATTATATAGGCGCAATTTATACTGGCACAAACTATATGTGCAATGTGGGGGAGGTGATGAGTACTATAGGGGCATTTTATACTTGCACGCATTATGGGGGCACTATGAGGGAGGGGGGAAAGGAGCATTATCAGGGCATCTACTTGGGGCACTCTATAGGGGCATTTTGTACTGGCACGTTATGTCAGGCACCATGGGACGGGGAGAAGCACTATGGGGGGCATCTACTAGGGGCACTTTATAGGAGTATTCTTTACTGGTGCAAATTATGGGGTACTATGGGGACCTTAACTTAATTGGGGGCACTAAGAGGATTTTTTGGGCACACAATAGGGGCATTGGCACACATTATGAGGGCACTATAGGGACATTTGCTCCACTGGGGCACTAAGAGGAGGTATTTTTTACTGTCACACAACAGGGAATTTGTTGTATCATTATTTTTGGGGGACTTTATGTTTATACTATTAGTATAAGTACAGTAAAAGTACAGTTATTTTTTAGGGCACTCTGTGCCAATAATTATTGAAGGGGGCACTATCTGTGTGGTACTAGTAGTTTCTGCAGTATAGTGTTGGGGAGCACAGCGTCTCAGTATTAGAGGTGGCAGGATGGGTGAGAGGATGATGGAAAAGTAGGAAACTAAGATGTCTGTCTGTGATACTCCCCAGAGAGAAGAGATGGGTGAAAGAAATCATCATGGCGGTCGGTCTGAAAGGAGAAAATGAGGAAAGAGAACATCTAAGAAGACGTCACTGGATGTATGAGGTATGTGGCACTGTATTAGGCTACCTTCACATCTGCGTTAGTGATTCTGGCAGGCTCTTCCAGCAGAGAATTCACCTGCTCCGGCACTGCTGGATGCAGAATGCCTGCTGGTCCCATTAACTAACTGCTGCATGCTGTGGTTTGTGTCCAGCCAGATCGTAGTGATTCAGGTGTGAAAGTAGCCTCACCCTATGTTTTGTATTGCTTTATGTAATGTTAGGAGGGAATAGGTTAAGTCGAGAATTTCGCATGCGGAGTGGGGCAGGCACAATCTGTGCACAGGGGCCCTCTGCTGTCTGTGTCCGCCCCTGGTTAAGACACCCTTCGGGGGGTCCACAGCCAGCTATAGGGGTCTAAATAGCCAGTCTTAATAAATGAGCCCCACAGATTGTAAGGCTGATAAAATACATTCGTTCATCCAGTTCAGCCGTTATCCTGCAAGTTGATCCAGAGGAAGGCAAAAAAAACCCCAGTGAGGTAGAAGCCACTTTTTTTTCATTTTAGGGGAAAAAATTGCTTTCTAACTCCAGTCAGGTAATCAGAATAACTCTCTGGATCAATGACCCATCTCTAGTAGCTATAGCCTGTAATATTATTACACTCAGAAATACATCCAGGCCCCTCTTGAACGCTTTTAGTGAATCAGCTCTTTAGGCTGGTGGAAATGTCCCATTGGAGGTGGGTGCTTTCCTTTTAAGACTGGCTTTGGAAGCTTCACGATATGCCTTCAAAGTTCTTCAGCCATGTTCTTGTCCAATGTTTTAAGGGTCTCAAAATTTAAAGAGACATCATCCTTCACTGTGTCTTGTTTTTGACAAGTCTTTCTATTACATTGTTGCTTACAGTTCTTTGATGTTTGTTTTAGCAGGTGGTGCTTTGTGGAACAGGAAGGCTCCACAGCATCAGCGTCCCAGGGTCTTTTTTGTGGGGGTTCTCTACCTTCAGTTTTTTCTCCCAGGGACATGCCTTGTGGTATTAGAGGCCCCTCATGTGCAACTTTTGGATCAGCAATAAAATTGGTTGGTGTCTTCTCAGCTCTGTCATGGCAGATGACGTGGTTTTTACGTCTTAATGCAACTGACCTGAAGAAGCTCCTGGCCTGTGTCATGATGTTGATTTCTTGGCCAGGAAGCTGGAGTTCCCCATCAGAGTTTTCTTTTTTTTAATTCAATTTCCTGAATCTTATCAGAAGGAATGAGCCAATCAACATGCACGATGAGAGAGAGTTGACCAGTAGCCGCCGATCAACATAGCGCCGACGCCTATCTTTCTGAAGTTGTGTGCATCCAACATGGAGTCACACCTTCGCAAATTCATCTTTGTGATGTCATCCAGTGACATCACAGCTGTAGGCCCAGTTCTAGAACATTCTATGCAAATGTGGTGACATTTCACAATACTCTGCCAGGATGAAGGCCAGATTATTTAACCACTTAAAGGCCAGAGCATCTATTATGTTAATGAACTAAGATATAGGAATATTGTTAATGGATACAGATTTTACGTTTTCGAGAATACATTGATTTTTACCTTTACAGTACATATTCTGCTTCACATTTTTAGTTTGATTTTGGTTGCTAATTATTTTTTTAAAATCTGTATAGTTCCAAAACTTAGGGGTCAGATCTTCATATTATATGAAACACTCTAATCCTTTAAATAAAATTACAGAATTTTAGATGCAGGTGCTGCAGAACCTCTTTTCTGAAAAGTAAGGAAGAGATTCCTGTCCTCCATTGATTGCTTGGGTGAGACCTCGTCCTTTTTATCAGAAGGTCAGCAGTTTATGAGATGTGTATTTTTGTGTTGTGTCCACACTGGTGATTACGAAGGGGTTGTCCAAATTGTAGAGGCCATTTCATTTCGACCACCCATTGACACCAGAGTAATATGCTAGTGGTATGCAGCCATAATACAGCCCCCAAAGTAGTCTATGGGGCCTTACTGTAACCAAGGGCATAAATAGGACTGAAATTTGGAAACACCCTAAGCAACTTCCTCAAAACTTCTCCTGCAGTTAGTCCTGCACCATTCAAGAGGAGCAGTCAAGAGTTTAATAATCAATGGCTGATGAAAGCACCTCCCCAGGCCCTTCCCCTTATTAATGCCCCTCCTCTCCATCAACATGTAGCAGCTTCCTGATAGTCCTCTTCTCTCTGAGAGCTTGGGTCCCTTTAATTTTTAATCTTCTGTCCTTACTGTAACCTAATCATTAACCAGTTGGGGTATACCTCTGCACAGTTTGACAGTATCCAATCAGTGCTGCCAGTGTCAGACTCTGCAAGGACCCCTCCCGCCTAGCAGTAATAGAGGAATGACTCAACATAGAGTTATATGTTAATATGCTCCAGAATTGTTATTACATGGGTAATACAAGTACTATAGTTACTAAAACAGTAAAACAGACATAACAGGAGAGGTGACAGGTCCTCTTTAATTTAAATTCTAATTGTATACATCCATATGCAGTGAGCTCCCTCTAGCTGTGGCTGCTGTCAGCCAAAATTAAATCATTTATCAAGTGAGATAACCAGAGCTTATCTATAGAGAAAATGAGTCATCAGTACAGAATTTTGAAGCTAAAAACAGATTGGATTTTTGAAGTCTATTGCAGGTGTTTGCTACATATAACTTTGCTCTGATTTCATGCTGCTCTGTCTTACCTCCAGCTTTTACAGCTTTGCCTAGGGATTTATGATCATCATTTGGTTCCTAATGTAAATGAGCTAATGAGGTTATCACCTTTACGAGCTGCTATGAAAATCTATTTTCCATGAGATAAAGCACAGGTTGCTGATCCTCCACCAGCTCACACCACCTTGCAGTTAATCACTATCATTACTTTACAGAGTAAACTTTTCACCTCCGACTTTCTAACCCTGCACATTTTTCTCCCTATCTGTGAATTTATTGATTCTAAGATAAACAATTTTCATGCTGAAGTCTGACACACGCTACTAAAATGTGTTTATTGCTATGACCATAGCTGATTTTCCCACTTCATGGTGTTGCTCAACTAATTGTATAAATAATTGTATTACTCTCATTACTTTTTTAAATGTACTTATACTTTAATGGAAATTTAGAAAGGTACAAAAACAGATTGTATACATTCAGAAAATAATATAAATACCATAATGCTGATGCCTACTATAGTACTGCACTCCATGTACAAGAATATACCTAATATTATACTGCCTCCTATGTACAAGAATATAACTACTATAATACTGCCCTCTATATACAAGAATATAACTACTATAATACTGCCTCCTATGTATAAGAATATAACTACTATAATACTGCTTCTATGTCCAAGAATATAACTACTATAATACTGCCTGTCTCCATATAAGAACATATCTACTATAATACTGCTCCTATGTACAAGAATATAAGTACTATAATACTGCCTCATATGTAGAAGAATGTAACAATTGTAGTACTGCTCATTATGTAGAAGAATATAACTACTATAATATTGTTCCCTACGTACAAAAACATACTATAATACTGCCTCCTATATACAAGAATATAACTACTATAATACTGCCTGCTTCTGTATAAGAATATATTTACTATAATACTGCTCCCTTCTATACAAGAATATAACTACCATAATACTGCCTCATATGTACAAGAATATAACTAACTATAACTATAATGCTGCCTTATACTGTATGTAGAAGAAAATACTATTATACTGCTCCTTTTGTACAAGAATGTAATATAACTACTATTATACTTCCCCTAACCACAAGAATATAACTACTGTAATACTGCCTCCTATGTATAAAGAATATAACTAATATAATACTGCCTTCTATGTACAAGAATATATCTGCTATAATATTGCCCCTTTGTAAAAAATTATAACTACTATAATACTGTCAACTAAGTATAAGATTATAATTACTATAATACTGCCCTCTATGTGCAATAATATAACTACTATAATACTTCATCTTATATGCTAGAATATAACTACTACCCGTGTTTCTCCAAAAATAAGACAGGGTCTTATATTATTTTTTCCTCCGAAAAAAGGGCTAGGGTTTATTTTCAGGGTAGGGCTTATTTGGTGGTGTAGTGTCAGTGGGTGTTAATGGCACTCTCTCTCACATTCTCTGTGAGGCAATTGCACTGTGCCCTATCTCTCTGTCTCCTCTCTGCACTTGGGAGACAGGAATCTGGAGCCACTCTAGCAGTGGCACCATGCTCTCTCTATGGTATATCCTCTCGTGAGGCATTAGACGTGCCTTGTGATTGGATGAGTGGATTCTGCCGTGCCTGCTACCGTCCTGGGCACAGTGTAAGGCTGCAGTATTCCTATTCTCCTTATCAGTGACATCAGTGACGTCATGTGACATAACCTAGCGCTGGAGGCAATCACACTATCTAGGGCTTATATTTGGAGTAGGGCTTATATTTTTCCAAAACCCCTGCAAAATAAAGCTAGGGCTTATTTTCTGGGTAGGGCTTATTTTTTGAGAAACAGGGTATAGTAGCGGGCTTATATACAAGAATATATAACTACTATAATATTGTTCCTATGTACAAGAATTTACCTAGTATAATACTCCTCTGTGTACAAGAAAATGACTTTAATACTGTTACACGAAGAATATATACTGCTCTTTTTAAGACGGCATAAAAATTGACGTGAGGATTTTGGTTTTTCATATGTCAATTGGAGTTCTTCTAGGAGTCTTGTTTTCAGTTATGTGCCTCACTGGGAAATGTCTGAGTGAATCCTCTGTAAGGATCTGCAGACACTTATGATGATTCCTCAGGCTGCTGAGAACTGTATTTTAATCTAAAGGAGGTAAGAAGTAATTCAACCTAACATTTGCGCTGAGCAGACAGACTGCAAGCTGCCTTTGTATACAAGCTGTCTTTATTGTTGTCGAAAGAGCAGAGCCCAACCTTTTCCGTCTTTCATATAGTTTAATTGTCCTGTTCATGGCACTTCAGCCAGCTGGTAGACTTTCCCAAGAAGCACCGAGAGCAGATGCTTTGTTTTCACAATTGAAGGCTCCATTCAGGAAAAATGATGACAGGGACTGTGCTGGCATAAGAAAACGAAATGTCACATAGTTTGGCAATTGCTATTCAGCCAAGAAGCAAACAATGAGCGCATTTTATTGTTGCTCCAAAAGCTGCGGTACAATGGTAGCTCCAGGTAAGGTCACTGCCTTGTCATTCATACAGTGAAGAGGCCATATGATGAGCGAATTAATTCAAACGAACTGGATTTATCAAAAATTTTACAAATAGTCTTCTTCCAAACAAACAAATCTGCCACATTTTTCTCTCATACTGAGCAAGGGAAAAAGACCAGGTAGATGAAGACCAAGGCCCACAAAGCTTTGCAGGCAGCCTGACAGCCAATCAGGGGGCACGATATTGGCCGGTTCATTAGGCTGTGATGCCAGGTCTCTGACAAACACCAATTACAGACACAAACCAACCATCTTAGAGTCTTGTAGATGGCTACAGTTCATTGTTTTTACAGGCATATTAACAGCAGCACCAGCAGCAAATATTTTGCTACAAATGCTGCACAATTGTGCCTTTTTCTTTCTAAAAGCCATTTACAATTCTACTACTAATGTTTTTGCATAACTCTGTGTATTTTAGTGTGTCAATACCAGTATGCAGTGTGTTCATAGCAGGGCATATTTAATTGCACCTGTGTTAAATCCCCCCAACAAAGGGACGTAATTTTCCTACTTTTTATAATTGGGCAATTCAGAGCAATTTTAGTGTGTCAATTCCAGTGTGCAGTGTGTAGCACAAACTGCAGCAGTATCAGCTGCAGCTAATTCAGTCTCATGAACATGATAGAACAGTTTATTCATGTGTTGCGCCAGGCTGATGCAGATCACCAGATATGTGCCGCTTGAACAACCAGGACTGTGCCCCTTCTTTGGAACCTGTTCTATAATCCAATGGATGTCTGGTCAGGCAGATTGGAGCAGTGGTCTTTAGAGATGAGTGAAGCGATTTGTCGATTCGTTGATTCGTATCGAATCTTGGGATTTTTCAGCTGCGAAGCAAATCCGAATATTAGGTGATTCGCTTTGCTTTTGTACGCATCACTACGTAGTTTGTCCGCTAAATTATACGCTATTCTATGTATAATTTAGTTACTCTATACGCTGTTGCGCAGACTCCTCCCTGGTAGTTACTCTACACGCTGTTGCGTACGAATTCTATTCAGCGATGCAGACTCGTCCCTGGTAGTTCCACCCACTTCTCCTGCGTGCGAGGAAGACGTGGCAAGTCAGCAGAGTAAGATGGCGGCGAGACAGTGAGGTCCTGACTGGGGAAGCATGTTGTGGGCAGACGACCCCTATGAGGAGAAGGAACCGGAGGAGATCTATCTCTCGCAGCTCAACAGGAAGTCGGATGAGGTGCCTGCTGAGGTGGTGACTCCACTGGCTGATAAGGCGGAGGCGGCAGGAGTTCCCGCTCCGCCGCGCAAGGACTACTCCTTACGCCAGAATTTGATGGTCCCTGAGGCTGTCATCCAGAACGCCCAGACCCTCTGGGAATATAAAAAGCTGGTGGAGGAGTGGGTGGTGCAAGTTTTGGAGCACCCACGGTCCGGTGACCCTAAGCTGGAGCGCCGAAGGGGAACCGTTATTTGGTTCAACGTGGAGCGGGGAGTCGGTTTCATCGGTGATGAGGAGACGGCGGAGGAATTATATGTTAACTGCCGTTCGGTTAAGCGGCTGTATATTCCGCCCATACGCCACAATCTCCACGCAGGGGATTACGTGGAGTATACCCCCATGAAGAGCTTTCAAGGCCCCTTTGCTACTGGGGTGAAAGTCTTAAAGCGACCACCTACTCCTGCAGCGCCCCCGGAAGACTGGAGTGAGGAGACCCAGGCCGCAGAAGAGGCTTGTGACCTTGAGACCTTGAGATTTGAAGAGAAATCCCAAGGTCAGGATCAGCCAGAACCCCTGATTCCTGATTTGCCGCCACCGATACCACCGATCCTTCATGTGGGACAGATGACCACGAACGCTTTCGTGTACCATCCAACTGTGGTATAGTACCACTACCAACTGCCATGCCCATGGCAGTTGCAGGCTGCACAGTCCGCCGCTCGTGGAAGACCGTTACCATTACCGTTACAGCCGGAGATTCTGTAACCTGGTATGCCTGCAGGAGGATCTGGCCACTACAGAGTGATAGGCAGGGCCAAAGTTACCACTGCCTTTGCCAGTGTGACAGCCCAGTCACCAAGAAGACCATCCTTGAGAGGTCGGCGGGGGTCTGCTGCCGCAGCCAGGGCCGCTTTCATGATGAGGCAGGAGCGCCCTCTCATGTCCTTTAGCTCCAGCAGCAGTGAGGATGACCTGCTGGCCTTTAAGTAATTCCTGCAGTTTTTATGGGAGCCACAACATGGACTTATCCTGAAGGGTGGGCACTAGTTGGCCCTTGTTTTTAGTTTTGTTGCCCCGCGTTTGTCCTCACCCAGATGGCCATGGATTGTTAGGACTCCCCCATCAAAAAAAAGTTTTTTTATCCAAGTTGCGCATACGTGCGCCTCATCCCTTTTTTCCCCCTTTTCAGGTTATTTGGGGAGCCCCTCAAATGAGGGTTTTTTAAAGGGAACCTTTGCTGCTATTTTTTTACCCATTTGGATTACAATTTTGCCTATGTGGATTACAAATTGCGACTGAGTTTGGGGCTCTGCTCCAGTTCTATGTCAAGCGTCAGAAGAAAAGAGACTTAAACATGTCCGTGAGCATACTAGGTAGGTGATATTTAAAATGTTTATATTATACTTATAATAATGTATTTGCACTATTTACTATATATGTGTCTCGAATATTCGCTATGCCTCTGAGGAGTGCACGCCGCGGCCTCTCCTCGTACGTGCCTGCGTATTACGTAATCGCTTAGACAATAGTACGCTGAGATTCGTAAGCTATTTGTACGTACATTTTGTAAATGAACGATCGTTATTAGTGAGCGAATGTTCGCTAATAGCACATAATAACATATATTTTGTACGCAAATACAGCAAATCTATTCGTCGAATACACAAATTTTAGAAAAAGTTCGGCGAATGTTCGGCTAATAATTTTTTCAATGATTCGCTCATCTCTAGAGGTCTTGCTGTACTGTCTTGTCCTGCCTCCGATGTCATCTCAGAGAGGGTCTTCCGCATGGAAGGTGGTATTGTCACACCCAAACTGACAAATCTGTCCTGTGCAACTATACAAAACATCCTATTTGTCAAAATGAATGATGGATCTGTGAGGATTTTCATACACCTCCGGCTGAAGCCAATGAATAGATCTGCTGTTTGTGACGGTGGCTATTTATCGCGCCCATTGTCTGTCTGTCATCATGTTCTGTACTGTATGTCTGTTGCCGCCACAGCTGCTATTCACCCTTCTGCCACAACTATTGGCCCGACATAGCTGAACATCTACTACCTTTCTACTACTTCTACTACTGTCTTAACACATCTACCATCTACTGTTAAAGATAAATTTGAGTTTATATATTTCACTTTTCTTTATAAAATATCCAAATATTTATAGAAAATGTGAAAATGTGTGATTTTCTAAATGTGAATGTCTATGCTTTTAAGATGGATAGTAATACTTCATGAAATAGTTATTAATTAACATTCACCATATGTCTACTTTATCTTTGCATCATTTTGTGACTGTCATTTTATTTTTTTAGGATGTTAGAGGGCTTAGATTTGTAAAAGCAAATTTTCTAATATTTATGGAAATTTCCAAAATCCACTTTTTAAAGGACCAATTTAGTTTTGAAGTCACTTTGTGGGGCTTATGTAGTAGAAACCACCCATAATGGACCCCATTTTAGAAAGTACACCCCTCAAGTTATTCAAAACTGATTTTACAAACATTGTTAACCCCGTTACATGTTTCACAAGAAAATGGAGACATTTCAAAATTTCACTTGTTTTGCCAATTTAACATTTTAACCTATTTTTTCCTGTAAGGCTGCAAGGGTTAACGGCCAAACAAAGCTCAATATTTATTACCTTAATTCTGCAGTTTACAGAAACACCCCATATGTAGTCAGAAACTGCTGTATGGGCACATGACAGGGCTCAGAAGGAAAGGAGTGTCATATGGTTTTTGGAGGACAGATTTTGTTGGAATGTTTTTTTTTTGGCATCATGTTACATTTGAAAGCACACTAAGGTACCCCTACAGTAGAATCCTCCAAAACCTCATTTTGGAAAGAATTTATTGAGGGGGTATACTGACCATTTTGACCATACAAGCTTTTAATAGAATTTAGAAACACTTGGCTGTGGGTTTTGTTATTTGTTATTGCTTTTTGGGTTTTGTTATTGCGGCAAACACTGTGCAGGAAAAATGGCATGGTATCTTTATTCTGCTAGTCAGTATGATTACAGAGATACCAATTTTATATAGTTTTTTTTACACAGCAATATATATTTTTTTATTTCTGTTTGCAATCTTACACAATAAAAGTATTTTTGAAAGAAATGCTGTTTTTGTGTTGCCATTTTCTGAGAGCCATATTTTTTAAAATATTTTTTATTGTATATGGCTTGATAAGGGAAAGAGGGCTTTTTTACTTGAAATTTTTTTGTTTACTTTTCATTTTTCCCACTGTGGGACATTAACTTTTAGGTGTCTGATTCCCTTTACAATGCATTACAATACATAGTGTGTTGTAATGCATTGACTGTCAGAGTATTACTAGTATAATGCACAGTGTTCCTGGGTCTCACCGGTTTCCGTAGAAATCAAGTCCGATGCCTGTTGAAAATATCAGGCTGCCTTCCCAGCCATTGGGTCACCGTCACTGCAGCGTGGGAACCCAATGAGGTTGGAGAGGGAGCCCTCTCCCTCCTCAAACTCCATTCATGCTGCGGTCATCGTTGACCGCTGCATTCAAAGCGTTAAAGGGAACCTGTCATCTCGGAACCCCCCCTGAACTAGAGTAAGCGTTGTATAGTGTAAGTGATGCTGAATCCGAATATGTACGTTTTATCTTCATACTTACTTCCATTCTGACGCTGTGCTCCCACAAACCTGCAGTAAAATGCACTCAGTAGACTCTTCTTTGAGTCCTCTCCATTATGTGAGTGAGCACCGGAGTCCACTGAGTGCATTTTACTGCAGGTTTGTGGGAGCACAGCGTCGGAATGGAAGTAAGTATGAAGATAAAACGTACATATTCGGATTCAGCATCACTTACACTATACAACACTTACTCTAGTTCAGGGGGTGTTTCGGAGATGATAGGTTCCCTTTAATGCGCCGGCATTGGTGTATTCACTGATGCCGACATATACAGCAGGGGCTTGTCTCCCAGGAACAGCTGTGTAATAGACCGACGCAAATGGGTGCCAATCAACATTTTTTTAATTGCGGCCCCCTGAAATTGAGCGATGTGACAGTGCGTCCCTCAGACCAAAAAAGGCTGTGCACCCCTGGTGTACAGCTTGTATAACAGTGTAAATTTGGTGTGCCCTCAAAATAACTCAACCACTAATGTCTAAACCACTGGCAACAGTGAGCACACCGGTAAGTGAAAATGGCCAAATTGTGCCCAATTAGCCATTTTCCCTCTTCGGTGTCATGTGACTTGTTAGTGTTAAGGTGTGATGGGGAGCAGGTGTGTTAAATTTGGTGTTATAGCTCTCACACTCTCTCATACTGGTCACTGGAAGTTCAAAATGGGGTCTGATCCTTAGCCTTAGGCTACATTCACACAACCGTTGTGCTTTGCTGATCCGCAAATTGCGGATCTGCAAAAAAAACAGATGATGTCCGTATGGCATCCGTTTTATTTCCTGATCCACTCTAACAATGCCTATCCTTGTCCACAAATGGACAAGAATAGGACATGTTCTATTGTTTTTGTGGGGCTACGGAACGGACATATTGCTGACCCATTAAAATGAATGGGTCCGCATCCTATCAGCAAAATATGCGGATCGGAGGCCGCAAAAACAACTGTCATGTGAATGTAGCCTTAGTATAAGTGTAACATAGTAACATAGTTTATAAGGCCGAAAAAAGACATCTGTCCATCCAGTTCAGCCTGTTATCCTGTAAGTTGATCCAGAGGAAGGCAAAAAAAAAAAATGTGAGGTAGAAGCCAATTTTCCCCACTTTAGATGAAAAAATTCCTTCCTGACTCCAATCAGGCAATCAGAATATCTCCCTGGATCAACGATCCATCTCTAGTAGCTATAGCTTGTAATATTATTACCCTCCAGAAATACATCCAGGCCCCTCTTGAACTCTTTTAGTGAACTTACCATCACCTCCTCAGGCAGAGAGTTCCATAGTCTCACTGCTCTTACCATAAAGAATCCTCTTTATCTTTGTGAACAAACCTTCTTTCCGCCAGACGCAGAACATGTCCCCTCGTCACAGTCCTGGGGATAAATAGATCATGGGAGAGATCTCTGTACTGACCCCTGATATATTTATACATAGTTATTAGATCTCCCCTCAGTCATCTTTTTTCTAAAGTAAATAACCCTAATTTTGATAGTCTTTCTTTCAAATGAGTGTATTTGTTTGTTCAATAAAAACGTGTTTATTCATTTTATTCTTGGATGTGCATTGTGTTTTGGTTCTCTTTGGCCCTCTTGGCATTCTGGTTATGGTATGTGCTTTTCGAACCATTTGTGCACTCTGATTCATAATTAGTGTGCCCTCTATCTCTTTGACATAGTTAGGCTCCAGTCACATGTCCATATGTTTTAATCCGCATCCATTCCGCAAATGCGGAATCCAGAATGTGGATCCATTCATTTCAAAGGCTCCGCAAAAAATGCGGACAGCACTCCGTGTGCTGTCCGCATCCGTTGTTCCATTCTGTTATGCGGATCCGCATATAAGATAGAGCTTGTCCTACTTTTGTCCGTATATGCGGTCCGTGGTCCCATTGTAGTCAATGGGTCTGCAAAAAATGCGGATGATATGTGGAATGCATCAATATGTCATCCGCATGTCATCCGCAATTGCGGATCCGTTTCCAGGAAATAGAAAGAAATACCCTACCAACATATATTCCTCCTGTTTTTTTGCGGAAAAAAGGGAACGGATGCGGGTGTACAATTGGTAAAAACTGAAGTTTTTTTCCGGAAACACGGATCTGCAAAAAACGGACCGAAAATCTGGAAAATAAAAATATAGACGTGTGAATGGAGCCTTACATTGTATAAACTAGACTACACTGCTCTGACTTGGTACAGAGTACAATAAAGTCAGGCACAGCCATTCAGCAATGCACACAAATAATTTAGCTCCCACAGATACTCCCTCACGTAATCTAAAGTCACATACTTAATTCAAACACGCACTTAAAATCAAACACGCGAACGCTCAAAAACTCACGTTGTGTATCTGCTTGTATAAGTGCAGCTCTCAAACCAGACTGCTTTTTTTCCCTCTGGATTTACTGACAATACAGTGCATTGCAATAAATGACTGTTGCAATGCACGGTATAGCCATCAGGCTTCAAGATCCAAATGGGTCTTGATAAAAAAAAAAAAAATTGTAAAAAAAATAAAATAAAAAACGTGTAAAAAAAGTAAAAAATTAATAAAAATTTAGATTAAAAAAATTGTCTTTTCTCATATCTGTACATTTATGAGAAAATTTAAAAAAAAACAAAAAACTATACATAATTGGTATCACCGCGTCCGTAACAACATGATCTATAAAAGTATCATGTTACTAATCCCACGGGGTGAATGCCGTAAAAATATAATGTAAAAAACAATGGCGGAATTGCTGTTTTTGTCACCTCACCTCCACAAAAAAATAAATCACAAGTGATCTAAAAGTTGTATGGACCGCAAAATGATACCAATAAAAACTATAGCCCGTCCTGCAAAAAACAAGTCCCCACACACCTACATTGGTGAAAAAATGTTATGTACTTTAGTATATGGCTATGCAAAATATAATTTATTTTTTAACACAAAGGGGATTTTATGCTGAAAAAGTGGTAAAAAATAAAAAACTATACACATTTTGTGTTGTCATAACCGTATCAACCCACAAAATAAAGTAATCATATAATATTTACCGCAAGAGGAAACCCCCCCAAAAAACACTGACAGAATTGCCATTTTTGCCCACTTTATCTCCACAAAAAATGGTTTAAAAAGTGATCAAAAAGCATATGTAAACAAAAAGGATACCAATAAACACAATAAACACTATAGCCCACCCCACAAAAAACAAGCCCTCACACAGTTACATTGGTTAAAAATTTAAAATGTTATGGGCCCTAAACTAATTTCAGCAAATTACATGTTAGAAAACCCTGATGCAGCTCCTTCTCTTCTGAATGCTGCCGTGCCCCCAAACAATGGTTTATGACCACGTATGAGGTGTTGCCGTATTCAGGAAAAAATGCATAAGAAATTGTGCTGTGAATTTTCTCCTGTTAACCCTTGTGAAAATGAAAAATTTGGGGCTAAAGCAAGTTTATATTGGAAATAAAAGCTACTATTTTTATTTTTACAGCCATGTGTTTCTAAATTCTATGAGAAGCTTGTTGGGTCAAAGCATTCACTTCCCCCCTAGATTTATTCCTTGAGGGGGGGTAGTTTCCAAAATGGGGTCTTTTTTTGGGGTTTTCTCTCTAGGGGTACCTCAGGGTTTCTTCAAATGTGACATGGCACCTGAAAAGCATTCCAGCAAAATCTGCCCTCCGTTACTGCACATATGGGTGGTTTCAGTAAACTTCAGAATCAGGGTAATAAATATTGAGGTTTCTTTGGCTGTTAACCCTTGCTGTGTTACAGGAAAATTTGATTAAAATGGAAAATCTTCACAAAAAATGAAATTTTAAAATTTCCCCTACAATTTGCTTTAATTCTTGTGGAACACCCAAAGGGTTAATAAAGTTTATAAAATACGTTTTGAATAACTTGAGGGGTGTAGTTTCTAAAATGGAGTCATTTATGGGTGGTTTATATTATGAAAGTCCCACAAAGTGTCTCTATAACTGAACTGTTCCTTAAAAAGTGGGTTTTGGAAATTTTCTTAAAAATTTTAACATTTAACTTCTAAACTTCTAAGCCTTCTAACTTCCTAAAAATTTAAAATTACATTCACAAAATGATGCCAACATAAAGTAGACATATGGGGAATATAAAGTAATAACTATTTTAGGAAGTATCACTATCCGTCTTAAAAGCAGAGAAATTCTAATTTTGAAAGTAGCGAATTGTTCAAAATTTTCAGCTAATTTTGGATTTTTTATGTATAAAAGGTATCAACTAAAATTCCCCACTAACATGAAGTATGATGTGTCACGTGAAAACAATCTCAGAATGGCTTGGATAAGTAAAAGCGTTCCAAAGTTATTACCAGATAAGATTTGAAAAATGGGGCTCTGGCATTTGATGTAAATTGTCTCTCTCTTGAAGGGGTTAAACAAGTTTGTGCAGGATGAAGAGGAAGTCTTTAGTACAGCAACAGAACTTCTTGTGACCGCTTTCCTATTTTTCGTTACATGCACTGGACACTTAGACAAGTAAAAGAGTGTTTTCTAGAACCAACACACCCTACAGAGGGTTTCAATGATACTATTTATGCACTGTACATATTACTATTAGATTTTATAACATCCATTTTAGAATATGTTTCTAAACTGAAGACACGACATAAATGTATATGATTTTCATGGCCACAAGAGGTAGGAGACTGGCATGGAGAGTTGTTTACATCCCTCATATAGACAGAAGATCTTTTTTTCTTCCATATCGTAAATTCAAATTATAATATGAGAAGAATTTATAACCTGGGTTATAAAGCAGATAATGGTTGTAAAGTCATTTAGTCAGGTTCACCTGCAGGTTAGTCACAAGTTCAGCCTTTCCTCATGGCGGTGATAGCTTGGCGGGAGCTGGTTGGAAAATATCCATGAAACTTGGGCAAATATCGATCTGGGAAGTGTAAAAGCAGAAGCCCGTGTATTGGACGGATGTGTTTTTAAAGGAACACTAGCACACATTTACCAGTATGAGTGCACCTAGACATTGTCGTAAACTGCGACAAAATGTGCCACAATTTTGTTGGGGGTGTAATTTGGCGCTTTTAGTTTTAGAGAAATCCTCTGCTTTTCAGCCACGAAGGGCGGCATAACTTATGGAAAAGGGGTATGGTTTTGTGGGAAAGGGCCATAGCCTAAGATGCAACATTGTTCCACAGTTATGGCGTAAAATTCCTTTGTAAGCCAAGCAAGCCAATAATTGGTATGAAGTAAGACAAAAGTGTCTGTTCCTGCAACACATTTATCATCCAGCATGAGTCAGTGTTTTGGTTCATGTCTAAACTGCCTGTATGTCATACACAGAGTTAGTAAATCTACCCACTGATATGGCTACTTCTGCACCTGAAAGGGCTAAGCTTGAGTACACTATAGAGAAAATGTGTATCCAGGGGCGTAGCTAAAGGCTCATGGGCCCTGGTGCAAGAGTGCAGCTTGGTGTGCTATGCTGATACTGTGCCAGGGTGCCCCCCACAGTAATAGTGCTCCCCAAAGTCCCAACTAATAATTCTCTGCCAGAGTGCACTTGTTAGTAATAGTGCCCCCAACAGTACTAATGTCCCCACTGTGCCCCAGAAGTAATAATGCTTCCAATGTGCCAGTAAGAAGTGCCCCCATAGTGCACCCCAATAATGTGCCAGAAGTGCCCCCAAAATTTCACCCCAATAATGTGCCAGAAATTCCCCCATTGATTCCCCCCCAAAATCATGTGCCAGTAAAAAGTGTCCCACCCCCATAGATGCCCCCCAAATTATGTGCCAGTAAGAAGTGCCCCCCAATAATGTGCCAGAAGAAGTGCCCCAGTAATGTGCCAGAAGTGCCCCCAAAATTTCACCCCAATAATGTGCCAGAAGTTCCCCCCATTGATTCCCCCCAAAATCATGTGCCAGTAAAAAGTGTCCCACCCCCATAGATGCCCCCCAAATTATGTGGCAGTAAGAAATGCCCCAAGTGCCCCCATGTGCCAGTAAGAAATGCCCCCACTGTCCCCATGTGCCAGTAATAAATGCCCCCAGTGCACCCATGTGCTAGTAAGAAATGCCCCAGTGCCAACCAGTAAGAAATGCCCCCAGTGCCACTAAGAAATGCCCCCAGTGCCACTAAGAAATGCCCCCAGTGCCCCATGTGCCAGTAAGAAATGCCCCCAGTGCCAGTTACAAATGCCACCCAGTGCCCCCATGTGCCAGTAAGAAATGCCCCCATGTGCCAGTAAGAAATGCCCCCAGTCCCCCCATGTGCCAATAAGAAATGCCCCCAGTGCCCCAAATGCAAATGCCCCCAGTGCCCCATGTGCCAGTAACAAATGCCCCCAGTGCCCCTAATAGAGCTCCGGTCCATGATTGCACCAATAAAAAAAAATAAACACTTATACTTACCTTCATGGAGCTGGCAGCGATGCGATGCAGGCCTCTTCCGGCCTGTGTCCCGCGCTGTACGGCTGAGGTGGCGCGATGACGTCTAATAGGCTACCGGCCTAGTAGTGCCTGGCAGCCTATCAGAGGAACGGGCAGGGGAGACGCCTCTCCCTCCCTTGCCCCGCAGCACAGGCATCTGTATCGTGACCACTACGACCCCTACAGCTACGCCACTGTGTATATTATTCTTCTGCCCTCTTAACCCCTTTCAGACATCTGCTGTACATGTATGGTGGTTGTCAGGTCTTAGCCCTTTCATGACTGGGCCTAAAAAAGGCCTGAATGTCCAGTGAACCTTTTGTGATTTTGTGCACGTGGTGGTTTGGTGACCCTAACTTTTTATTTGTTTGACTACCAAAATAATTTTTGCGATGTATTTTACTTGACACTTAAGACTTTTTATTAGCATGGTTTTTTTTAGAGAATTGTTTCCCCTTTTTTAGGTTTAATTTGGGGGAAAACGACAGATTCTTATTAAAAAGGATTTTATAGCTTTTTATTGTTAAATATTAAAACTGACACAAAAATGAATTACAATGGGTTCCCTATTTTATGACGATTGTTTTCATATATACTGTATTTTTCGCTTTATAAGACGCACTTTTTATCCCCCAAAAGTAGGGGGAAAATTGCTGTGCGTCTTATAAAGCGAATACAAGTGAGCGATTCCATTATGGAAGCGCTCACTTGTATGTATCAGGTGCCGGGACCCCCATCAGACCTCAGATCAGCCCACCCAGCCCCATAAGGCTAAAATAAAAAACTCTCTCACCTCTCCTGCGCCACGACTCCGCTCCGGGTCCGGCGCTCCTCTGTCTTTTCCGGGCCGGCTCTGCACTGTAAATGTAACAGCAGCTCACTGTAAATTAACAGCAGCTCAGATTAGAGACCAGGTCAATGCCACACACAGTTCTAGCAGCAGACACATCTCTACAACAACTGTTAAGAGGAGACTGTGTGCAGCAGGCCTTCATGGTAAAATAGCTGCTAGGAAACCACTGCTAAGGACAGGCAACAAGCAGAAGAGACTTGTTTGGGTTAAAGAACACAAGGAATGGACATTAGACCAGTGGAAATCTGTGCTTTGGTCTGATGAGTCCAAATTTGAGATCTTTGGTTCCAACTACCGTGTCTTTGTGCGACGCAGAAAAGGTGAACGGATGGACTCTACATGCCTGGTTCCCACCGTGAACCATGGAGGAGGAGGTGATGGTGTGGGGGTGCTTTGCTGGTGACACTGTTGGGGATTTATTCAAAATTGAAGGCATACTGAACCAGCATGGCTACCACAGCATCTTGCAGCGGCATGCTATTCCATCCGGTTTGCGTTTAGTTGGACCATCGTTTATTTATCAACAGGACAATGACCCCAAACACACCTCCAGGCTGTGTAAGGGCTATTTGACCAAGAAGGAGAGTGATGGGGTGCTACGCCAGATGACCTGGCCTCCATAGTCACCAGACCTGAACCCAATCGAGATGGTTTGGGGTGAGCTGGACCGCAGAGTGAAGGCAAAAGGGCCAACAAGTGCTAAGCATCTCTGGGAACTCCTTCAAGACTGTTGGCATACCATTTCAGGTGACTACCTCTTGAAGCTCATCAAGAGAATGCCTAGAGTGTGCAAAGCAGTAATCAAAGCAAAAGGTGGCTACTTTGAAGAACCTAGAATATAAGACATATTTTCAGTTGTTTCACACTTTTTTTGTTAAGTATATAATTCCACATGTGTTAATTCATAGTTTTGATGCCTTCAGTGTGAATCTACAATTTTCATAGTCATGAAAATACAGAAAACTCTTTGAATGAGAAGGTGTGTCCAAACTTTTGGTCTGTACTGTATGTCTAGGGTTTTTTTGTTCTAGTACTTAAAAAAAAAACTTTGAAAAAACATAACTTTTTTATGGTTATGTCTACTGAGCTGTGTGGGTGCTCATTTTTTGGGGGACGATCTGTAATTTTTATTAATATCATTTTGGAGAGTATGTGACTTTTGATCACTTTTTTATCAAATTTTTGGGGTAAGGGAAACAATGAAAAAATGGCAAATCAGCCGTTTTGACTTTTTCTTCCATTACGTCATTCACCAAATGGAATAAATATTTTTACTCTTAACTGCGCACTCTGGAACGCACGGTCGGTTCGTAATAAACTACCCAGAAACCACGATTTCTTCCTCTCACACTCTCTGAACTTGCTGGCTCTTACAGAAACCTTGCTTCAACCCTCTAACACTGCTTCCCCTGCTGCCCTATCCTATGGTGGACTTCACTTCTCCCATACCCCTATCCTGGTGACAGGCACGATGGAGGAGTAGGCATACTACTTTCTCCACACTGCACATTTCAGGTCACTCCCCCTGTACCCCTTCTCACATTCCCCTCTTTTGAGGTTCACACCATCAGACTCTTCCATCCATTCCCCCTGAGAGTTGCAGTGGTCTATCGTCCCCCAGGCTCCCCTCACCAATTCCTGGATCACTTTGCAGCTTGGCTTTCTCACGTCCTATCTTCTGAATCACTAACTCTTATTATGGGCGATTTTAATATCCCCATTGATGATCCTATCTCCCCATCAGCCGCTCACTTTCTTTCTTTATCCTCCTGTCTTGGCCTATCACAACTTACTTCCTCTGCCACACATGAACAGGGCAATACACTTGATCTAGTCTTCTTCCGTCACTGCTCAGTTTTAAACTTTAGTAACTCGTCCTTCCCACTCTCTGACCACAATCTTCTTTCATTTACTATTAAGACCTCTCACTCTTCTCATGACAATCCTACTTTTCACACTTACAGAAATCTACACACCATTAACCACCAGCAACTTATTAATACCCTACAATTAACTCTTACCCCAATCTCTTCCCTCTCCTGTCCAGACTTGGCTGCCAATCATTACAACCAGACCCTCAAAACCACCCTAAATGAAGTTGCTCCAATATGAACCCGATCCTCCTGACACAGAACACGGCAACCCTGGCATACATCTAAAACACGTTTTCTCCAGCACTGCTCCAGATGTGCAGAATGCTTATGGAGAAAATCACGAATATCAGCAGACTTCCTCCATTATAAATTTGTGCTCAAAACATACAATTCAGTTCTCCACCTTGCCAAACAAAAGTACTTCACCTCTCTCATCTCCTCACTCTCATATAACCCAAAACGACTCTTTGACACTTTTCATTCCCTTCTAAGGTCTAAAGTTCCAGAAACTGTCACTGACCTCTGCGCTGATGGCATGGCCACCTACTTCAGAGACAAGATTGGCAGTATCCAGCAGGAAATAATCTCTCAGTCCCCAAATAATTTCAATCCTCCTTCCTCCCATTCCTCCTGTTCTCTCTCCTCTTTTGACCCTACAACAGATGAAGAAGTCTCCAGGCTTCTCTCTTCTTCTCGGCCCACGACCTGTAGCAGCGATCCTATTCCATCACACCTCTTCCTCTCCCCAGCGGTCTTCACTCACCTAACTACAATTTTTAACCTCTCTCTTCTGGTATCTTTCCCTCCTCTTTCAAACACTCTGTTATAACCCCACTATTAAAAAAAACCATCTCTTGACCCGACCTGTGCTGCTAACTACCGACCTGTTTCTAACCTCCCCTTCAACTCTAAACTCCTTGAACGTCTTGTCTACTCTCGCTTAATAAGCTATCTCTCTGCAAACTCTCTTCTTGACCCCTTACAATCTGCCTTTTGCACTCTTCACTCTACAGAAACTGCCCTTACTAAAATGTCTAACGATCTCCTAACAGCAAAAAGAAATGGTGATCATTCTCTACTGATTCTTCTGGATCTCTCTGCAGTGTTTGATACAGTAGACCATAAACTCCTCCTCACCATGCTCCACTCAATTGGCCTCAAAGACACTGCTCTCTCTTTGTTTTCATTCTATCTCTCTGGCCACTCCCTTAGTGTATCATTCTCTGGCTCTTCTTCTTCTCCTCTCCCTCTTGATGTTGGCGTTCCTCAGGGCTCAGTACTAGGTCCTCTACTTTTCTCCCTCTATACAGCCCCCATCGGACAGACTATCAATAGATTTGGCTTCCGGTACCATCTCTATGCTGACGACACCCAAGTATACACTTCATCCCCTGAAATCATGCCTGCTTTACTCCAAAACACCAATAAATGTCTGGCAGATGTCTATAATAGAGATGAGCGAACGTGCTCGTAACGAGCACTGTACCGCTCGGCTCCCCTGCGCTCGCATGGGCACAGGCAGCTGCTTCCGTCCTCCTCAACCGACCATGCGAGCGCAAGGGAGCGAGCGGTCAATTTCGGTCTGTGACACTATCATAACTCCTGTGCAACGTGCCCGCTGTCTTGGGGCCACATTTGACTCTGATCTTTCCTTTGTTCCCCATATTCAAACACTTACACGCTCTTGTCGTCTGCACCTCAAGAATATCACCAGAATCCGCCCTTTTCTTACAGTGGAAACGGCAAAAACTCTTGTTGTGTTGATTCATTCTCGTCTTGACTACTGCAATGCACTACTAATCGGTCTCCCTCTCTCTAAACTCTCCCCCCTTCAGTCTGTCCTAAATGCTGCAGCCAGGCTCATCTATCTGTCCTCCCATTACACTGATGCTACTAGTCTAGGCCAGTCACTTCACTGGTTGCTCATCCACCACAGAATACAGTTCAAACTTCTCACCCTCACCCACAAAGCTCTCCACAGTGCTGCACCTCCATACATCTCCTCCCTCATCTCCGTCTACCACCCTACTCGTGCTCTCCGTTCTGTTAGCGACGTAAAATTAATATCCTCCATAATTTGTACCTCTCGCTCCCGTCTTCAAGACTTTTCTCGAGCTGCACCTACTCTTTGGAATACTCTGCCCTGGAATATTAGGTCAATTCAGAACTTTCCTACCTTCAAACGTGCCCCAAAAACACATCTTTTCAGACAGGCTTATCAAGCTCCCTTAAATGACCTTTCCCCGACTAAACCTCTCACCCACCACACTCCTCTAGCCTGAACTCGATCCTCTAAAGGTCCCAAACTCGAAGGAGATCGGCTGGCACCACTCCTTTCAGTACAATTGTGGCCAGCGGGCGACATTTTTAAAGACCCTCTCGTGCCATACATGTATGGTGCTGGCAGTCTAAGGGTTAAGTAGTGCTATAGCTAGGCAAATTTTCTTTTCGAGCTCCTGAGAAAGTTGAGTTACTACCATTTGGAACTGTAATAGACTGCAGAATACCAAATCTACCAAATTAAATCCTGTTCTCCGCTACTAAATAGTGCCATAGCTAGGAAAATTTGCTTTTTAGGGTCCTAAAAAAGCTGGGTTAACACCATGTGGAACTTTAACAGAAAATGTAGAATACGAAATCTACCAAGACAAATTCCACTCGTCCCTCTTAATTAGTGCAATAGCTTGACAGATTTGCTTTTCTGGGTCCTGAAAAAGCTGGGTTGCAACTTTGTAGAACTGTAATAGACCACAGAATACTAAATTTACCAAAACAAGTTACTCTCCTCACTCCTAAATAGTGCCATAGTGTTAGGGACAGTGTGCATGGACCCACTGTGCCAACCAACTGGTTTGGCTTTGGGCCAAACCCAAGGGAGCTGTCCAGACAGTCCCTTGGTATTGACCCTTTAACCCCTGTACAGGGATGTGGACTTCGCTGCAGGAAACCAACCAGGCTGCTACCTCCTGGAATACTCCTGGTACAGTTGGCAGCTGACCCACAGAGACACCAGTACACCTGACAGCAGAACCTTCACTGGTTAACTAGAGAACTAGGAACCTAAAGCTTAGGCACCCTCCCATTAGGGACAGTGCTTTATATTCTCAGGAATAGTCAGCCATAGACTGGAGAAGAATTTGATGTGTGTGCTAGCCCTTTAGGAGGTCGAGAGCGAGGGCACACACACCCTAAAGGACAGACCGAAAAGCCTTACAGAGGAGTGCAGGCCACAGCCTGCAGAAACACCCTGAATGCAGGCAGTCCGGACCATTGCCAGCCAGAGGAAGGAGGGGTGGGAAAGTGATGGGCCAACGGATGGACAGCTGAGTCAGTACCATGGCGCTTGTGCCCACAAGAAGGAGTGGGGTAGCGGCAGGCATGGGAGGCCAGAGAAACACATAACTAGGCAGATTTGCCTTTCAGGGTCCTGGATAAACTGCATTATGTGCATAATTTAAGGGTAACATTATCTGGATATTGTGCACAGATCCACAAGACTTGTAATCCAGCTTTCCCACACTGATGTATATCAGATTGGCCTAGACAGAATGTGAGAAATCTTTCCTGTCTATACAGGTATACTTGACATTCAGGCACCTGGGAAAGCTGAGTAGGACTTTCTGTATTGTCAGCACACTAGTACTGTCTAGTATTCCTGCACTCACACAGGAGAAGGTTTTGTAAGAAGCTGATAAGCTGCCAGTGCTTTCACAGTGCTCCGACTGTCTATGAGTGTAGCCCTTTTCCTGACCTTCCTGTCTGATTGTGAGGTCATGTTAGTGCACATGAAGTGATAATAGCCTGTCTCCGGCCAAAGATGTTGAGGCAGGGAGGAAGTACCTGACTGCAGTTAATCTCCTAAAACTGCTTTCTATAGCAGTTGGAAAATGTTAAAGCAAAAGGAGGTGAAGACAAATGTTCCTTAGGAGATTATACTTTTTTTCATTTTTTTTAGGCTTTAGTGTTCTTTATAAAAGAATTTTCACGTTTGGACACCATTTTATAGTTTACACCGGTCTATGATATCCACAATTCTACCAGAAGATGCAACTAATTTATGGCCAAGATGCGGTCCTCCTCACCTCAAACTAGGCGCAACGTCCAGCAGCTCACAGTCTCAATTCCCTATAACTGGCATAAAAGAAGATAAATATGCAGAGTCTGTTAGCTTCTTCTCTCCCTCGCCATGCCCTCTTAGAAAGGTTTGAGGGCAGCATAGAAATGGCACTTGCACCTAGATTTATGCGCAATGGCGTTTAAAAAGTCAGACACATAGGGTTTGTGGCTTTTTTTATGCCAGAAAACGGGTGTAGGGGGAATAATAAGTTCCACCCATAGTATTGATTCACTTTTTATATACATTATGTACTATAGTTCAGAGCTGTATTCCCAATTCTGCAAGCTTCAGAGATGAAATCTCCCAGCATTCCATGCTTGTTCTATGGCAGAACACAGATTGCTTGCTCTGGCCATCAAAGGCCATCATACACATTGAATAGCTGTTGTCCGATTGATCATTCAGTCAACAGCTATCTCTTCAGACTCCCCCATACACATACACGTTCGGTACACCTGAACGTGTGTATATTCAGTGGGGAGAGAAGAGAAAGCTGCTGTCAGACAATTATGGCAGTAGTTTATCTCCTGGAAGAACAAAAGGATCCTGCGACATGAAAATTTTGTCTCTCCCCGACATTATCCGTCTCTTTGTCACTCCTTGCAAACAATAAAGGCAAATATGGTGCTTCTTCGTCTCTCCCTATAGCTGATGTATGAATGCATAGTACTGCCCTCTTTCAGTAAATGAGTACTTCTTTTGTCCTATCCCCCTACAGACAATGTAGGCTTCTATAGAGTTATTATTTGAAGCTCCTAGACACCGATTCAGAATCAGTAACACTGTCCCCACAACCTATTGGGTGTCATTTGTAATACTGGTGCCTTCTTATGTCACATAGGGTACCAGCAGTGCCTACGTATGATCCATATGACTTCTGTGGCTACGTCTTTTTGGGGCCATTCATGATTCTTCCCCAGGAATCTGAGACGTGACTCAATTCACATAGACCAGTTTATGGCGCCTCAGAAATCTACAGGCAACTGCGTAGGAGATAAAGCAGGTGAAACTGCATGAACAAACTGTAAATGGCTTTGAATTTGTTGGATTTCTAATTACTGCGAAATTACTTTATGACCTTCCAAAGATAATGTGAATTACCCCCCCCCCCCCCCCTTCCTGGGTATACAGCAGCTGAGGTCAGACAGCGGTCGAGGCTGTGATAACACCAGGGCAATCGGTCACCATAACTTTGAAGATTAAACAATCTAAGATGTTGAACAGCCTGTCTATTCATCCTATTTAGACTGAAACCATGGGCCTTTAAGTTGTAAATATTTTCTAATGAAGGCCAGGCACTTAAAGGGGTTGTTTGGTTTCAGGAAATTATTGGACAACCCTGGGATCCACCTGAAATAAAGAACATCTAAGTGATTACCTTACAGAGCCCATGCTCTGTTCTCCTGGTCAGCCTCTATTTACCCACCTGAACCGACATCACGTCGAAAACACATAATCGCTGCAGCCAATCACAAACTCAGTTGTTCACCTGACAAGGCAAGTGACTGGCTGCAGCGATTACGTGTTGTTGACATGATGTCACCAATGCAGCTGGGTAAATAGAGCCTGGCCGGAAGAAATTGAGCGGAGCCCCGCGGGCGGCCCGGCGTGCACAGCATCATTGTAATCAATGATGCTGTGCGCTCCCGTGCGGACGATCGATGCCGCTCCGGGACATATGGCCCGCTCATGGACCGTATGTCTCGGAGGGCATACGGTCGTGTGAAAGGGGCCTTAGACAGGGCAGAAACTGTCGCTGGGCAGGGCAAAATCTGCCAGAGAAGAGGCTGAGAGAGCCTACCAAAAATCCACCAGAGACTGTACCATAGTAATAAACCACCTTCTCAAGACTGAAATTCTAAACCACTCTCCGGCTGGAATGAACACCCCCTGCCCTCAGTGTATTGGGTGAGGCCCGAAATGTTGAAGGAAAGTGCTGCCCAGTGTTTCTGCATTTAAATACTGTACAGTTAGACAGTCCCATGTAAACAATAAAGAGGCTCACACAAGCAAAAAGCTGATCGGCGGGGGAGCTGAGAGTTGAATCCCCACAATCTGATACTGATGACCTATCGTTGAGTTTAAGCTACAAATATCCCGAACCCAAAAAACACTTCTAACAAATATGGCGGCCATTTTGAACATCAGATTTTGTCATAAAGGATAGGCACATTCTGTGCTGTTTCAATAAACTTTATTAATATTATTTAATTTTAAAGTTTTGTTCTTGGAAACTTTTTCCTCATGAAAATACCTTGTTTTTCAGCATTGCCCGTCTGCACAAAAATGTTCCTGATTACATATTATAAATTAAATTATAACACTTCTTTCTCTTATCTCCCGGGATTTATATGTTAAGCTTTACTGAAGAGATGTGTTTAAGATGAAAAAAAAATAATAATTCTGAATTAGATGAAATATTCATGATGTGATTGTGAGGCTTCGGGGTCCACTGAGACACAATAAACAT
Source organism: Rhinella marina (assembly GCA_900303285.1). Lineage (NCBI taxonomy): Eukaryota > Metazoa > Chordata > Amphibia > Anura > Bufonidae > Rhinella > Rhinella marina. The sequence continues at coordinate 323,488 of ONZH01002007.1, forward strand.
TATGCATTTGAATCTACAGAGCAGAAGTATGTCCCTGGTGTGCAAGTATAGAAGAACATGTTTAAATTAATATTCTCTGCTTGTAACAGGAAGGATTTTTTTTTAACGGGACCATGTGTTCATCTGTACAGTGTTTTATGACACAGTACACCAACGTGCTAGTCAAAGAGCCTGAAGATAGCTTGGCACATGAGTCACATGTCAATCATACCTAAGAAACAAGATGTACCACGGTACTAAGGAAAAAGAGAGCTGGGATTGACTTTCTTGGTCCCCTGAATGGCAGTTTGGGGGGTCCTTTATAATGCAATTGTGCCTACTAGTTCAGTTTTAATAGGACCATCTTGGATCAACACCAGTGTCTGATGATGCTTGTGTCTTCCCAAGCAAAAGTGATCTACCACAGGTTCCCACAGCCGGTGGACAGGGATAAGTGTGTTTGATTGCTGTCACTGTGGCCCAGTAGGAGCACAGTGGCTATTAGTATTAGCAATCTGACTCTGGGATACTTTGGCTCTTACTGGGGGAATGTGGCTGGCTCTGGTACACTGTGAAAGTTTGAGAAACCCTGCTATAAGTATGCCTTTCTATTCTTGGTGGTCTGGGGGTACTTGATCTCCCCTTGTCTGAGTTCTTCTTTACACCATGTTCCAAATTATTATGCAAATTATATTTATCTCTGATTTTCCTAAATGTTTGGTGCAAATGACAGTCAGTATAATAAAAGTCATCACCCATTAGAGTATACATCGAATTTTATTGAACAAACCCAATGATAACAGTATATTCTTCAAAAATTAAAAAAAAACTCAAAATGCACTGTTCCAAATTATTATGCACAGTAGAGTTTCTAAACATTTTATATGTTTTTAAGAACTGAAAATGCTCATTTGTGGAATTTGCAGCATTAGGAGGTCACATTCAATGAAATAAAAAGCTATTTAAATCCAAAACATCCTAACAGGCCAAGTTACATGTTAACATAGGAACCCTTCTTTGATATCACCTTCACAATTCTTGCATCCATTGAACTTGTGAGTTTTTGGAGAGTTTCTGCTTGAATTTCTTTGCATGATGTCAGAATAGCCTCCCAGAGCTGCTGTTTTGATGTGAACTGCCTCCCACCCTTATAGATCTTTTGCTTGATAATACTCCAAAGGTTCTCTATAGGGTTGAGGTCAGGGGAAGATGGTGGCCACACCATGAGTTTATCTCCTTTTATGCCCATAGCAGCCAATGACACAGAGGTATTCTTTGCAGCATGAGATGGTGCATTGTCATGCATGAAGATGATTTTGCTCCTGAAGGCACGTTTCTGCTTTTTGTACCATGGAAGAAAGTTGTCTGCCAGAAACTCTATATACTTTGCAGAGGTCATTTTCACACTTTCAGGAACCCTAAAGGGGCCTACCAGCTCTCTCCCCATGATTCCGGCCCAAAACATGACTCCTCCATCTCCTTGCTGACGTCGCAGCCTTGTTGGGACATGGTGGCCATCCACCAACCATCCACTACTCCATCCATCTGGACCATCCAGGGTTGCACGACACTCATCAGTAAACAAGACTGTTTGAAAATTAGTCTTCATGTGTGTCTGGACCCACTGCAACCGTTTCTGCTTGTGAGCACTGGTTGGGGTGGCCGAATAGTAGGTTTATGCACCACAGCAAGCCTTTGAAGGATCCTACACCTGGAGGTTCGAGGGACTCCAGAGGCACCAGCAGCTTCAAATATCTGTTTGCTGGTTTGTAATGGCTTTTTAGCAGCTGCTCTCTTAATCCGATGAACTTGCTTGGCAGAAACCTTCCTCATTCTGCCTTTATCAGCACGAACACATCTGTGCTCTGAATCAGCCACAAATCTCTTCACAGTACGGTGATCACGCTTAAGTTTTCGTGAAATATCTAATGTTTTCATCCCTTGTCCAAGGCATTGCACTATTTGATGCTTTTCGGCAGCAGAGAGATCCTTTTTCTTTCCCATTTTACTTAAAAACAGTGGCCTGCTTAATATTGTGGAACATCCAGTTTTCCTTTAATTGGGCTCACCTGGCAAACTAATTATCACAGGTATCTGAGATTGATTTCAGTGATCCAAAGAGCCCTGAGACACAATACCATCAATGAGTTTCATTGAAAAAACAAAAAATGTAATCTTTATGACACTTAAAGGGAACCTGTCATCTCCAAAACACCCTCTGAACTAGAGTAAGCGGTGTATAGTGTAAGTGATGCTGAATCCGAATATGTAAGTTTTATCTTCATACTCACTTCCATTCCAACGCTGTGCTCCAACAAACCAGCAGTAAAATGCACTCACTGGACTCTTCTTTGAGTCTTCTCCATTATATGAGTGAGCACCGGAGTCCAGTGAGTGCATTTTACTGCAGGTTTGTGGGAGCACAGCGTCAGAATGGAAGTGAGTATGAAGATAAAACTTACATATTCGGATTCAGCATCACTTACACTATACACCGCTTACTCTAGTTCAGGGGGTGTTTCGGAGATGACAGGTTCCCTTTAAATCCAATTTGCATAATAATTTGGAACATGGTGTAAATGAATCCCTTACATAGCTACTGCATAATTCATTGATATTGCTGACTCTCACTGATTTGTGAAACAGAGGTAATATGTCTGATTTGAGATGCAATCTTGTTAATTAGATGAGGCTGACTTGGTACAGCCTCAGATCTGCAGGCCATGCCGTTAATTATTCAATGTTTCGTCCTTTCTAACAATTATTGTAAACAGCTCAGCCTGAAGAAAACTGTAATAGGCTGCATTTATTAAACACCATTTGTAGCAGTGATACCATCAACCTTACAGGTAGACTGAATGGAAAGCAGAAAAATTACATATAGTATGGCTTAGCCCTTTAAAAATAGTCTGTGAGCCCATATTGTACCACCTAAATCCTCCGAATCATAATAAGGATTGGTCCATCTGATACCATATTACAGATGTATTCTCCGATAGAAACATCTAATGCAGTGCAATATGAAAGCATCATATGGTGACATCTTTGACTTCAGTACTGCCCCTTGCACTTGCTCCTCCATTTGATGATTTGCTTATCATACTGACCGTATGTCTGCTAACCCTGACATGGTATGAATGGCTACTATGGTCAGGTGATGTGACATACTCATGTGTAGGAAGAAAAAACCATGAGAACAAGAATTCATATGGAGCCATACAACTTAGTTTGTATGTGCCCAGAAATCTCCTTTAAGAGTCCATGTACCTGGCAACAATGGGAAGCAGATTCCGTGTGGGTTTTGCACTAATGTAATTGTGTCTGCATGGAAGTGCGCACACAAATTCCACCGTGTGGACAAACTGTTCGATGGGGCCTCCATATGTCTCCGTAAAGTCAAACATTACGAGCCCAATGCAGCCTATGGGACCCTATTATGGATCTGAACAACATGGCACACTGTGTTCATGAGCCTTATCTTTACCTAAGAAGTCCGTTTTTTTTTTGTAACTTGCATTTTTGTGTTCTAGCATGTTGTTGCCTTGAAGGGGATTTCCATCTTATTTTCTGATAGGGTTAGTGATCTGGGACCCCAACAATTCCCAAAACAAAGGGGCTTTGGTTCATGATAAGGCCTCTGAGGCCATTTGGTGCTTCTCTCATATCCAATCAGATTTTCTCTTGAGGAAATCTGGGTGACAACCCCATGTGGAAGCTGTAATATTGATCATATTGGTAGTCACACAGTTTTGCCAGAAATAACTTTCCATAGACTTTGAGAAAGCCCAGAATTCTTGTACTTGTAATAACGTACAATGACAATAACCTCAGAAGCCACTGCATATAGAGGCCTGTATAAGTAGTATTTGTTGAATATCATATACACAAAATTTCCAAAAAGTTTATAGAAAAAAAGTTTTATTTATCACAGGTAGCAGATACGTATAATGTAACATATTTATACTGCCTTCTAGCTTATCAGCCCAATACTGAATATCAGTTAGTTCTTACCATAGACATACAGTACATTTAGTATCCCACCAACTTAAGAAGTTTAAAATCTTGGCTCAAGGCTGTGATCTTCTGACCCTGGGACATCTAGATGCCAGGAAAACATATTCAGTTCTCTATGTAAAATGCAGAAGGTGACAGGACCTGAAGCGTGCTGGGTAACGGTAATTTCCTCTTGCACTTAATGTGGTATCACTTCCAGTCACCGGTGTGCTTTGAATATGTATTATAAATTGCTTGCTTGCAATTAATGAGCCCACATATCATCCAGCTCTCGTCCTCCAGTACGCAGTAAATTCCATAGTGAAGAGAGAATGGTCCAAATTAGCTTTAACATAAAACAGAAGTTATTCCACTATAATACTTTTTTTTAGCCCAGCACAAAATACGATTCAAATATGAGATCTTTGATCCCAAGAGTTTTAATCGATGAAGATATATTGTGATCCCTATGTAATATGGTAGAAATCATGTCAAAATCTGTTGCATATCTCTAATTTGGTCTTTTGTTCATTGGGATATAACTTCCAGTACATCACACTATGAATATATATGATGCAAACTCCATAGTGAAGATGGAGTGGTCACAACTTATTACTGAAGAAAGCTTTGAGACAGATGTTTGTCTCTTATTTTTTTCCAGGGTAGAAAAATAAAATCATGATTCAGGTCTATCATCTTTGATACCAATGTTTGAGTGTCAGAGTGACAGGAAGATACATCCAGTCAGGGGCGGATTGGCCATAGAACCTACAGGGAAATTTCCCGGTGGGCCGATGATCTGGGGGCCACCCAAGCTCTCCTCATGGTCGCAGGCCTGGTATATAATGATCTGATGCTCAATGGCCACAGGTGCCCTCCTGAACTCAACTGTATTACTATCCTTATGACTCTGATACAGTTGAATACAGTTGTGGCAAGGGGCGGCAGTATTTTGTGCTGCATTATGGTATTGCTGGCCCTGACTACTTCTGTTGTTCCTGCTTACTTTGGTTGGCTGGTCCTCTATCAATTAGGACCTTCCTACAACATGGGGCCACTTTTAGTTTTTTTTCCAGGGCCACTTTAAGTTCCCAATCCACCCCTGCATTCTGTTCCCTATTTAATATGTTAAAAGTGTCAGTACTTGAAATGTGTTGGTAAGCCTTCTTGGGTCTTATGCCCAGTGTGATGGAATTTATTCTCTAGCACACCTTAAAGGGCCCTTTACACTGACCGCATTACACTGACGAGCATTCATACGGACGCTTGTTAGCGATAATCCCCTGTGTAAATGTGCCACCTAAATCATGGTTTCTTGGCAGCAGATCATGTTGTCTAAACAGAACTCTGCTGCCGGCAAATAATGATTATGTATGGGGACAAGCGATAACACAAGAGATTGCTCCTTCTCATACTTTGGAAGGGATCGATGCATGTAAATGCAACGGTCTCCTCCACTGATAAGCAAGTGATTGTCGGGAAGCAACACTTCCTTCCCAACAATCGCTTGTTACATCTGGCCATGTAGAGGTGCCTAAGGCTCCTTTCACACTAGCGTTTTAAAATTCCGGTATTGAGTTCCGTCATAGGGGCTCAATACCGGAATAAAACGCTTCAGTTTTGTCCCCATTCATTGTCAATAGGGACAAAACTGAACTGAAGACAACGGAATGCTCCTGAAAGCATTCCGTTCCGTCTTCAGACCGGAGAACAAACCGCAGCATGCTGCGGTTTGCTCTCCGGTCCAGGCATCCGCACCAAGACGGATCCGGAATGACCCCCAATGCAAGTCAATGGGGGCGGATCCGTCTGGTGTGACCACAATGGTAATCGGATCCGCCCTCCATTGACTTTCAATGGAGTTCATGACGGATCCGGCTACACATACAGACATAGACATACACATAAACATACACACACATATAGACATACAAATACACATACATACTTACATGCTCCCCGGCAGGTCTTCAGAGCGGAGTAGGGACAGGTCGGCGCGCACAGATGACGATTCTACCAGGCGCCCAGCAGAGGGCGCTGTGGGGAATCGTTACCTGTGCGAGCCGTCCTGCTCCTCCAGCGCTCCGAAGACCTGCCGGGAGCATGTAAGTATGTATGTGTGTTTGTTTGTCTATATGTATGTGTGTGTGTGTGTGTGTGTGTGTGTGTGTGTGTGTATGTATGTATGTACTGTGTGACGTGTGGGGCCGGAGCACGGTTCCGGCTCCACACATGTCGCTGCAGCAGTCCTGATCCAGCAGCACCCTTCACCTGCCGAATCAGGCCTGCCGCTAATGTGAAAGTAGCCTAAGTCTACATTATCAGTGCTAAAGGTCAGCCCATTTTATCCCTCCTCTACACAAGAACTATATTCAACACTGAATAGTTCCAACACATTTCAAGCTACTGGAGAATTTATTGAAACAAGTTTGTCTGTGTAATTCTGTTCCTCCAACTTTACTTCAAGGAAGTCAATCATGGTTTGTCTGCAATATTTCAATCCAATCCATGTTCCTTATATAATATGTTACAAGTTTCTGTACTCAAAATGTGCTGGTAAACTATTTTGGTCTTATGGTCAGTGTTATGCCATACTATGTTACTAGTGCCAATTATGTGCTTGCTGTAGTCCTCTGATGCACAGCAACATCTTTATTGAAAATGGAATGGTCCTAAATTCCTAATTAATTTCAAGGAACTACAGAATTTATTTAGACAGACTGTATGCTAATATAATTCTATCCCTTCTACTGTATTTCACCTCAGGAGAAAAACAAAATCATGATTCAAGTCTGTAATTTGACTCTGAGGTTTTAGTATCTAGATCCATTCTGTCTTCTGTGTAATAGGCAAGAGGCTTCTGGACTCAAAATGCGTTGGTGACCCTAATTTGTTCTTATGCTTAATAGGATATCACTTCCTGTTACTGACATGCCGTGAACCTGTATTATGAACTTGGATGCTTGAGATTAATGAGCCCACACACCTCTCACCGTCCACTATGCCGCAGACTCCAAATTGAAGTCAGAAGCATCTCAATTAGTTTTAAGAAACTGGTGAATCTATATATACATATACACTGTATATTGCACATCATGCTGAGTGTCAGAAACTTGGAGAAAGTTATCACTGCTCCTTAGGAAAGAGATGGAATATCTTATTTTTCAGTTAGGTAGTATAGATATACTTCTTTGTGAAATAGCGTGCCCTGTAGGTTCATGTTGTTAGCAGTAATCTAGTCTGTATAGCACAGGGCAGTCTATGTATTTTCCACAGCCTCTTTAATGTAAAGCGGGAAAGGATTCTGGGAACAATGAATTGCACAGAACACATACAAAGGTTAATTGACTTGCGGCTTGTAATGATCTTCTGAGTTGATATAATGTAGCACTCAAAATTGGAAAAGAGGTGACTGAGGTTCCTGGATAAACAGGGGTGTAAATTTGTGGACATGGCTTCATATGAGATCCCTTTATTTGCAAATATACCAGTGGTCTAAGGTAGTCAATGGCTTAATTCCAGTTTCTCTCATTATCTAGGTACTAAACTGGTTAATACCAGAATCCTTGGTGGTGTAGTATGGTATGGTATAGGTTAATGCCCAAATTCATGGTGGTCTAGGATAGTACAGGGTTTAGTTCAGGTATACCTTGTGGAGTGGTGTGGGTTTATACACAAATTCATGGTGGTCTAGGGTAGTACAGGGGTTAGTTCAGGTATCCCTTGTGGAGTGGTGTGGGTTTATACACAAATTCATGGTGGTCTAGGATAGCACAGGGGTTAGTTCAGGTATCCCTTGTGGAGTGGTGTGGGTTTATACACAAATTCATGGTGGTCTAGGATAGTACAGGGGTTAGTTCAGGTATCCCTTGTGGAGTGGTGTGGGTTTATACACAAATTCATGGTGGTCTAGGATAGTACAGGGGTTAGTTCAGGTATCCCTTGTGGAGTGGTGTGGGTTTATACACAAATTCATGGTGGTCTAGGATAGTACAGGGGTTAGTTCAGGTATCCCTTGTGGAGTGGTGTGGGTTTATACACACATTCATTGTGGTCTAGGGCAGAACAGGGGCTAGTTTAGCCATCCCTGGTGGTTTAGGGAAGGGAGGGGGTGAAAATAAATAATCATGGGGGTCTACAGCAGTGTAGGAGTTAATCAGAAGACTTTGCAGCTGCAGGATTTATCTGTGTTCAGACAGAATAAAGCGCTGTGAGCACTTATAGTAGCGGGAGAAAAACACTTCTATTAGCAACAGTTAAAATTTCATACATCTTAGTATCCTCTTAGTTATCTTAAAAAATGATCCCCCTAGCTGAGAATAATAACTAATAAGGTATTTGAAAATGGGATTTCTAAACTTTATAACTCAATTATGGCCAGTATTATACAGCCCCAGGTAAAAGAAGCTTAGCTATAGGGAGTTGTTTGTCTCTGGGCCTGTCTGTAACACGACAAATACATATTGGGCTCCAGTGTATGCTCACTTCACTGACTGTACATTCACCACTATATGCTCACCAACTCACGGTAAGCTCCCTACTGTATGCTCTGTGCTCACCAATTCACTGCATGCTCAGTACTGTTTGTACACTATTTCAATTCTACTAGTCATTGAAAACCCATAAACTCTATGTACAAGTAAATTTTATAATTGTTCTTGATCATTATGTCCTTTATCCACTTGCAGGAGAAGTTGCAGATCTTCTAATTTCAAGAGGCAGAACATTAAAACGTCCATTTTGCTAACTTAATTTGCAAAAAAAAACATCAGCAGATGGGATTCCTGATCCCTTGTATCACTTTCGTCTTGGAAATTTGTCTCTGGAAACCTTATTTTTGCAAGCTCGTCAACCCGTGGCCTTAATTTTCTACTTTTCAAACGTATAAATCCTTGAAGTCATCAGATTGACTCATTTTCTAAAGTGGTCCCATGAATCCTAGTTAAATGGACTTCAGGAACATCTGCTTGCACTTTCCACAATTTTCCTGCCCGTACTGAGGGTGTAAATAAATGATAAGGTGTTTTAATTGTTTCTGTGTTCTTGGTGATGGCACCGCGTGTTTGTCTGCAGTTTTTAAACAACAGATAAATGACGTTTTGTGGTGAAACGTCTCTCATCATCCTCAGGAGAGGAGCAATTAACCGCTTGCTGTTAGTTACCGATATATTTCTTCCTCTGATGAAGTGCAGACCCCATCTGCTGCATATTGTACTCTGCTGCTCATGCCATGTAGCACAAAAAAGACATGTCAAAAGATTCTCCTTCAGCTCAGTCACATCGTGGAGTTATGTTGGAGTGGCCAGGACACCACTGTAGCTGGCTCTACGAGGAAAGGGAATGTAGTATGGCACTGACCTCACTGATGTTCGTTGCTGTGAAGTTATGGAGCCCAAGTTGGGCACCAAGGATACTACTGAGTTTAAGTGATCTTGAAAAGGTAAGTAATAGCCACATGTTGATTCATCTTGAGATGTCTTTACATGTAAAGTAAAGTCCTGTGGAATTAGAGGAAATAAATCAGGGAGGGGAGAGGCTTGAAATTTACAAATTTCCAACTTTTTATTGCATTCTAAGAAACATATTGTGTTAAGAACACTGGAAGTGCTGATACCGTTTTGTGGGTTGTAAAGGAGGAGTACATACAATAGAAGGGCAGCCCCTGCAGTGGCTATGGTGAGTGAATATGGGTACTATACAGCTGGGGTCCATAAATTAGATTGGCTCCATTCTTGTTCTTCATGGATGGTGGGTTTCATTATGATTCCCCCATATTCAATGTTGCACTAGCAAATTCTAAAGAGGTTACAGATTTGGTGGTTATAACATTTTTTCTCCTTCATGGGATAGGTCAGAGTGGAAATAATTTCCAGGCCTTTCCAGTCCCAGAATGGGGGAATTGTATGAAAAATAAAAATTGCTAAAAGGGAAGCCCTATGTTAGTTATTGCTATGTAAGCTCCAAACCCCTGTGGCCTGTGGACTAAACTAATAAAAAAAATGCAATGTCTCAGGTTTATGATATAATGCAGCGAAAATCAAATACAAACATATCAATATAAGGATATGTGTGATCTGTGTTATGTCCTCTTACCATAGAATCTGCTTTTGGCGCTGGGACCATGTCTATTGCAGTAAGGTGCTGGAGGCCTCCAAAATTTCCAAGCTTTTCATATTTCCGCCACTTAGCACGCCGGTTCTGAAACCAAATCTTACAAAATAAAATTATATATATATGTATATATATTTGTTTTGTTTTGTTTTTTTCAGGGGTTCTGCAGTGCTTCAGTATTACCTATCCTATCCTCACATCCTTAGAGTAGGTTCCCTTCCAGATTGAGGTAATCTGGCCGTGGTGGATTGGCACAAATTATTTGGATCAAAATATTTTTATTATGTAACTCATATTCATTTTATATTGTGAATATAGTATTAGTCCATTTACTTTAGTAGCTTCAGCCATGGCGACGTTCATATGCACAATTTTACAGAAGGTGCTGACTAACTTTTGTCTATCCTCAGGATAGGTCATCAGTATTGTAGCACTGCACAACCCCTTTAACATGCTTCATTAAATAAACGCTAGTAATAATACTATTATAATAGTAATAATAATACAAATTTTTATAAGTATGCCCCAGACAGATATGGGCAGTTCTGATTACACTACAGTGCCAGACTAATGGGCTTTCCAGATTACTGGTAATAGTAATAGATGAGGGCGATGTGTTTGTAAATTCATTTATATATGAGCACCATAAATGTTTTACATGGAGCACAGAAATCTCAAATCCATCCATAAAAGTAAATGATTAATTCGTCCTTGTAATATAACTTTCTTGTCTTTGTAACTGTTCACTATGTGAAATTAATTTATTGCCATAATCATTTGTCTTCAGTGAAGCCTTTTCCTTTGTTCGCTATGACTTTCTTTTGAAGTATCTGGTCAAATGCCATATATTAATAAAAATATAGGGGTTGCACTGACAGCAGTCACAACCAGCCCCCAACACCCTTGGGGGCCCACCGACCTCCGTAGATCAAGTAAGAAATTAGGGCTCATGGTTAGATGGTTTCTTCTCATAATAGAAATTACGGTAATATATCTTTAATATATAAGATCTATGTAACCTGAGTAACATCATGTCCTGTACTCCAGTCAGTTGCATGTAAGAGATAGTCAGAGGTTCCCCACCTGACACTCAGTGATGTTCTCCAGGCCTTACTATGGAACTCCTCAAATGCACCATTTGCCTATGGGTCTCCCAAAGCATGCTAGGTGACTCCCAATGTAGTGTTTCCACAGGTTCCTTATCGCTCACTCTGGCCTTCAACCCACCCATTTACTCAAAATTGGCAAGCCGACTCTGGCCTCCAGTCCTAGTCCCTAGACACTTATACAATGGACAAACCCAGGTCTAACAATTACATAGGTCTCTTACAGATATTCAAGGTACCTCACAAAGATCATCTCCTCTCAGCCTCCTGGCACCAAACTACTCACTTTTATCAGCTCCTCTCTTACACTCCAATCAACATTATGGTACCTCAAGGTGGCAATCCTGCTCCAGCACTCCCCAGGCCAAGCAAAAAGTGATGAAAGGGATGCACCATTTCTTCCCCTTGGGGCACAAACTGATTTTGAGGCTCCTGCCTGGTAGTGGCTGGGGTGCCCTTGATGGTGGATGGATAGGGATGAATGCAGGAAGATAGGGACCGGCTTGATTATAGCAACCAACAGCCTTTCTTTTACTGAGTGGATGATGGGTGGTGCAGTAGAAATGCAAGTAATAGGCACAGTTCTCAGATGGATCATAAAGTAGAATGTTCCCAAAGGCTGTGTACATTGGGTGGAAGATTTGGGGAATACAATATCTCCTTATGGAAAGCGCTTTACTTGACTTATATGATAGCTACCTTACATCTGGTAGCATTAGAGGCAGAGCTTGTTAAGAACTTATTTGCATACCTTCTTTTTGGGTGGAAGATGTAATGGTACCCTCTGGATCTATTTCTCTAGCAAAAATTTTACCCAAATGACCAAAGGCATGCAATTTTTCATAATCACATGTTCTACAATCCCCACACCTCCACTATCGGAACCCGTGTCTTACACACTGGGACATCTAATCCTGTGGATAAACTTAAACAGACTGTCTAGACCTGCATCAGATTTATCACAGTGGATCAGGCTGGATAATAAATGTGGTGTAAGGATAGACACTTTTCTCTGACTCCAGCTGGTTGGCTTAGTTTGATCCAGAATTTTACTCCAGAATGATGGCAACATTTTGGCACAACTTAGGCTACTTTCACACTAGCGTTTTTAAATTCCGGTATTGAGTTCCGTTATAGGGGCTCAATACCGGAAAAAAACGCTTCAGTTTTGTCCCCATTCATTGTCAATGGGGACAAAACTGAACTGAAGACAACGGAATGCTCCTGAAAGCATTCCGTTCCGTCTTCAGACCGGAGGACAAACCGCAGCATGCTGCGGTTTGCTCTCCGGTCCAGGCATCCGCACCAAGACGGATCCGGAATGACCCCCAATGCAAGTCAATGGGGACGGATCCGTTTGGTGTGGACACAGTAATCCGGATCTGTCCTCCATTGATTTCCAATGGGGGGTCATTCCGGATCCGGCATACATACACACAGACATGCATACATACACACAGACATACAAACAAACATACAGACATACATACAAACATACAGACATACATACATACATACTCACATACTCCCGGGACGCCCGGCAGAACGTCTTCACGCGCCTCCTGCGCGCTGCGATGACATTTCCCCACTGCGCCCAGCAGAGGGCGCTGTGGGGAATCGTCATCACTGCGCGCAGGAGGCGCGTGAAGACGTTCTGCCGGCGTCCCGGGAGTATGTGAGTATGTATGTATGTTTGTATGTATGTCTGTATGTTTGTTTGTATGTATGTCTGTGTGTTGTTTTAATGTGTGTCATGTGTGGGGCCGGAGCGCTGCTCCGGCTCCACACATGTATAGCGTTAGCACGGATCCGTCGGCACCCTTTAGGTGCCGGATCCGTGCTAACGCTAGTGTGAAAGTAGCCTTAGGCCATGCCCCATCCTGCAAAAGCACACCCCCTTTTTAGGGCTGGGTACCAATGCTTTCTCTAAAGCTTTCTCTAAAGCTAAGCTGTCACTTTGATAAAATTGGTGTATGTGTAGACTGCCCCAGTGTTTATGGTGAGATTGTGGGAGATGTCTGTCAGCTGAACACCTAATTTTATGAGGAAACGTTTCTTACGCTGGTATTAGGAAAAAACCCTGATGGATTACAATGCGCCAGAATTATTAAGGGGTAATAATTCTGGTGGATCATCTGGAGTCCAGTGCGGCAGAAAAAGAAATCTACACCAGCTAAGTAGCTTGCGGAGATTTCTGGTCTAATGTGCGTCATTTTTTTGGAGCCCACCTGCAGCCTATCTCCTCCCACCGTTTTTCGTAAAAGTCACAAGGGAGGTAGAAAAAGTCTAAAATTGACCAATTTTGTTGCCAAACGGCACTTCTGACAAAAAAACTGCGACTTCTGTCAGAAAACTGGCGTACAGAAATGATATACTCAATCTTATGGCTGGGTTTACAATTGTGTCTTTAAGATATGAGCTAAGAGATTCCAAGTAGCAACTAGCAGAATTTTGAATGCAGTTCTGGATGTTTCTTGAGATCAGCACAAGCTAAGAACTGCTTCCTACATAGATGTAATCATTCCCAACAGGCAAGACAAAATTAGAATTCCCAACCATGTCCTACTTTCAGTTTACCACCTATGAATCCTCCAGGGGTGTAGCTATAGGGCTGCAGAGGAAGCAGTTTCATTTGGGCCTTGGTGCCGAGGAGACCTAAAGGTGCCTCTGCCACAGAAGAGGAAACTAGTTTTATAAACAGCACACAGTACATGGGAACCTTGCTTAGCTGAAATCATTGGGGTACCTGAACTCGTGTTTCGGGGAGTTTGATCTTTGCAGCCAGCTTGTCTCTTGTCTGAACATCTGGGTAATGTGTGACATGGAAGATCCTCTCCAGCTCCTGGAGTTGCTCCATAGTAAAAGTGGTTCTAATCCGTCTTTTGTTCTTGCATTCACCTTTATAAAAAGAAAAAAAAGTCAGAATTCAAATTCGTATAAATCCCCGGGAGACTGACATACAACAGGATGTACAGATCTGGTGTTGAACCTACATGTACATGACTCTAAAGAAAAAATAAAGAAATGTAATCCAAACTTTGTGTCAGGAGCACAAAGTATTTAAGGAGACTGCTAAACCCTGGGAGAAAGTGACTTGCCCTCTCATGTTAACGAGGACAGAGCTACTTGTGACTGGAGCAGTGCCATGATTTAAGAAATAGGATGGGTGGGAGAAAAATGGGCCACAGCAGCACTGTGTATTTCAGGAGAGGACTTTGTCAATTGTATAGAAGACAGTACACTGTCCAACTCTATGACTATACTATTGATGGCAGTGCTGCTGAGTGTGACTAGAGGAGTGTCAAGTTGGAGGTTGTGCAACTTTAAAGTTCTTTCTGCTTAGGGGAAGTTTGCTTCTGTTCAGACTCCCTGAGATGTCCGCTTAATGAATGCGCGTCACTCCTGATGCCTGCACGGGCGCCGCATCCCTATGTCGCGTGAATGAAAACATCCGGTGTCGGGGGAGGGGGAGAGGGAGCAGCCAATAGCATGCCGGGACAGGAACGAGCCTTCCTAGCATCACCAGCGATGCTTGGGAGACTTGTCCCCATCGCAGCCTGCGCTGCCCCCCTCCACCGTCGCCGGGTGTTTTCATCTACGCAACGGGGAGATGCAGCGGTAGCCGTGCTCCAAAGTGGTGTCCTTAATCTGCTCTTCACTCATTTTGGTGACTGCTAATTTCTCGCGGCAGCTCCGATCACAGATACCTTGCAGCTTTCACACTCTGTCCACTGTTCCTAAAAGCTGTTGTTATTGGCTGACAAAGAAACAGGAAGTAGAGGGTTCTACTTGCAGCGCTGTCTATAGTAAGCGGCCATACTGAGAACAATGGAGGGCATGCTTATACCGACCATACTAAGGGCAATAGAAATGAAGCTTATATTGACACTCTGTTCATACTGAGTCAAAGGGTACTATATGGATACATTCAGTAAATGCGCCAAGAGCCTTCTGCCTCCTACTGTGCAACTAACAGGGGCTGTTCACATCTTGCTTTTGTTGTAAGTCAAGCGGATACGTTTTGAAAACAGAAAAACGTATAGAAATGGATGGCTTGACATACCCATAGACTATAATTGTGCAAACATAGTTCAGACGTGCATACTTTTGATTCGTTTCCATTACATTTCTGTATTTTTATTTTCAGGACTGAATAACGTAGTATACCACGCTTTTCTGTCCTGAAAAAAAAAAAAACAAACAACGTATAGAAACGTATCTTTTTTTTTTTACATTGCAGTGAATGGGAGATGGATGGAAATGTCAGACAATACATTTCCATCTGTTAAAAATATCAGTGTTTTCAAATCTTCAAATCTTTATTTTACAAAAAAAAGTTTTCACAAATGTTTTTGTTAAAAAAAAATGGACACAAACATATTGAAACATATGCACATCCATCCAATGTTAAAAAAAAGGATAGATAACTATACAGTTGCATACATTTGTGTACGTTTTTTCACTGTATTTCTAAACGTATCCCCCTGAAATACAGCAAAAATGAAATGTGAACAGCCCTATAATGGAAAAAATTCCTATGTCCCTAACTGGCCTGCTTACTGGCTATTAAGGCTTACACAGAATATTTCTTGTGAGAGGCAGTGGACCGTACACTAATGGAAATGTGTGTGTGGGGGGGGGTTATCCCATCTCAACATCTAGCCCAGATATAAGCTGTTATCAATGGGGGAAACACCTGCTGGCCTTTATAACAGCTCTCCACTCTGGAGGCTCAATTATATAGCATGTACTCTAGGCATTGAAGTGTCAGAGCAGTGACCCAGTAGATTACTGCAAAGAGTTAAATCATTACTAAAAGGCTTAATATATACTACTAAGGGTTACTGTATCTTCACCACTGTGCTATGATTCCAAGGGCTGAGATGGGAAAACAGCTTAGTTATTGTTCCCTACTCAGCAGGGAGGAGCTGTATTGTCTGATTGCATCATCCAGGGAGTCTGGCCTAGGCTGTTGAAGTCTGAGGAGCTGCATAGGTTTGTGCAATGTGAGCCCTACTCCTAAGAGAAAGAGAACAGACATTCCCAGACTGTTTAGGGCCATAAGGGACAGTATGTGATAGCTAAGGTAACACACGTTTATGGTTTTGGACTGCTTGTGGAAAGGATTAATTGCCTCCGACACCCACCACAATTTTACTACGGATTAACTACCCATTGGAGGATCTACACCCTGCTGTAGGAACTGTAGTAAATACTGTGAAGGTGTACCCCTTTGGTTAACAGAGAGAGACTATGTAGCCTTTCTCATATACAACCTTGGAAACATTGGGGGGAATTTATCATTAGGAAAATATTTGAAGTCAGTTTTGCTTCAGTCTGTGTTGGAGTACTTTCTGCCACATTTATCAAACGTCACAGGTTGTTTAATAAATGTGGCTTGTCCTTAAACCTAACACTTCTGTCTAGAGAAGCTACTCCACTTTTCCTACTCCACCCTCCTCCTGGAGTGAGATTGCGACTATTTTGCGACTTTTTAAAAAAGTCGCAATGATAAATCTGTAGTGAAACTCATTAACATGGCTAACCACACCCACTTTTCCACCCATATTACAAACTGGAGTGAGTTGTGTACACATGCAAAAAGTCGCAAAAAAATGCGCAAAAAAGTCGCAAAAGCCCTATCGTGCGACTTTTTGAAGACAGAATTCTGGAGTGAAGGTGTGATAAATCAGGGCCAACTTTGTGTATGTGTATTTGGAGAGACTGATGTATTTGCCAAGAATACCTCAGTAAAGCTTGTTGGACTTGTTACCTTACTGCCTTGTCTCCTTAGGACTGGTCTCCTTATTGCCTTGTACCCTTTCACCCAACACCTGCACTGCAACCATCATTGCATTGCCTACACCACCAGGGAGTCCTGCTTTGCATCCATCTACTTTACATCAAGTGCACCCCATCTAAAAGCAGACAGGAACCTCAATAACAGGGTGTACCTGGAGGACAAGAAGAGTGTACATTCCATTCACTGGATGGCCCAAGGGATCGTTGGAGTGGGGGCTGCAACCGTGAACAACTACAACTCCTATCACTGCAACAGCTACAACTCCCATCTTCCTCCCGGTTCTTCCCCTGGGGCTCTCTGCATCAGTAGGAAACATGGTTGACTGTACCTAACTGGAAATATGTGAAATGAAGGCATCAATTGTAAATTCTTTTATTGCCACACACTAGAGACTTAAAAGGGCTGTACAGGGTAATAAAAACATGGGTGCTTTTCTCCGAAAACTTCAACCATATCTATCCAAGGGTTGTATACATCACGTGGCCTAGGCCAGGGATGCCCAACCTGCGGCCCTCCAGCTGTTGGAAAACTACAGCTCCCACCATGCTCTGCTGTAGGATGTCTGAGCATGCTTGGCGTTGCAGTTTTGCAACAGCTGGAGGGCCGCAGGTTGGGCATCCCTGGCCTAGGCAAAGGTGCAAGTAGGCACTACTGTGACATCCAGTTCCAACTCAAATAGCTGACTGGCGGGGGTTCCAGGTGTCGGAACCCACCGGTCAGATACTTATGACCTATCCGGAGAAGTCTCAGAAACCCCTTTAATAAATGTCCCCTAGTATGTGTTCTTAGATATACATATTAAAGCAACTTACTTTTTGGGCTAACTTGCATAGAGTCACTCATTTCATCATCACCTTTTTGATGCAAAATAGATGAAGAAAACTTTTCACAGCTAGTATCCAAATGAGAACTTGAATTTTGTTGGGGCATCAAATTTGAACCTAAATAAGTAAATCGGTATTACATTTTTCACAAAAAGTCATCTAGAATCATGTATGAAACTGGACAGTGATTCTAATCACATAAATATCCTCTTGACAGCTCAGATTTATATTCTAGCCCATAGCAGTATAATACAAGTTATACAAATTCGACATGAACATAGAGAGCAATATTATAGCAGTTACATTCTTGTACACAGAGGACAGTTATTATAGTAGCTATATTCTTGTACTTTACATACTAGGAAACAATATTATAGTAGTTAAATTCTTGTACATAGGGGGCAGTATTATACTAGTTATAAAGTCACCTAAAATCATGTATGATATGGGACAGAACAATACAGAGTGAGTATATTCTTGTACATGGTACACAGTATTATAATAGTTATATTCTTGTACATAGTAGACAATATTATATTAGTTTTAATCTTGTACACAGGAAGCAGTATTATAGCAGTATTAGTCTTGTACATAGTAATAGCAAATATAATATTTTATTTTTGTGCATAGGGGTCAGTATTATAACTGACATATTCC
This sequence comes from Rhinella marina, assembly GCA_900303285.1. Lineage (NCBI taxonomy): Eukaryota > Metazoa > Chordata > Amphibia > Anura > Bufonidae > Rhinella > Rhinella marina. The sequence continues at coordinate 341,961 of ONZH01002007.1, forward strand.
TGTACATAACAGGTAGTATGATAGCAGTTATATTATCGTTCATAGAGGGCAGTGAGTACACCGTTTGAAATTTTCAAAGAAATATGGAAAAGAGCAGGCAAATATTGGAACTGTACTACCAAGGCCAAAGGGTTCAGCACTTAAAATAAGCATACCATCTGTGCAGTATAATAGACACTAGAACAAGTACTTTGGATTTCTGTCACATAATTCACTTGCACATATTAATATAATGATAAATCTTAGGATCTTCCCGCTGTGGGTGAGCGCCATCAGATATTGTGATGAGCCCAGACAATCATAATTCAGAGGCCGATGCTCAGTGTTCTGCTAAAGTCGCTCATAGTGGAAATGTAAGAGTTTAATAGAAGTCATTAATTCCCCAGATTCTTCTCATTGCTACTTGACAAAATTGTCGTTAACGTTTTTAGAAAACTGGAGAAAAATGACTGCAGCATAATATACTGGGTTTTCCCATGTCATGATTGGCTGAAGAGCCTTTGATTCCATCCTAGTTCTAACTTAGAGAACATACCCTGTGGATTACTGGGCGAGACTGTTATGTTCACATCTCGCAGCTATGTTCACATCTCCAGTGAATATTTCCAGCAGGCTGTTTCAGCAGATAACAGCCCGCTAGCATTCACCGGATTTGGTATTGCTGGATTCAACAGATCACCACCAGATCGCTATTGACTATAATGGGATCTGGTGGTGATCCGGCTGCTTTTCAACATAAATGCCGTGTTTCAGCTGGAAACAAACCGCATGCTGCGTTGCTCTGGTTCGGCTGACAGCCGGCATTTGTGTCGGATCAGGCAGCTGGATCTGCTGGGTGGAGATGTGAATGAGGCCTTAGGTCATATTTGACTTAGGTACTGCTTCCTTTCCCGATGCTCTTGGCCCATTAAAAGAGGAAAGGGCAATGTATTATGCAGGGCACTGGACACCCTTCTAATGACGGTGGCACAACATGCCAAATCTTAACATACCAGTAGATGTCCAGGTCACAAGTGCAAGCACCAATTTGGACGAGTAAGTATACAACTGACCGGATGAGTGAGTGTACTCTTGACTTTGGCTGTCTAGATGAGTAACTGCGTAAGGAGGTCTGTCTTTAAAGGATCATGTTAGACTCTGAACTCTGACTAGAACTCAGGGCCCAGCATGACAAAGTGAACAACAGATTTTAAAGGAACAGATCTTTACTCAGAAGTGAGACAGCAAGCATATGGTTACAGTCTTTCTCACAGGCATATTGTTTGCAACACAACAGATCAATACTGAGGCACCTATGCTTGGTGGTTACACTTCTTAGTAGAGGCACTATACTTAACATTTACAACGGCAAACAGTGTAACCCTTTCTGCAGATGGAACTTCATTTATCAGGATATCAGTCATAGACCCCAACGCGACTCAGTAAAGAGTCACAGAACAGTGCACAAAATATTCACAGTCTCAGTGTGTTTAGGTCTGCCATACAACTTGTCAATACAGCTTTAGCCTTCAAGAGCATTCAGGCAGACAGACTGGTTGGTCACTGGCTTGAATCACAAATTACCAGGTGTCCTACTTGATCAACCAGTATAGGATACAGCAGGGCTGGATTAAGGGTGATGGAGGGCCTGGGGCAAATAATTTGGGCCCTCCATAGTTTTTTTTTTTAAATAAACGAGGCACACGAAACTGGGAATGATCCACCCATCTCTATGGATCCTTCTCAGTGGTGATCGATGGCTGGCTGTCATTCACTGTAAGGAGAGCAGGGGTGGTGGGAGTGGCAGGAGTAGCACACCCCTTTCATGAATGCACTTTGAGGCGTTATAAATTTGCTAATTATGGGACATACTATAAAAGGGCAAGAAAATGGGGTGGAGCCTCAGCAGCCTGCTGGATTTAATATAATTCACACCAGAAACTGGCATAAGTTATAGCTGATGTATACACCAGACCCCAGCTGCTGTAGATTTGAGTTTCTGGTATGCAGAGGGCCAAAGATGCGCCTAATTTATTAAGAGGCACCTAGGGAACTTGCACATGCGATCATGAGTTCGCTTTTGTCATAGACTGCAATACATTAGCATTGAAGGCTATGAAAATTTTGCCATGTTGCCACATGAATCTGCATAGCAACATAGCTGCAACAGCCTCAGATCCTACAGGAGGATAGAGGCTGCCACAGGGAATGAATAGCTCTCCTAATCACTGCAAAGATGAGATGTTCCAGCCCCAGGAATGCACACTCTCAGGTTTTTACCTCTCATATGCCATGGTCACATTTTGTGTTAAATGTCTGCAATTGGCTTTATCGCCGATCGCAGAGATTAGCCCGGAATCCTGCTTTTTAAAACAGCAGGAATCAGGTGGTAATGGTGCCCGTTGCGCTCAAGAGTGGGTGCCGTCTTTAAAGGGGTATTCTCATCTTGGACAATGGGGGCATATCGCTAGGATATGCCCCCCTTGTCCTATAGGTGCGGGTCCCGCCGCTGGGACCCGCACCTATATCGAGAACTGGGCCCCCGAAGTGAAGAAGTGCGCACCGCGCAAGCGCGGCCCGCTCTCCATTCACTTCTATGGGGCCGCCGCAAATAGCCGAGCGTTGGCTCGGCTATCTCCGTCAGCTCCATAGAAATGAATGGGAGCGCACTGCGCATGCACGGCCACCGCTCCCATTCATTTCTATGGAGCCGACGGAGATAGCCGAGCCAGCGCTCGGCTATTTCCGGCGGCCCCATAGAAGTGAATGGAGAGCGGGCCGCGCTTGCGCGGTGCGCACTTCTTCACTTTGGGGGCCCCGTTCTCGTTATAGGTGCAGGTCCCAGCGGCGGGACCCGCACCTATAGGACAATGGGGGCATATCCTAGCGATATGCCCCCATTGTCCAAGATGAGAATACCCCTTTAAAGACCAGAACAATGCCGTACATGTACGGTGCTGGTCGAGAAGAAGTTATTGAGTTTCACTCCTGATTTATAATTGGTAATTTTCTAAAAAGTTGCAAAAAAGTCCCAAAGCAACTCCAGTAGGGAGTGGTACAAAAACAGGAGAAGCATTTCTTGACAAAAGTGTTAGGTTTAACGATGTCCCAAATATAACAAGCTGTGTGTCATTTAATTAATTCAAGGAAAACTGACTTCAAATATTACCATCATGATTCTGAAACATGTCTGGAAAAATGCCTTTATAAAATAAAGAACTACTAAAAAAAAGCCACAGCTGAAAAGAGTAGAAATGTATGGTATGTTTTACCATTGAACAAATGCCCACAAAAAATGTGTGTGAAAGAAGCCTAGAGGCAGCACAGCAGGCCAAAAGTTACCATACAGTCTATAGTCAGGGATATCACCAAGCTTAGGTCATCCTATTCCCACTGGCACCTCTCACTTAGGAGTGTGTTGAGTGTGTCTCTGTCCTTCACTCGCTACTGCCACAAGCAGTTCCAAGCAACCTCCTTATATAACTTTGTACCTCTTAACCAAGCTTGCATGTGGCCAAACTCAGTATGCTCCCACATATGACCATGAGCCTCAGAGCCTCAAGGCAATAGTGTACATACACATATCACATGCATTGCATTCACAGCATACTGTGTACTGTAGAGTTCAAGGATACAGTGGTACGCAAATAGGCAGTGCATAGTTGCCAACAGTCCCAAATTTGCAGGGAGTGTCTCTAATTTTCAGAGTCAGTCTCTTCAAATTTGGGCTGCCCCAGTCCAAAATGGGCATGTCTGACTGCAGAGTTGATAGGTATAGTGGTGTGGTGCACTGACAGTGTACACTTGGCTTTGGCTGTCTATAGGCAATTACACTAGTGTGCTCCGTATATAGGGGAGCAACCATAGGCTGGATTCACACATTAGGGTGATTTACAAAAAACAACATTTTACACTGGTCTTTGTTTCCACTTTGCTTAGATTGAGGAAGTACCTAATTTATGATGAAATTTCTTAACTTCTTTTATGCCCAAGACTGGGGTTAATGTAATAAGTAAGCCGGGGCATATGGTGTAGCCCTTGCCCGGCCCTCAACACACCCACGCCACTCGCTTGCCAATCCCAAATGGTTGGGGACAGTGTAAAAATGACGGAATATTGTCACATGGACATTTAAAAAGTCGCAAAATGGGGTTTTGCGACTTTCTTAACGCTATAAAGTGACGTGCCCCACTAAATGAACCCCCATTTGTTATTTGGGCAAATTTTCACAACTTTGAGTTAAAACTCCAGAGGTTGAAAATTTATGGGAATCTTGAAACACGGGACACAAGTAATTTAGTTAGTGGCTTTTTTTTTCAATTTAAGTGCATTTTTGTGTCTATGTTTTTGTTTTGTTTTATTTTTAACACGTTGAGGCATTGGCATTTTCTAAAGGCTTTTATCCATTACTTTTTCCACAAGGGAAAACATGCCTTAAAAAAGCAGTTCAGACATGTGTTAAGAAAAAAAGTTGCTAAAAAAAATATTTATTAATTATTAAAAAATATATCTGATATGCAAAAAAACCCAACCCTGCGATTGCGTTCAGTTGTTCAGTTTATTCCGCGCAGGTGCAATGCGTTTTGATGCGTTTTTCACTGGCGTGATAAAAAACTGAAGGTTTACAAACAACATCTCTTAGCAACCATCAGTGAAAAACCACATAGCATCCGCACTTGCTTCAGGATACAATGCGTCTTTTACTGAAGCCCCATTAACTTCTATGGAGCCAGGGCTGCGTGCAAAAAGGCAGAATATAGAACATGCTGCATTTGTCACGCAACGCAGAACTAATGCGTGAAAAAAACGCTCATGTGCACAGACCCATTGAAATGAATGGGTCAGGATTCAGTGCAGGTGCTATGCGTTCACATCATGCATCGCACCAGCGCGGAAAAGTCGCTTGTGTGAAAGGGGCCTTAATCTGAATATATATATATATATATATATATATATATATATATATACACCATTCAGTGTATAAATAATATATATACAAAATAATGAAAGTGCCAACAAATGCATCATTTTGTAAGACGCAGTGAAGATTACATTACATTACAGATGGAATTTAAAGGAACTTTAAGTGACTCGCTGGGGGAAAATGGAAATGTGAAGTTCACCCTCTGAAGTTTTTAATGGATTCGCCATAAAACTTTGTTAAAGGGCAACTAGCATGAAGAATCACATCACACAGTTTAGTCTGCGGTGTAAATGTTGTCACAGCGATTTAATGCATGACATTTCCACTCTGCAGGCGAACAGATTCAGAAGAATACAACATTCCAGGATACAGCAGTATTACAAGATCTGCACAGCTCTCTCCTGAATCTCCTCTGTACAGCTTGGGGGCCCTACTTTATCCCCCAACTACAGAGGTCTGTAAACCTGTCTATGACCTTCCACTTGACTCCTTTTACTTTGCGTGTACATTGTCATCATGTAGTGGACTAGTCAGGTTACTCACATTATCAGCACACTCCTCTCCTGAAATACTTTGTGCTGCTGTGGACCTTGCTCCTTCTACTAAGTAAATTTCAGTCTATGAACTTGTAACTGTCTCCATTCCACATCCCACATCATGACTCGTCCCCTGTCACAAGCTACCTGGACCTCACTAACATCATCACACCAGAGGACAGGATATCCCCTCCTCCCCCAGATCAAGACACTTCTCTCCTGATATAATCTGCTCTGCTGGTATACCCTAATCCAATCACCATCTAGAGATTAGTGTGGGTCCTCACCAATAACCCACATTGAGTTTAAAAGTGTTGTCTGAATTATTTTTTTTTTATTGTGCCAAACTGCCAAATCATGCTTTAAAAAAAACTAAACCTCTTCCAGACCAGGCCATTTACCCCACTTCCTGACCAAGCCCAATTTTGTGAATCTAATATATGTCATTTTATGTGGTAATAACTTTGGAACGCTGTTACTTTTCCTTCTAAGATTGTTTTCTCGTGACACATTGTACCTCATGTGTCACTAGAAAATAAAATGTATTTTAAGGGCCATAAAAAGCAATCACGAAGCCAAATGTACCCCAAAATGGTGCCAATATAAACTACAGCTTGTCCCACAAAAAATGAGCCCTCACACAGCTCAGTGAACAAAAAATAAGAAACGTTATGGCCCATAAAGGGGTTGTGTCACTTCAGCGAATGACATTTATCATGTACAGAAAGTTAATACAAGGCACTTACTAATGTACTGTGATTATCCATATTGCTTCCTTTGCTGGCTGGTTTAATTTTTCCATCACATTATACATTGCTCGTTTCCATGGTTACGGACCACCCTACAATCCAGCAGTGGTGGCCGTGCTTGCACACTATGGGAAACCATGTTATAACGGAAAACACAAACGGAAACCATAACGCTGATGTGAACCCACCCTAAAGTGAATTGTACACTGGTACCAGGGGTACATACGACTTTTTTGTTTTTTTATGTTTTTTGAGAGATGACTAAAAATAGCTGTGTTGGCATAGTTTTGAATTTTTTAATTTTTAGATCATGTGATATTTTTATACAGCCAGTCAGTTATGGATGTGCTTTTACACTTTTACACTTTTTGTTCCCCATAAGGTCATACAAGACTTTTGGGGGACATTTAACCCGCCTTTTTTTTTAATTGCTGATTTCTTCATTCATTTTTCCATCACATTATACACTGCTTGTTTCCTTGGTTACAACCACCCTGCAATCCAGCAGCAGTGGACGTGCTTGCACCCATAAGAATAAGTGCTGGACTATGTACACTCCAACGGTCCCTGCCAACAGGGAGGCCGGCGCTTTTTCCTAAATTGGGATTCATTGGACTTATTGATTAACTTTTTTTTTGGGTGGGGGTGGGGGAATAAACAACAATTCCACTGTTACTTTCTCTGTTATTTTTTACATGGTTCACTAAGTGGTTTATTTAACATGTAAACGTTATTACACAGGTTGTGATAATTGTGGAAATACCACATAGTTGGGTTTTTACAAAATGAAACCACTTTTTATGGAAAATGGTTTTAATTCTTTTTTTGCAATTTGTTTTTCAATAAACTTTATTAACATTTATTAATCCTTTTTTAGTCCAACTAGGGGACTTCACAGTGTAATTGCTGATATAATGCTTTTGGATATGTAGTATATCAAAACATTATAGCCTGTCAGTGTAAAACTGATAGGCTGTCTTTTAGGGCTCATGCACACCGTGTGGGCTCCATTTCAAGGATGCAGACCCATATACTTGTATGGGTCAGCAATCCGCACAATACAGTGCGGTGTGGAGACACGGAGCAGAAGATTTCGTTCCGTGCTTCCACACCGTAAAAGAATAGAACATGTTCTACAAACAGCAGGCACGTGAACGGTGTCCGTGTATTGCGGACTGCTATTTGTGATCTGCAGTATGAGTACGGGCGCACATGTTCGTGTGCATGAGCTCTTAGGCTGAGCCTTCGTCATGGTCTTTGCCTTCGCCATGTCAGGCCTGGAGGCCTTAGTTAGACTCCCAGCGATCCTGGCAACTTATTGGCACCCAGTATCTGTCTAACTTCCTAGATCTATCAACTGTAACATCTAGAGGGGCTAAACTACTAGGATTGGCATTTTCTCCAATCCTGGCCATTACAGAGAGAGTCCAGCCGTCCATCACAGAACAGTTCTTGTGCACCATGATGTAACTGTACGTGATGAAGGTTTATTACAAGTCAATACTGGAAGTATAGTTATGTCATGGCTGCTTAATGGGTTAAAGGCATAACAGTTATTACACAGAAAACGTAGATTATACTATGTTACATTGGACTACATTATCTGCAAACTAAACTGTAAAGTAAATTAGTAATGTAAAGTAATGTTCTGGGATAGCTATTAAGTGATTTATAAGGTAAGTTTAAAGTCAGGAACCACATATATATTTGTAGGATGTTTGATCTACTGCATACCTTCTAAGTGTCCCTCTTTTGGAGAGTCAGTCCCTACTTTTCAGTTAACTTTTTCTGTCCCTTTTAGGTCCCTAAAGGTCTCTGCTTTAGAACTGATAAATAGATTTGCGTTAATAAACTGGCTATACTGCTCCAAAAATTATTTATTTTTTGTCCAAAAATTTGGGAGGTATGCTATTGTTACTGTAGGTGCAGACATATAACTAGAAGCACCTGATTCCCGAATGCAACATCTATAATTGGGTCCCCACTTACCATGTGCTACTTATAATAATGGTGTCTTATGTGACACTGAGACATTTTGGTTTTCTTATGCTGACTATAATGAACAGTGATAAGGCATGTATGGCTTTTCTGCAACAGGTAGGAAACAGGGTACCCCTTTTTTAGGACTAGTGGTTGGCCCTCCACCAATTGGACTTTTTTTTTAACATATCCTGTCTATTGTGAAAAATCTCCTTCAAATGTTATAGCATATACACACTTACCGACATTCTGGAAAACAGGTGATTTTGAATCTTGAGGAGCCTTCTTTGAGGAATATTCCAGGTTTATGTTTTCCTTAGAAGCAGAGCAAGGTTTCTTCAATATCTCCTCAATGGAATAAGATAAATATGGTTTTGGACAGGTCTTGCAGTGGTTCATAGGATTAAGATCCATACTTTGTAAATGGACGGAGGTAGGTCCTATAACAACTGGACACCTGGTCTGTAAAAGTTCTTGTGTAGACACATCAGCCTCAGATATAATTTTGTTTATAAGAATCCTATGGAGTAACACAGTAGACACTCAACCTCCAATGGCCGCAGCTAGAGGCATCTAATATGTAAACCTCACTGTTATCTCTCAAGACATAGTCCAACCACAACATAACCAATGTCAATAGTGCTACTCATAAGGTAACATCTGTCTTGAAGGAACACGCCCAACTCATCCAGAATAATGATATGAGTGACTCATGAAGTCTGCAATTGGTTAAGGATCACTAAATAGTCATCCTGGGTTACAGTATAGCCCTATTAAGATAACTGTATATACAGTTTCCACTTATCGGTTGTCATCCATTGGTTATATATTACTGCATTCACAGTTCATGAACGTTTACTTCTCCATTCCTTCACAATTCAATACCTCTATTGTCCACTGTTATAAGCTTTGTCAGGAGGTTTAATATATGGTTACTAGCACTTTAATGTAAAGGGTAACTTATATTAAAGAGCAGTAAAGTAACAAAACCTAAATTATTATATAAATCATTGTGTCATCCTCTTCTACTGAATGTTCTGGTTTTCTGGGGCTTAAAGGGATTGTCTAAGAATTAAAATCTCGGATAAGCCCTCGAATTGTCTAAAATAAAAAATCATGTTATACTCATTCCTTTCTCTGGCGCCAATCACTCTGCCGCCAGTACTCCTGCTGCTTCTTGTTTACAAACTGCATCATGAACAGCTGGAATACGGCACGTGACTGCTGCAGGCAATCACTGACCTCAGCGGTAATGTGTCCCCAAGTGGCACGTAACCCATCAGTAACGTGCTGCTTGGGGACACGTTACGTCTGTGGAATGTCTGTGGTCATTGGCTGCAGTGATGCTCATGACCCTGTGCAGATGTTGACTGATGGAGTTGTCTCACTTCAACAAATGGCATGTAGAGAAAGTGGTTTTCTGGGATTTTACTACTGATGACCTATCCTCAGGATCGGTCATCAGTATCTAAATGGTGGGGGTCCGCGATCAGCTGTTTGAGAAGTTACCGGCGCGCAGCTTTTCCTAGTTACTCAGTTTTTCCTAGGCCAGTGACGTCACATGGCCTAGGAACGGCTCAGCCCCATTCAAGTGAATGGGGCGGAGTGCGATACCAAGCACAGCCACTGTACAATGTGCGGTGCTGTGTTTGGTAAGCTGCAAGAAGGTAGTGGTGCTCACACTCACAGGAGTGCCGGTACCTTCTCAAACAACTGATCGTCGGAGAACCCGGGTGTCGGACCCCCACCGATCAGATACTGATGACCTATCCTGAGGATAGGTCATCAGTAGTAAAATCCTGGAAAACCATTTTAACTTTCTCTACATGCCATTTGTTGAAGTGAGACAACTCCTTTAAGTCCCTTTAATATTTCTTTGCTATATCTCTTTCTGGGAAAGCTGGGTGAAAACCAATATGGCTGCTATTGCAGCTACTACAGGGGTTCTCACATAGCTAATTCTGAGTAACAAGCTTAATTACATAAAAATATGAGGTGAGCTCTGGTATCACTATGTAAGTATACAGACTGAGGGGCCTGGGAAATCTGGGTGTCACTGAGCTTCCTCAGGAACAGATACATTTCTCTCTTGTTTGCTACCTCTGTCTGCTGTGTCCGGCACTCTCTTCTGGGTCCATTAGTTCAGTCAGTATCGGTCACTCTTAGGTCTTGTCACCCTCCGTCTCCTCCAGATCAGGCAGAGAATCTCTCCTCGAGTCCTAGAGACAATCTCCACCTATTTGCTCAGTCCTTGGTCCTTCCTGTTACCACAGACAGAGATTATTCAGTAACTAGAATTCATTTAGCCATCTCTTTAACCCCTTCTGTAACTGGCAGTCATATTGGCATCACAACATGACCTGATGGACAAGAGAGATTTCCTACAACAGCATCATATACCCCTCTACTCTTTAAGCCCACACTGCATGGTGCTCTGTGGCAGCAGGTAGGTAACTGGGTGGCAAAAACACCTGTGCACAGCTGTCAAAACGACTGGCTATGGTTACAAACGAATGCCTTCAGGCAGAATGGCAGCTGTGGAGCACATACTACTGCTCTAATCTATAAAATACAGAAATAAATAGATGGGTGTAGACAACCTCTAACTGTCTTACATGGACAAGAGAAAGTAAAAAAGAGACATTGTGTAGTATGGCAATGTTAAAGAAAAACTCCCGCAAAAATGTTTATTTTCTGACCTGTTAGAAAGGTGCATGATATAATCTGTAGCGAATGCAATCTTCTCATCAGAGATTGTATATATGAGTTATCCCCCCTCTTCTAATTGTAGCTGGGTCATGTGACCAACTCCCTGACCTCCAACTGACCCAGGACAGGAAGCTAGTTACTGCTGTATTCATTCTTATGAGACTGAAAGTGAGGCTCCCATAGGAATGCATAGAGAATTAGACTTCCTGTCCACACATAAGATGCTGTGTGAGTTGGTGGGTCTGAGTCCTAGTCACATGACACAGATGAGAAACATCAGGGAGATATAACTCAAAAATACAGATACTGGTAAGAAAATGACATTCACTACAGATTACATCATGTACATTTCTAGCAGGACATGGAATAAATTTTTTTGCGGGAGTTCTTCTTTAAGAGGAGGTGTGTGCAAAATAGAGACAATGGAGAGAAATTGTCTCTGAGACTTATGGACTCCACCACTAACTTGTCCAGGAGACGTAAGGCTTTTGGAAAATGGACATACTTTAAAGATAGACGGGGGACCTGCTAAGGCCCACATCCCGCAGAGGACATTGTGGGACGCTTGTGAGCTTGTGAGTAATGAGAAAAGCAAAAGAAAGTGAGATGTGCAGAAAGTTGCAAGTGAAGTGCATCCCTATTTCTGAATGCTAAAGCTAGAGGAAGATTTCTCCAGAGGGAATATTGACCTTTTAGCTACCTTTGCAACTATGAGAACTGTAAGATCTGTGGAAAATGCAAAGCTAGATAAGCCAGTCCATGAAAAAGTCTGAACTGTGACAACTGCTGTGAATACTGTATTGGAACTTTAATTGTCATTAAAAGAACTGTTCTACTGTTAACCCGACATCATTGCCTCACACTTCATAGAACCCTGCCTTGCACCTCAAAATTCATCACCACCAAGGGCACCCTAAACGGCGCCCACGCTTGAGAGCCCCAAAACCCAGGGTGTGCCCTGAAGGAAAGAAAAGGTGCACCTTTCTTATCACTTCACAGTCCAGGGGAGCTCCAGAGAAAGGACTGCTACCATGAGCAACTACTCCTATTCTCTCCACTCTCATCTACGGCCCACTGCACAATCAATCACTATATAAACTCCTTCATTACCAGAACTTCAGGGAATGCAAACAGAAGAGGCCGAGCAAACAGCCCTGAAAGCAACCAATTCCAAACCCACACCCCGTAATGAGGAGAACTTAGTAGATTTCTAGATCACTCATCGGTTATACACGGCAGCTGCAAAGGCTCACGGGAGGCAGGATTAGCAGTAATCTTACTCCCCAAAGACAAAATCATGAATAATTCACAAAATCGTCTTCTTTCTGCAGTGTACCCCATGTCACAGAGTCATTATTCTGTCAGCCAAATGTCAGTGTGTCATCTTCCTGTCTCCCCAAATGTCAGTGAGTCATTGCCAAGTCTAATTTTCCTGTACTCTATGTCCATAACATTATTTTGTCACCTTAAGGGTAAGAGTCTTATTGTCCTGTCACCCCTGTCCTGCCCCTAAATGTCCGTGTCAGTGTATCATTCTCTCAGGGGTACACCTAGCCTTTCTGCTGTCTGAGGCGAAAACTGAAACGCCCCCCCCCCCCCCAATGCCGATTTCTTAACATAACCCCTTTGCCACAATGAAAATGCTCATTGTCCTTCCACTGCCCCCCTCTTGCCTCTACCTGGTGCTCGCCTCACCTGGCCTCATTAGTGGTGCACCCCTGCATTCTGTTGTACCCCAAGTGCCAGTGTATCATTGTCCTATAACCCAAGTGTCAATGTCTCATTGTCCTATAACCTGTATTAGTGTGTCATTCTCTTGTACCCCAAGTGTCAGTGTATCATTGTCCTATAACCTGTGTCAGTGTGTCATTGTCCTATAACCCTTGTCAGTGTGTCATTCTCTTGAACCCCAAGTGTCAGTGTGTCATTGTCTTGCCCCTAAATGTCAGTGTGTCATTGTCCTGTACCCCACGTGTCAGTGCATCATTGTCCTGTACCCAAAGTGTCAGTGTGTTATTGTCCGATAGCCCATGTGTCGTTACCTTGTAGTGTAATTTTTCTGTACCCTGTATGTCTTATGGGTTCTACAGATCCATGGGCCACAATGTGTTGGAAAGGGGTTCCCATAATTATTCTCTCTGAAGACCAAGTATCTATCCAATAAAATCCACTATGGCAGACCAGAGGTAAAGAACTTAAGGCAGGGGTGAGGAACCTTTTTGCTGCCAAGGGCCATTTGAATATTTGTAATATCGTTCGTGGGCCATACAAAATTTCAGCACGCTAAATTCTCAGGGATAACAGAAATGCGTCAGAGGGTTAATGCACTTTTACACGCCAAGGAATAAATTTGTGCAGCTACTAGCAGGACAAATAGCACTTGTATATGTTTATAATTGACCAAACTGGTTTGGCACTAACAGACAGAAATTGCACTTCAATGAATAAAATATCCAAAGTGCGGTATTCTTGCAGCACAAAATGGCGCCTGCACTATATATATATTTAGTTCTTTATTTCTTTATTTGGCATTGATGGCAGCCAAGCTCATCCAAGAGGCGTCCAGACAGGGGTTCATCCAGCTTCCACTCTCCCTGCCACTGTCCCTGTCCCTGCTTTCGCAACTGTCCTTGCCTCTGTCTCTTTCTCAGCAGACTCTTCTGCTCTCGGCGGTCTGTGTTAGAGCAGGATATTGGGGGGGGGGGGGGGGGAACAAGATCCTGAGCAGAGGCACACAACTTTAAAGTCTTGGGCGTCTATTCCAGTTTAACCAATCGCTGCTCAGAAAGAAGGCACAGCCTTTGCCTTTAGCCAATAGGAAGCAAGGAGATAAGCACATCCCATGAAGGCCATCATTAAGAGGAACTTGACCTGCAATATTGTTGCCTAAATTGCTCTCTGCTTGGCCCCCGCCCCCCACTGTATACTGATCTCTGGATCAGTGTAGACCTCTGGCCAGATGAATTGATCACGGCCCACAGACTAGAGGTTCCCCACTCCTGGCTTAAGGGATACTGAGTATTGACGATTTATCTATATAGGTGGACATACTACTGAAGGCAACTCTGGTTCTGTTACTCAAATGTCTCTGTGTAACTGTACTCCAAGTGTCAGTGTATTCTGCACTGGATAAATGGAAACCAGTACAGTATGGAAAGGCCTTTCACATCTGAAGGGTTAATAGGCAAGTCAGACGTATTCTACGATCAGAGCCCCTATCATCTCCCCATGTGGCTCTGTATACCGTACCTTAATTCCTCAAATCTTATGCTCTTCAAGTTATCTGCCACCTCAGCTATCTGCAGTTCACTTTCAATTAACTCCCGGCTCTATGCCTCATTTGCTGCTCATTCTGTGAATAATTAAGAAAGGAATTTTTAATAACTGTATAGAAGCTAATTCGTTTATAGAGTCTTGCACTTCTCCCTTGCAGTACGTGAGACTGCCCTGCATTACACTTGGTGGACACCAGGGGGAGCTGTGACCACAGCCACACTGTCATGTCTCTAACGTTTTCTATATCAATACAACCCCAATTAGCGGCACATATTTCAGAACCAATCAACCATGCAAGACCTTACCTGCCGCTTTAACCCCTTGTCTACCTATAAAGTACAGTTTTTCTCTCAGCGCTGCATCTGTCAACCTTGTTGGGGACTATTATGCCAATACTTTCCTGCATCTGTTATATTGTGTGATTGATGATTACCAGGAAAGTGTGCTTCGCAGAAAATAGTGTCATAATGGTATAATGATGGTCAGACATTAAGTAGGGAAGATGAAAGAAAAGAACATTGTAAGAACCAAAGCTAAACTTAGTGGAACTATTTGAAAGGCCTGTCCTCTCTGGACAATCCCTTTTTTGTTGAAAGAGTCCACAACTAAACATACAGTCAGGGTCCTATTATTGTGCTCTCTAGTGATCAGCTGTAATCTTTAGGGGTAGCAGGTGTTCACTTTTCCTGCAGTGCCCCCACAGAAGAAATGAGGTATTACACAGTTCTCACTTAAATTAATAGGTTGTCTGTATAGTGCATGGCAGTCATGTGTCTAAGAGAGTGAGAGACAGAGAGCGAGAGAGAGAGAGAGAGAAGTTAAGAAAGAGACACCGTAGGAGCCTCAGCACAATTCCCCATTTGAGAAAGTGTTTTTTAAAGTGGATATTCCCAATGAAAAGTGAAGAAAAAAAACGTATCATCATGCCCACAAATTTCTTGTTCTCTGTTCCATTTTTCATCTGAAAGGGGTGGCCCAGGAGGCATCCATTATGACTTCCTCTCCTTCAGCTCCCACTACTCCTAGAGCATGACAAACAATAAGTTTGGTTAAAATGGTGGAGCTTAGATATTTTTTGCTTTGTTATAAATTTTTAATTTTGGATCCCACCATCAGATGCAAAGAGTGAATGTCTTAAGAAATAAATAAATAAGAACAGCAGGTGCGACTGAGATCAGAAGACTTGTTGTCTCAGAAGGGAGAACATAAGGAGATTTCCCACGCACAACACATTGAACATTGCAAGAAAAAATAAAATTCCAACTTCCTCTGAAGTCTCATTAATTAAGCAAAAATAATACATAAGTCATAACAGGAATTAACCGAAGTAGCAAATGAATTACATGGTACTTCTGGTAGTCCAGCACTGAACTTCTCCCGTACCAAAGGCAAGTCAGTAGTTACTAAAAAAAAGACTAAAGGCTACTTTCACACCAGCGTTTTTGCTGGATCCGTCATGAATCAGCAAAAATGCTTCAGTCATAATAATACAACCGTCTGCATCCGGAACCGGTTGTATTATATCTAAAAATGCCAAGACAGATCTGTCTCTAAAACCATTGTAAGTCAATGAGGGACAGATCCGTTTTCTTTTGTGTCCGAGAAAATGGATCCGCCACCATTGACTTACATTGTATGTCTTGCTTCACACCACATCGCAGGCAGAAAAACGCTGCTTACGGTGTTAGGCTACTTTCACACCAGCGTTTTTGCTGGATCCGTCATGGATCAGCAAAAACGCTTCCATCATGATGATACAACCGTCTGCATCTGTTCTGAACGGATCCGGTTGTATTATCTTTTAAATAGCCAAAACGGA
Organism: Rhinella marina; assembly: GCA_900303285.1. Lineage (NCBI taxonomy): Eukaryota > Metazoa > Chordata > Amphibia > Anura > Bufonidae > Rhinella > Rhinella marina. The sequence continues at coordinate 357,933 of ONZH01002007.1, forward strand.
TCCGTCATGAACTCCATTGAAAGTCAATGGGGGACGGATCTATTTTCTATTGTGTCTGAGAAAACGGATCCGTCCGCGTTGACTTACATTGTGAGTCACGACGGCTCAGTTTGGATCAGTTTCTTCATGCGGACACCATGCGTTTTAGTGTCCGCCAGCAAAACGGAATGCTGACTGAACTGAAGCAAACTGAAGCAAAACTGATGCATTCTGAACAGATCCTTTTCCAAAACTGATCAGTCTTTGGACCGTTTATGAGAGCCTGTGACGGATCTCACTAACTGATTCTTACAACGCAAGTGTGAAAGTAGCCTTATTCTGTCCGCGATTGGGACGCAACCAAACGGGACAGAATGTATTCTGGTGCACAGCTTGTGCTGCTGGACTGTGTAGGAAGAGCATGCAGGCCTGGGAATCTGCCTGTGCACTACTCCCACACAGTGCTGCAGCATGATCGGTGCCTGCAGGGGAGTACTAGAGGTGATCTGATCATTAGGAACTGGACAAGGAGAGTATTTACTGTTTTTTTATTTTAATAACACTGCGGAGAGACAATGTGAGCATTACTACTGTGAAGGGGGCACAAAGAGGAAATTACTACTGTGAAGGGCCATAACAACTGTTATGGGGCACAGAGAGGGCTTATCTACTGTGAGGAGGGGCACAATGAGGGCATAACTACTCTGAAGGGGGCATAGAGAGGGCATAACTATTGTGGAAGGGCACAATGAGGGCATAACTACTGTGAGGGGGCACATAGAGGGCATGACTACGAGAGGGGGAACAATGAGGGCATAGCTACTGTGCGGGGGGACACAAAGTAGGGGCATAACTACTGTGAAGGGGCACAATGAAGGGATTACTATTGTGAGAGGGCACAATGTGGGCATAGCTACTGTGTGGGGGTACAATGTGGGGATAACTACTGTGAGGGGGCACAATGTGGGCATAACTACTGCAAGAGGGCACAATGTGGGCATAACTACTATTAAGGGGAGCAATGAGGGCATATCTTACTGTTGAGGGGGCCACAATATGGGCATAACTACCTGTGAGGGGGTACAATGTGGGCATAACTACTATGAAAGGTAGCAATGGGGGCATACCTACTGTGAGGGGCACAATGTGGGCATAACTACGGTGAGGGGTACAATGTGGGCATAACTACTATGAAGGGGCGCATTGAGGGCATAACTACTGTGAGGGGGCGCAATGAGGGCATAACTACTGTGAGGGGGCACAATGTGGGCATAACTACGGTGAGGGGGTACAATGTGGGCATAACTACTATGAAGGGGCGCATTGAGGGCATAACTACTGTGAGGGGGCGCAATGAGGGCATAACTACTGTGAGGGGGCACAGTGTGGGCTTAACTACCATGAGGGGGCACAATGTGGGCATAACTACTGTGAGGGGGCACAGTGTTGGCAAAACTACTGTGAAGGGGACACAATGTGGGTATATAATAAAGACCAAATGAAAAATTACATTTTAGACCAAAATAGATAGACTGCAAAAAAAAAAAAGTGGCAAAAGGTGTCCATTGCCTTTACAGGGCTTGTCTGGTTTTAAAGTCCAATGAAGGAATTGTCCCCCTTTTCTGGACACTCAAATATTAAAAAGAGGAGCTACAAAGATAATATCTTATTCTAGAGGATCTGACACATCTGTGCATTACATAGGCAAGCCATTGATTTCAATGGGAACTGTGTAATACTTGATTTCACCTGGGACACAGAACCATTTTTAAAAAATCTGATTTCAGGACATCCTGTGATAAAGTTTTTGTTGTGGGACCCCTTCTAATAATGATGGCTTGCCCAAAGAGGAGAACTCCTTTAATTTAACATGTTCCTTTGATATGGAAAAATGATACTTTCCCTTTTTATGCTCAAATTTTCCTACCAAAATAGACTTGAAAGGTTCTGCAGCTATTAGGTTATTAAATGACCCATGAGTATCTTTGTAGGACAAGAAGTCCGAGGGCGAGAGCTGTGTGCTAATCTCATCACCTTGAATGGAAATGTTTATTTTCTGAGAGCTCATCTTCCCCCGTTTTGATTAATTAAATGCTCTAATGGTGCTTGAAGAGAATACGAAGACATGTAATAAGCGCTACAAATGTGCGCCGCCATTATTAACTGTCCTGATTAGATGCTTTCCGAGATGTTACATTGTGCACAGTCTAATTATAGGACTATTCATCAAAGTAAAATTGCCAACTTGACAAATGGGCTACACTGATTACCCCGTTCTGAGGCCTCAAGCTCCAAACATAAACTCTGATTTTATCTGAGGTCCTATGGACTCAAAGTGGGATCACTGTCCCAGAAATGGAAGAAAATATATATGTGAAATAATTTGTGTGAAAAAACAACCTACGTAGCTATAGTAATACCTGTATCTGAAAACGCTGGGCCATATGGGCATCATTAAAAAGGTAAGACATTGAATGCATATAATGTAAGAGTATACAACCAATGTCCAAATGACAAGAGTCTTACTGCATTGACCAGGGTTGTACTTAGAGGGGGTTTCCAGTTGTCCTGAAAGCACCCTACAGAACCGGGAAATGTAAAAGGCTTCAACTAGACCTTTTTTCATTTTAAGCAAGTTGCCAAAGATACTGCCAGGCATACGGTATCAGTGCAGTTTCTGTAGCTAGAACAGTTGAAGGACCTGTAGAGACATCATGGTCTCATGATTATGAGTGTAAAGGTCCACAACACACAGCAGTCTGGAGAATAAAGAGGCACAGCAAAGAGGCTTTCCTTCTGCAGTTTCTGCAATGGAGTGAGGAGGGTGGAGAAACTGCTATTGCGAGAAAGGGAGAAAGGCTGTTAGAGGATTGAAAACTGTTGCCAGTGGTGGGGAAGGAGGATAGGGAGAATGCTACAGTAAGGAGAGATAAAAAGTGGGAGAATTCAGCTTAAAGGGGTTCTCTGGGAATCAAGAAAATAAAATAACTGAAAATATTTACTATACCTTTATTATAAATATATTCGCAAATACCTTTCATTAGATATTTATGCTTTGTTTTGTCGTTTTGATACAGTTGAGGCCGGAGCGGAATTATAATGAATGGGGCCGGAGCGGACTTCCAGCGGTGCGGTGGGCTAGCGTTAGCATGGATCTGACAGGCTGTTCCCCCACCGCAAGTGTGAAAGCAGCCTCAGTGCTCCAGACTAAAAAAAAATACCAAGGAACCTGAAAAATTTAGGAGCCAAATAAAATTTTTAGTCGCCAAATTTAAAACACATATAATTATAAATAATTAAAAAAAAGACTTGTCTTACCTTGTGTAGGTACGTCCATATGCCTGCTCCTCAGAATGATAGAAAATGCCTGCAAAATGCAGACCACCAATGAGGCCAATAACTGGGGGGGGGGGGGTGGAGGGCGCAATGCGCCACCAATGAGATAGTACCTGGGGGGCTGGGGGGAGAGGGCGCACTGCATCACCAGTGAATATAAGCCACAGTAAATGAAGTACAGGAGGCAGCGGTTGCAGGCAACAGTATAACATACCCGGCACATGGCCTCAATAACAGGGCGTGCGATCCGCGGCAATTAACCCCTCAGGTGCCGCACCTGAAGAGTTAATTGCGGCATTGCCCTGTTATTGAGGCCGGGTATGTCATACCGCTGCCTCCAATACTTGAACTAATGTGCTTTATATTCATTGGGGTTTTTTTAAACTTTTTTTTTTACTTTTTATTTAAAAACTTTTAGCCCTCTAGGGGCTAGAACATGGGATCTTTTAATCCCTTGTCCTATTCACCCTAATAGAGATCTATTAGGGTGAATACGACTTCACACTCTCCCTGCTGCCTTGTGCTTTGTGCACAGGGCAGCAGGGAGCTGACCATGGCAGCCAGGACTTCAGTAGCGTCCTGGTTGCCATGGTAACCGATCGGAGCCCCGCAATTACACTGCAACTGCAACTGCACCTTCACCTCGGAACTGCAACTGCACCTCCAATGAAGGGGGTGGACAGGGGATCCTGGCCACTGCCACCAATGCGACTAATACCTGGGGTCGGGGGGCTGCTGGAGAGGGCGCACTGCGCCACCAATGAGGGTAATAACTGGGGGGGAAGCTGGGGGAGAGGGCGCACTGCGCCACCAATGAATATAAGGCACAATAAATGAAGTACAGGAGGCAGCGGTTGCAGGCAACAGTATAACATACCCGGCACACGGCCTCAATAACAAGGCGTGCGATCCGCGGCAATTAACCCCTCAGGTGCGGCACCTGAGGGGTTAATTTCCGCATTGCTTTGTTATGCCGGGTATGTTATACTGCTGCCCTGTTATTGAGGTTGGGTGCCGGGTATGTTATACTACTGCCGGCACCCACTGCCTCCTCCTTGAACTAATGTGCTGTACGTTCACTTAAGCCACAAACCGACGCCCCTGCAAACCGACCACTGTACTAGTGTGTGTCTCTCGCCCTGCGCCCCCCTCCATGTCTGAGGCCAGGCACAGATCGCTCCCGCTCTGTTGTGGATGGGAGATTCTCACCAGTTTATTGGAGAGGCACATGCTGAACAGGGGGGCACTATGGCTGCGAACTACTGGAGGCGTGAAACCAAGGTATGCCCACCCTCTATGCCGGGAAGTGTGAGGGGCCGATCTTCATCCAGCAGACGTCTGCAGTGTGCGTCTGCTGGATGAAAGCATTTCGGAGGCTCTAGGCGCAAATGCCTTGCCTTAGAATTTTGCAATTCTAAGTCGCATTGGCGACCATTTTGGTCGCCATCTGGAGCACTGCAGCCTTAGAAGAATGGAAAGCTAAACAGTGATGTGAACTCAGACTTTCATTGTACTATTATATGAACTGGTGTGCTTTGCTCCTCTTGGATGGATTGGATTCACCTCATGGAGTTCATGAGGAGATATGAAGTACAGAGAGGATGGACAGGACAGACTGTGGTAATGTGGGGCTGTGATAATGGAGACTGCATACAAGTGCTGCTGCTCATTACCACATCCCCACCTCTGCTCTGTATTTCTGTCTCCTCACGAACTCTATTCCTACAGAGATTCATCTGAAGATCTTATCATCTGTATTCAGGATCATAATCCCTGACAAGTAGGAGAGGAGGATGAGGCAGCTCTTTACCTCAGTGTTGTGAAGTAACTTGTTCTGCTGTGTGATTAGGACAGGTTTTGTGTGCACTAATAGGACGGTGGACATTTTATTTCTCCTAATCATTGCTCCCCAGACAAAACGAGCCATTATAACTAATGAACGGTATTTGGGAATATATTTATCATTAAGTAATATTTAAGTATTTTCATTTAATTAATTCCCGGATAACCCCTTTAAGGCTTATACTGTGTAAGGGCCAATAAAGGGGCATCGCATTGTCTGTGGGGCACTTATGGGCTATCATGCTATGTCAAGAATGCTTAAGGGCATCACACTGGGAGGGGGCACTAAGGGCCATCATTACTGTCTCGGGAGCATCTTTGCTGTGTAGAGGGCATAAAGATGCATACTTACTGCATGGGGGCAGAAAGGGAAACTATTAGAATGCAAAAGCACAAAGGGAATTGAGCAAGTTTGTGTGTGGTTACAGGCATGGCATAATGTAAAAAATGTTGTCTTTGTCTCTATACATTCTTAAAATATTTGGATGTGTGGAGTTGAACTACGTAGGAATCTGCACAAACTGCAACCAACATGCTGTGTGCCCTTACTGACAGACTATAGATATAAACTAGAGATGAGCGAGCATTAAAATGCTCGGGTGCTCGTTATTCGAGACGAACTTTTCCCGATGCTCGGGTGCTCGTTTCGAGTAACGAACCCCATTGAAGTCAACGGGAGACTCGAGCATTTTTGCAGGGGACCAAGGCTCTGCCTAGGGAAGGCTGGGTGAAAACCTGGAAACATCAGAAAATGATGGAAACACCACGGAAATGGACAGGAAACAGCAGGGGCAGCATGCATGGATGCCTCTGAGGCTGCCTAATCCCACCATTACCCCAAATTCTCCTGCAACAGCCTGATGGTTACCCTCATGGCAATTGTGCTCACCCAGACCAAGAAAGGCGAGGCACATGCCCATCACATGTTAGGGAAGCACCCAACTAGGTGCAACGAAGGTCCATCACCCATGCCCATGCTGGCACTGCTCTCCTATTCCCAGCCACACGATGCAGGCATAAGCCTGACACAGCATGGCGGTGACACCAACAAGTGACCAAGTTAGATGAGGTAGCAGGTGAGCCACCCAAAAATTTAGCCTGACGCAGAATGGTGGTGACAACAGAGTGACCGAGTTAGACTGAGGTAGCAGGAGGTGAAGCATGGATGGTAATTCGAGGAGGAGGAGGAGGAGGGGTTGGAGGAAGAGGCATAGTAAGTCTGAGAAACCGTGACCGAGGTAGGCCCGCAATCCTCCAAGTGGGCAGTACATGAGCGGCCCCAGGGTCAGACTCGGTCAGAGTGACCGAGCTACACGACGGTAGCAGGTAGAGCACATAAAAAATTTAGCGTGGCCCAGTATGTGGACGTTGAGGGCTTGTGCATGTAGGTGGGCTGAACTTTTTTTCTGCTTGCGCTCCAACGTCTGCTGTAATGACAGCTGAACGTTGCGCAAGGACACATTGGTGGACAGTGTGGAGGATCATGGAGGCGAAGGGGTGGTTTTCCGGTGGGAGGCGCTTGTGCCGGGGTCCTGGGCTGGGGGTTGACTTGCAGAGGCAGCGAGTGACACAGGGGAAGGAGCAGTGGTGGGACCCGCAGGAGGGGAACGGACGGCCTTGGTTCCATAGTGTTTAGCACTCGTATACCTGCGCATGTTGGTGGTGATTAGGCTGGTAGTGGTGGAACCCCCACTTAAAAATTTGGCATCAACTGGTACGGCTGTCAACATTGAGCTTGAACTAGTGGGGCATGTGTGGTATTGATTCTTCTCAGTTTAAAATCGTATACGTCCCCTATCTTGGGACCATATATTTCATGGATTTTTCGAACACGGAAAAGGAAAAAGAGCTTGCTCTGGCCAGGGAAGTGTCTTTTCTACTGCAGCTAAGGGGACGTGTCCATGCTCTGCCTATCACAGGTCAGGAGCCAATTAAAAGAAGAACCCAAAAAAATCTGTATAATATCTAATACGTCCCCTATCCGGGTAAATTGTTTGGAGAGAGGGCCTGTAGGTGGGGGGCAGGCTGGGGGGAAGGAGGTTGAGCTGGAAGAGCCGGAGGAGTGCCCCCTTGGCTAGCGTGTGTGTTGGTGACAACAGCCGGATGGAGTTCGAATGACGACACAGGACCCCAACTTAAAAATTTAGCATTAACCAGTACGGTTGTCAACTATGAAATTGATCAAGTGGGGCATGTGTTGTATGTATTCTTCTCAGTTTAATACCGTATACGGCACCTATCCGGAAAAATAGTTTGGAGAGAGAGAAAGAGAGGAAAAAGATGTATTTTTAAAAGTGACGTTCAGTATAGATCAGTTAAAGAGAAAGAAAGGATTTTATCAAATGGATTTGTATCACTGAGAGCAAAAGAACCTATTTTTTTACATGACGTGCAGTATAGATCACTTGGAGATAAAAAGGGGAATGTGCAGACTTGGGCTGCTATAGTGCAAACCACTATGGTGGTGACAACAGAGTGAGCGAGTGACACTGCGGGAGCAGGCGAACCACAGAAACATTTTTCATGGTCCTGTATGGCGGCGGTGACAACAGAGTGACTGAGTTAGTATGCGGTAGCTGGTGAAGCACCCAAAAATTTAGCCTGACACAGCATGGCGGTTACACCACCAATGACTTTTTCCGACTGAGAATGCAGTGAAATGGCTTTTGTTGAGCCTCCAAAACATTTTTTCTTTTCGGAGTACATAAAGTCTACCCTCAGCAAAAAATTTTTTTTTTTAAATGTCGGTACTTGCGCCTCCTGAAAAATTGTTTTGGTCTGTTTGACGCTCCTGAAACATTGTTTTACACTGTCTGTAGTTGACACTGCGGAAAAATTGTTTGGAGAGAGGGCCTGTAGGTGGCCCTCCGGAAAAATTGTTTAGAGAGATGGCCTGTAGGTTGACCTCTGGAAAAATTGTTTGGAGAGAGGACCTGTAGGGGGCCCTCCAGAAAAATTATTTAGAGAGAGGGCCTGTAGGTGGACCTCCGGAAAAATTGTTTGGAGAGAGGGCGTGTAGGTGGACCTCCGGAAAAATTGTGGTAAAAGAGTGCCAGTTGGACTTCTAAAAAATAGCTTTTTTTGGGTCAGCGTTAGGCAAAGACGACAAGGCGGAGGAGGAGTAGGAGGAGTAGAGAAGAGGAATCGGATACATAAGTAATGTTAATCTTTAGCTGCTTTCCCCCGGAGGAGATTTGAATTCCGGTGAAATCCAGGCTTTGTTCATTTTAATAAGCGTCAGCTTGTCAGCGCTGTCAGTTGACAGGCGTGTATGCTTACCGGTGATGATGCCACCAGCTGCACTGAATACCCGCTCTGACAACACGCTAGCGGCAGGGCAGGCCAGCACCTCCAAGGCGTACAGCGCCAGTTCAGGCCACGTGTCCAGATTTGCAACCCAGTAGTTGTATGGAGCAGAGTGATCGGTCCGGACATTGGTATGGTCAGCTAGGTACTCCCTCACCATCTTTCTGTACAGCTCCCCCCTACTCTGCCTAGACTGGGGACAGGTGACAGTGTCTTGCTATGGTGACATAAAACTGGCAAAGGCCTTGGAGAGTGTTTCCCTGCCAGTGCTGGACAAGCTGCCTGCTCGCCTCCTCTCCCCCGCTACTTGAACCATGCCCTCTGCTGCTAGCGGCGTCAGATGGGAAGGATTGTTTCAGCTTGTGCACCAGGGCCTGTTGATATTGATTCACTCTCATACTCCTTTCCTCTACAAGGATGAAAGTGGAAAGGTTCTGCTTGTACCGTGGGTCCAGGAGAGTGAACACCCAGTAATCGGTGTTTGAAAAAATGCTTCTAACACGAGGGTCACGGGATAGGCAGCCTAACATGAAGTCTGCCATGTGCGCCAGAGTCCCAACACGCAAGAATTCCCTCTCCTCACTGGCCTGACTCTCCATTTCCTCCTCCTCCAAGTCCTCCTCTTCAGCCCATACACGCTCAAGAGTTAAGAAGGACTGAGCACTGGTACCCTCTTCTGTCTCGCCGACATTCTCC